>JAZKJV010003078.1:600000-1087320 GCA_037367405.1 Ottelia alismoides
TAGAGTGAGAGGAAGGGGGATAGATGAGACGGAAGTTAGTTTATATAGTTTATCAAGAAGATGACACAAAAGCAAATGGAGATAGACAACTACTAATATCAAAGTTGATCTTCCTTCTTCTCATGCTCTCCACTAAACCATGTCGAGAAGTGTACTATTAATCAAATTCCACTCCACTCTGTTCATTCAAAAATGTGGATCCCTTGTTTTAGCCCTCTCTAAATATGGATATTCAATCATATGTCAGAAAGGAGAAAGACCATGGTCCTTATAGATAAGAGCAGTCTTCCTCTGTTAATATTATATAGAAACCAACAAGTGAGTGCCAAGAGCTTCAAATTAAATAAGAGAATATATAATAGGATCTCCTAATCTAGCAGCTCAGCCCTCTCTCCGATTCTCTTTCGAACGATTGCAAGCCCCCTCTGCCTTATGTTTTGGCTAGATTACCTCTGTTTGGTTATCCATGCACACAGTGCCTTTTACTTGCTAAGGTCAGGGGCTATAAGCGTATACCTTCCTTCATTTAACACTTAATAAGTGCCCCATGGTCTCTTTTGGTAAGCACAATCCACTATTTCCTTCACATAAGAAGGTTGAATGCTAACTAGAGCTGGTTAAACTGTTTGGCAAAATAATTACAAGGCAACAGAAATATTTGCTATGTTAGCAATCCTAACACGTGAACAGGGCAACAAAAGATCCTTTCCTTCCAAAAACTCTAAAATAAAGGTGAAGACGAACTTTTGAGGGATACCATCGATTGATAATATAGAAAATTCTCTAAGGTGGCTTTTTGGGATCCAAGAAAATAGAATGCATGCATTGGACACGGACGAAAGTCAAAACTCTCTAAATTAACTTATTCTCAAATAATTAATGAAACTAACAAGTATCATTATATGTAATTTGAAAAAGAGAAGAGCTTCAGCAGATCTTTGTAACAACAAAGGCACCTCTGAAAGTTGAAGATAAAGCATTGTAAAGTACCCGCTCAGCATAAAAGTGATGCGTATAAGATCAATGGGCATAGATAAGCATAAGATATATGATATATCTTGAAGGGATGAACGTGCTAAGTTGATGTGTTGAAACATAAAGGTGATTTAAATGTGCATCTGTTTGTCAGAGAAAAGGTATAGCACTATCAGAAAATAAAAAAGGTAAAGATGCATTTAAGAAGCTTACAACTTCTGTTGTGAAAGCTAACCAATATTCCAGTTTCATTCTCGTTCGGCTCTTGGAATCAGCAGTGGTTTGGAACAGCTCGGGTTTTCCACGAAATCTATTTCAGTAGAGTATGATGCTGATGGCCTGAGGTAGAGCACTCAATGATCCTGGGTGGCTTTTGCTTGACCAACCCCAGGTAAACTCCGAATACATACCAATTTGTACAGATAGAATTGTCTGGTGCTAAGATCCAAAGTCGAGAGGGAAACAGCCCAGATCATATGCTAAGGTCCCTAAGCAATCATCTACAAGAAAAGGATGTGATGGAGCGATGACAACAAGGTGGGATTGGAAGCAGCCATCCTTTGAAGAACGTGCCAACATGACAATGTAAATTGGTGAACCTTTCAGGAAGGATTGAAGAGATGGATGCACCAAAAAATAAACACGATAGAGATTTCTTCTCTTGGATCCAAAAACAGGCATCATCTAAGACAACTATGTTCAGAGGCATCGAATTCACACCGGTATTATCAGAGATAATTCAGTCTGGAGGCATATAATCAGTGTGCCAGATTTCATCAGATGCGGGAATGTCGATCATTTTATTGATGCCAAAGAATAACCAACTGAAATGACTGGTCATCCAGATTTTCATCCAAAATATAATTAGAGTACATTGCATTTATGAATGACACTGATTTCCCCTACCAGGTTTCTCGTAACATGTGTAAGAATGCAGAATATTATTTATTTTTCACATATAGAAAAGACTTAATTTTCATTGCAAAGTCATCATAAAAGATGATCCCTTTCCATGGAATAAAATAACTAGGTTGTACATGGATTGGATCTTGGCATAATCTGTGTTTAATCGAATCTTGATGGATTTCTCAGTCTAATCCAATTCCATTGCGGAGAAAGATGAGAGAATGAATTATTTATTCCATAGGTTCTAGGGGTTCTTATATGGCATGAAACCTTAAGGAGCAAAATAGAAGAATTACGATGGTATCCTCGAAGGGTTATTACATAAAAAAGGGCAAAACAATAATTCTAATACTCCCCCCTCAAGTTGGAGCATATATGCCGATCGTGTCCAACTCGGAAATAAGCTCAGACGCACGTCTCTTGGGTAGTGTCTTTATGAGAATTGTCAACAAGCCGAAGGTCGGTAGACACATGTTGCGTGCAAATCTTCCCTTGCCATATAATATCACATATGAAATGGCAATCAACTTCAATATGTTTGGTTCTTTCATGAAAGTGAGGATTGCTAGCAATATATGCAGCGATTTGTTGTCACAATGCAAAGGAATAAGGGTAGCTGCATGAAGACCAAATTCTGTCAAAAAAGATATCGATTAAGTAATTTCACATGTGGCTTGAGCCATTGCCATATATTCTACTTTAGTACTTAACTTAGATACAATGGTAAGCTGCTTGCTATGTCAGGCAACCAAATTTCCATCAACAAAGAATAGTATATTCGATGGTGATCGCATGTCATCCGGAGAGTTAGCATAGTTTGCGTCGACATAAGTAGTAATATTTGTGTAACCATTGGCTGTTAAGAAAAGACTACATTCAGTAGACCCTTTTATATAACGAGTATCAAGAGAATCTCCTGCCAGTGACTGTAGCACAATCTGTCCATGTGTTGGCTAGTTGTATCGCCAGCATATGATATATCATGCCAAGTAACAGTAGTTTACCTACTAGGCTTTTGTATCGAATAGGATCCTCAAACGCAGGATTTGGAGAAGTGGTATACTTGTGTGCCTATGTTGGAACGCCCAATGGTTTGCATACGAGCAAGCATGCATATGTAAGAATGTCCATGCAATAATTCAGTTGAGATATTTATACCTCTTTATATTTATTTCTTATTTATATTTCTTTCATGTACCTATCGTGTAATTTACCCAGAGCTTTTCTCCTATATAAGAGAGCCCTAGGGTCTCAATAATGATTATGATTCTATTCTTTTCTCCAACATGGTATCAGATCAACGGTCCTAGACCGGGGCTCCCATATCCTATCAAAATCCTAGCAACCCCCCCACCCTCCCCTGTCGCCGATGCCGACTGACCCAGCCTGCCTCTCTGGCTGCCGCCCCAGCCGGCAGCCGACCGCTCCATCCCCAGCCAACCCCTCCGACCGCCCCAGTCGGTTGCTCCTGTCGCAGGCCACCCCATCTTTGCGATTGTGCTTCTCGTTGCTGCTTGAGGGCGGCACTTCGGGTTACGATCCTATAAATTCTGATTTTGATCGCAATATGTGATTTCAGACAAAATCATGTTTTTCGGCACTTAACCGCAACAAGGAATGAAGAGGATGGTTGTATGAATCTACACGTACAACCATTCCTTCATATGATTGTGTAGACTTGCTCAAAGAGGTCTACTCCAATTTGGTCCAGAATTTCATCAATTTTTCCATCATGTCAGAGAACAAGAGTGACGTTTTTTCGTCGTTCGATGCCTTCAAGGGCCCGACTCCTATCGTAAAGATGGATGGGACCAACTATAAGTTGTGGTTCATGCAGTTTCGCACCCTTATGCAGTGCCATAACAACGCATTTTGACGGATTCAGAGTCTACGGACAAAACTAGGGCTACTGCTTCATGGAAGCAAGATGATGCATATGCATGAATTTGGCTCTGCGGAATGCTCACCACGGAGATTGACAACGACATTGTCAACCAACCCAACGTCAAGGCTATGTGGGATACATGGCTGACACATATAGGCGAGTGAAGAATGAAAGCAAAATTCTCTAGTTGCAATGACATTTTCTCGATCAAGTAGAATGGTCGGCCTCTTCATGGTCACTTCTTACACTTCCGAGGCATGTTTGAGCATCTTCATAGCTTCATGCCCATTACTACCAGCACTGAGCACCAACAGGCATACAGGAATGCCACTATAACATGAGTCTTTCTGTCTCATCCCCTGACTCTTAGTATAATGCAGCACGTACTCAACTACTTACTAGAGAGACGATACATTCGATGGAGGAGGTCTACAAGAGGTTGAGCAAGATCACTACTTCATCTACTACCATGGCTCAAACTCCCTCTGCGATGGCAGCTTCTCATGGTAGAGGGGGTACTTCACAGTTTCGCAGGTGCGGATCCCGTGGTCGAGGAGGAGGACGTCACTGTGGCCCATGCTCACATTGCTACTGTCCAGGACATTCGGAGGAGACATGCTATCTGAAGCACGGGTATCCAACGTCTGCCCGTATAGCTGGGCAGATAGAGACTACTCCAGCTCCTCATGATGCGAGGTTTGATGATATTGTCTCAAGATTGAGAGAGATGATGACTACATCGCACGCCCCAGCAGCAGGATCTTCAGATGTTGCAGCTGCTGTCAGAGCTTCTACGAGTTCGTCGGGTATTGCCTATGCACTTACCAGTTGTAGCAGTTCATATTTGAATGATTGGATCATGGACTATGGAGCTTCTCATCATATGTGTGGAATTCGGGCTCAGTTTACTTCTTACAGATCTATCCCTCCTGGTAAATCAGTAGTGATTGTTAATGGGGTTCCTCTACCCATTGTTAGTCAGGGAGAGATTGTTCTAGCCCCATCGATGCGTCTGTAGAATGGCTTACATGCTCCAGCATTTTAGATGAATCTTTTGTCTATTAATCAGATTACAAAAGATTTACATTAGTCAGAGTTGATAGAGCACCAGGAGTTTGCACGATCCACTGCAGATCACTTCCTTTCTGTTCAGAGGACACAGAGAGGTGTTGTTGTTATTCTTGTCTATGTTGATGATATTATTGTCACGGGTGATGATGAGCAAGGCATTCAGGCGGCCAAGGAGTTCCTAGGTCAACAGTTTGTGACCACGGACCTTGGCAATCTTCGATACTTCCTTGGATTATAGTTCTTCAGGAACCAGCAAGGTCTAGTGATGACCCAGAGGAAGTTTGTGATTGATCTTCTACTAGAGACATGTATGATAGGGTACAAGCCTGCTACTATCCCTATGGATACAAGCATGAGATTATATGATGGTGACACTGAGGAGGTAGATAAGAGGAGATATAGGGAGCTTGTTGGGAAGCTCCTATATGCTACCATCACCGGGCCAGACATATCCTTTGTTGTGAGCAAGGTGAACTAGTTCATGGAGCAGCCCAGGAAGGTTCATATGGATGCGGTCTATATGATTTTGAGATATTTGAAGAATTCACATGGTACTAGTCTTATATTCAGCAGAGGTACATTTCTTGAGGTGACATCTTGTGCAGATGCAGATTATGCAGGATACCCCAAAGACAGGAAGTCCACTTCCGATTTTGCTATTTTTATTGGGAGCTCTCTCGTGTCATATAAAAGCAAGAAGCTGACAGTGGTTGCTAGATCATTGCAGAGTCTGAGTACATGGCCATGGCACAGGGGAGCACAAAGATGATGTGGATTAGATCGGTCTTGACTGATCTTGTTGTTAAGGTTCCTATTCTCATGCAGCTTTTATGTGACAATCAACCAGCTCTTTTTATTGCCAATAATCTTGCATTTCATGAACGAACCAAGCATATAGAGGTCGATTGTCACTATACCAGAGACATGATCTAGAATGGTCTCATATCCACTTTCCATGTTTCTACTGGAGATCAGACGGCTGATATTTTCACCAAGACCCTTGCTAGAGGCCCTTTTCAAAGATGTTCCAAGATGAGCTTGATAGACATATATGCTCCAGCTTGAGGGGGAGTGTTGAGAAATCTATACCTCTTTATATTTATTTCTTATTTCGATTTCTTCATGTACCTCTCTTGTAATTTACCCAAGGCTTTTCTCCTATACAAGAGAGCCCTAGGGTCTCAATAATGATTACGATTCTATTCTTTTCTCCAATAATTTTCTCCGTGATAGATGTAGCCATTCTGTTGTGTAGATAGCCTCAATACCTAGGAAGTAGCGTATCTGACCAAGGTCCTTGGTGACAAACACCTTCTGAAGGAAGGCCTTGGTCTCTGCAATTCATGTTTTGACATTATCAATTACCACCATATCATCAACATAGAATATCACAGTTCTAATGTCCCGTTGTCTCACAGAGACAGAGTAATCCGATGTCATCCTCTGGAACCAAGAGAGCCAATCTTAGTAGTATGTCTGTCAAATCAAGCTCGTGGACTTTGCTTCAGGCCATAGATAGCCTTGCAAAGTCGACATCCACACTCCCCCTTGACTGAGTGCCCAAGTGGCAGCATCATATAAACCTCTTCCTCAAGATCACCATAGAAGAATGTATTTTTCACATCAAGTCGGAATATAGGCCAATTGATGTTGACTGCAACAGATATGACAGTGCAAATAGAGCCCAATCTGACCATCGATGAGAAAAGCCTCAAAGTAATCCACCCTATATGTCTGTGTGAAGCCCTTTGCCACCAATCATGCTTTCTATTTGGAAAATGTTCTATCAGGTGACAGTTTGGTCGTGAGTGAAGACCTATTTACATGCAACCGATTTCACCCCTATGAGCAGGGCACTAGATCACATGTCTGTCTTGACAAGGTTTTAAATCTCGATGTCGATTTCGTTTTGAGATGACGAAAAAAGGAAACAATTTCAAAATTTCGACGAGATTTCACCATCGACCAAAATCGGCCTAGATTTGTGAAGGAAGGGTCCATATCGAGATTTTGATTACAGTAGAGTGTCAAAACCGAAAGTTCGCTAAAATTTCACAAAATTTGAAACATTGTGCCTTGATGTAAGAGCATCCATCTCCCCATCCATGACATCTTCCAACCATGATCCTGCATCGCATCATTATGATCACATGGAACAGTGATCATCATTATAGCATCTGTAAACTGTCGATCACCACTAGAAAGGTTGCCAATGGAAGTAAAAGAGACGTGATGAAAAGTGCATTGCCTATTAGTCTATCGCAGATCTATAGGGAGATATGGCAAAGCATCCAAACGAGCAGTGGGAGGGACATTCAAAGACGGTATTTCTTCCTGCAAAAAAAGAATAGGTAGTGAAACATATTCATTGTTATCGACATTCTTTCTTTTATCGACAATAGGCGATAGTAGTAACTCCAAGGGAATTTCATCGACAGACTGTGAATAAACTAGTATGTTCGAAAAAGGTGGCATCAACAGAGACATAGTATAGATGCCCCACAAGGTCGTACCATCTATACCCCCCTTTGGGTCCAAGAGTACCCAAAAAAACACATTTGACTATATGGGTAGACAGTTTATCTACAGTATGATAATTGTGAACAAAATATGTGCACCCAAAGATCCGCAGAGATAAGGGAAAAGGCGTCTCATCAGGATAAAGTAGTGAAAAAGGAGTAGTTCCATGTTTATAATGCGGACAGCGGTATGAATGGCACGTGACTTTTGATAGATCGTACCTGAAGATTAAAAAAGATTACCAAATCATGTGGAGTGAATTCAAGCGCATTATCTATTCTTAAAACCTGAATACAAGTAAAAAATGCAGTCTTAATTATTTGAAAGAAAGATTTAACAATTTTATTTATCTTTGATAGCTCTTTTATTAGGTAGACCCAAGAACATCTGTTATGTTAATCATCGATAAAAACAACAAAATACTTGCGACTACCTAAAGTACAAACCAGACAGGGTCCCCAGATGTCACAATGAACCAACGCAAAAGGAAGAGGCTCAACTCTCACAGGAAAGGATATCCTATGATGTTTCTCGAACTGACAAGTCTAGCATTCAAATGGCTTCAATGGACAAAGTTCGAAGAACATTATGGAGACAGCTTTAGCAAACGGGTGACCAAGATAGATATGCCACAGAAGGGGTCAGAAGCGATCAACACAGCAATAGCAAATGTAGAATATGTAGGAACGTCAAGATAGTAGAGTCCATACTTTTCATGTCCCCCACCAAAAATCTGCATCATCTAGATGAATAAAAAAATGGCTCATCCAAAATCACACGACAATGTAGTTCAATACATAATTTATGAATAGACAATAAGCTCGAAGGAAAATCTGGGACACGGTGAAACCTTGTATGATGGAGTCTGGAAAAGAACTCCATGATCCCAATAGATGTAATTGGGGAATAAGCTCCATTGGCTACTCAAACTGACTTCACGGTGGAAGAAGGCTGAGAAGAGGTCAATAAACTACCTTCTCCCGTTAGAGTAGATGCACCAGAATCGATGATCCAGGCAGTAGCATAAGTTGTTGTCGTATTAACAATGGTACCAGACGGAATGGTTAGACGAGCAATAGGAGTGGCCTGACTATATGTAGCATCAGAACGCTATGACATCTCCAATAGGCATGAATATTCGGAGACTGAAAGTTGGGCGGTCTGTCCAGTAGTGTCATGTGCAGGTGCTCTATTGTTATGCTATCATAATCAGATGCCAAGTGAGCCTGTGGTGGCATCCCAAACTTCGCCAAAACACTTCTCGGAATGGTGATTTGTTTTCTAACAATGAATGCAAGGAATACGGCTACGACCACAACCAAAATCATGGCCACCTCTGTAGGGACCACTACTGTAGCTGAAGTGACATCCTCGTCCTGATGAGAACGTAAACAATGTGTTCTCCATAGATTGTGGAGGCTAAGAACAAACATTGGAATTCTCAATCTGTTGCAAATGTTCAAATATGACTTTCATGGATGTAAGTGTCTGATGTGAGTAACTATTCCTTCACATTTTGGTATAGTGGATGCAGACCAGCAAGAAACATGTATACTCGCCTTCCTCTCTCTGTACATGTTTCATACAATAGGTTGACTAGAATATGGCAAGTTCCTCCTACAACCCAAGGTTGCAAAGCGCGGTATGCAGTATTCAGTCGGTAGGGTCACTGATTCCTGATTAAATGGTATACGGGAGTTTAAACGGAAATTAAACTGGATATGCGATTTTGCATTTTTAATTAATAAAAAAATTATTGCATATATATAATTAATTAAAAATAGTATAAATAAACAAAAAAATAATCATAGATTCACAATATATATCAAATATTGTCAAATTCAATAAATGTTTCATCCAAATTTCAAAATAGATAACATAAACAACTAGAATTCATAGCCAAATATCGAAATAGACAGCATAAAGCCATGGATAATGGTGATCCTTTGACGAAAGTAAATCCATGTCCTGAAAAGGCCGTTTAAGACCGTTTAAAAGGTCGTTTATGCGGTATGCATGTTTAGGGACCGGTTTTTTATTAAACGATGCGGTCGAGCACCGCATGCGTTTAAAAGACCGTTTAAACAGTCGTTTAGACCATTTTTTGCATCCCTGGTACAGCCCAGTAAGAAGACGATAGTAATCCACCAACGTAGTCGCCCTGTGACGTGGACCATATCTGCATGTAGATGTCAGCCAAACATGACGTTGTCATCTGCTGTGAATATTATGCACCAACTCTTCTTGTATCACCTTGGATAACTCGTTGAACAGGAGATTTGTCGCAATTTGTGGCTCTACATTATTGGTCCTCTAGTTGTCTATCGATCAATTCAAAATCCTTATCATCTTCCTTCAGTGATTCTTTCGTCAAGATGGAAATCTTCCTCTAATTGTCGATGACTACCTAGAACGACTGAAACCATAGCACATAATTGTCAGTACTCTTAGGTTTGATAGAGGTACATGCATTATCACACTAGATGTTGAAAAGAATGTTTTTATCTTGGTGTTAGATGTAGTCGTCGTGGACTACTCGTGGTCAGGATTGATATAAGCAAGATTGTTATAAGAACTTCCAATTATACATCAAGTGTAACAATGACACCCAATCAGATGGGATGGTGCCCTGATGGATCCCTAAACAGGGGATGAATGTCCTGGTGGAGCCCTAAACACGAGTTGGCAGAGGTCTGGACTCGAAGGTGAAGGTCCAGATGGGTTGGAAAGGCTCTGCCGCTCTGGCAAAGGGTTGAAGGTGCCCTGGCAGAGGGTTGGAGTCCTGGCGGAGGACTGGGCAGGCCCCTGGGGATGCTGAGAAGGCCCTTGTGGCATGGAGATGGGCTGATAGCTTTAGGCGGCGCTGCCCAGGATGTCTGGTGTCGTACGAGATCTTGCGCAAAACCTTAGTTGGAGAGAAGGGCCAGTGCAAGGAGGAGGATGGCGAGGTTTGTTGTGGTGGAGGTGAGGCTTAGGTCAGAAGACTCAAAACCTCAGTTCCGGATTGTTGCTATGATACCATGTGGAGAAATATGAGAGAATGAATTGTTTATTCAATAGGCTCTAGTTTTCTTATATACCGTGAAACCCTAATGAACAAAATAGCATAATTACAATGGTACCATCAAGGGGTTACAAAATAAAATAAAATAAAATGACTAGCAATAATTCTAGCAACCATCAACAACCAAAATTGATCAAATCCGATCCATACAGAACGGGTTTGGATTGGAGTTCTAATGCCGGAGTTTCCTTCTTTTTCTAAATAACTTTGTGACTTATTTGTCTAAATGATATAATTTCGGATTTTCCTTCAATATTATATTTTTTTAAAAAAAGCACTAGAACCAAAAAAAGACAATTTTATTTTTATGCATGTGCCCTCTGCAAACTTTGTCAATAACATATTTACCCTCACCTATTACATTTTACATGATCCATAAAATATATATATTTATGTATGTACCCACAACATTCACGGGTACCTTTGTATATAATAATCAGCGGACTAAAGTAAAATATAATAACTTAATATAATAACTTTCAAAGAAGATGACATTTATTTTTTGTCATCCATCATCAATTACCTACATCTATCTTGCTTCTCTTTCAAATGACCCACAAATCACCGCCTCCAGCCTCATCATCCTCCCTTCGGAGCCCAATCACTTCCTGATTGTAGGTAATTTGTGCTGCCTCCGCCACCATCAGGCAATCATTGTCTCTTGGGTCCTTGCTGACAGGGACCAAGAGCATTGGCAGCTCTGATGCTCATGTGCATGGTGCCAGATGACCTTCCAGAAAGCATATTCTCCTACTTGAATGAGAGCATGTCTAATGTAAACCGCGTCCTATCACCCTTATCAACCTTTACGAATCTAGGCACATCTGTGATGGAGTATGGACACCCACATGTGAAGAATTTCATGTGTCAATTCTAAAACTAGCAAGGATCAAGTCTCCCTTGCTGAAGAAGAGCCCTAAATCAGTGCAAATATCGTATCTAAAAGCCACAGATCGGATTGCCACCTCTGCTCCTGTGGGGACCACAAATCCATCTTTCCCATCTCGGGATCGGCAACTCACACAGCTCTCTACCTCTGCAAGATCTTTCTCTCCTCCAACGACCCCTCCAACTTCCCTCTCTACAGTCCTTGAGACTATCGAAGTTTATGCCCCATTGAAGAGATACGAAGCTATAGCCTCAGAGGCTATCCCCCCCCCCAAAAAAATCACCTTCATGCTTATGTCTCAATGTCTCTCTATTTAGAGGACAATGCCAGAATGGTTGGTGTCCATGCAAAGACAGCCCAAGATGCCACAAGAAGGATGCCGCCCCTGCGAAGATATGATCAGGTACTATTCCATGGGAGACACATTTTTTAAGGACTCTGCTGGAAAGATATTGTAGAGGAGAGAGGTGTCTGTTGAAGAGGAATGCTTGAGAATGGTTTGTGCAGTAAACAGATGTACAGGGGGAACATACGAGAAGATATGGCACAAGAGACTTTTTGATAACCTAACTGACATAACAATAGGATTTTATTTGAAATCCATAATGAACTGAGAAAAGACATGCATATATGTACATTGATAATAACAGATTATGTGAATCAATAAAATACACCTACATAAATTTTAATAAGATTACAAATTGGGTCAAATTTGTTTTGAGCAACATAAATTGGAGCAGGAATACATGTAGCCGACCCTACTTGGGAGAAGGCCTTGCCATTTACAAATTGGGTCAAATTGGAGAAAAGGGATAACATATATGCTATGTTAATGGATTTTAAATATTTTGATCACTACTGCAATCTATTCAAGTTATCAAACTAAACCAACCCACGGATAGGATGGGTTAACATATTTTATCTGATTTTATGTTCACCCCTAAAAAGGCCATTACAACTCACCCATAATTCTCATACAAAAATCATACACACACAGACATCAATCAGTGTCAAATGAGAAAGACCAGTGGAATCTCAGCCAAGATGGAGTGCAACCACACTAATAGCAATCAGAACTGTACTATAATACTTTCTGATAAAAAGAGAACCCGTTAGAATGATAACATCCAAACAAAATATGATCAAACAACAAGATTGTATACATTCTGGAAAAAGATGTTCAAAAAACATTTTTTTACTAGTATAGATATTATTTTTGAAGAAATTATCTTAAAATGCAGGAGGGATTGATGTAGCATGAAAAACCCTGCACAGTTTTTTATTTAATTCCATTCAGTTTACGGTACACGACAATTTTGAGGTTAAGTAGTTGAGTCCTAATTTTAATTTACTATTTTAATTTACAAAAGGCCATTATATAAGGCTGCCATTTTTTTCTTGTTTTATTTGGAGTCTTAATTTATGTTTATTTGGTGGAATTTAGCATATATAAAGGCCCCCACCACATGAGAAGATGGAATGAAATATTATTTCTCCACTTATTCTCCATTCTCCCCCCCTCTCCCTTTCTTCTCTCCTCGATGCCCTAACACTAACCCTTCCCAGCCTTCGTCGACGCCGCACCCACCCCATCCCTCCCTATCGCACCGCCATTCCCGCCTCTCCAACCTCTACTGCACCACCAAACATCTCTGGTGCCCCCATCTCTCCCTTGTGCAGCCGCCAACTCCCGCCTCCTCCAACCCAGTGCAGCATCCGATCTTGCCCTTGCCGCCCTCATCAGCCCATCGACCACCTTCTCGTGTTGCCAACGTTACCGCCCACAGCCAGCACTACTCTTCCCCTCTGTCACTCTGCACTGCTCGCGATCAGGTCTAAGGTGCTACACCTTTCCTCTTCTGTCGGTTGTGGTATGCTTAATCCCAAATCCATTTTTTTCTGTCACCCGTTGACTGTGGTATGTTCTATAACATCTTGGTTTGCTGGAGTTTACCTTCAATAGGCATTAAAATAAAGGGTTTTTATCAGTTGTACCCCTCTGAGATCTTGCAATTTCAGTTATGCCCCTCTCTTTTTGGGAATATCAGTTATGCCTCCGACTTCTTGTCGTTCTATCACTTGTGCCCCTTCGTTAGTTTAACCGTCAATGAGTTGGCTTAACCATGGTTTTTTCAAACCATGGTGCATTTAAGAGGGGTATAATTGTCCAGACTCTTTCTTCATCTTCTTCCTCCTCCATTTGTTCTTCTTCCTTTCTCTTCATATTTCCTCTCTCTTAGTTACACCTTCATCAAATCTCTAAATTTTTTGTATTTTCACGGATATATCACTTATTACGGATCAAACCGTGAATTTTATTGATTTTTTGGTGAATTTTCATGAATCAATTAGTCCAAAATTTATCTTAGCATAACAAATACTGAAAGTCCTCCAGTTTCAGCCCCCTTTCTCCTTCTCCTCCATCGCACCTCCTCCTTCATCCCCTTTCTCTCCAGGTACGGGGGGTGACCTGGGGGCGGCGGGAGCAGGGGGAGGGGGAGGTGCGAGGGCGCGAGGGCAGGGGACGACCTAGGAACGAGGGGAGGAGGACGGGAAGGGGGCGGCGGAAGCAGGGGGAGGGGGGGACGCATGGGGCGCAGCGGGAGCAGGGGGAGGGGGAGGCGCAGGGGCGCGGCGGGAGCAGGTGGAGGGGCAGGCGCGAGGGGTGGCGGAAGCAGAGGGAGTGGGTGGCGCAGGGTCAGCAGGAGCAGGGGGTGGGGGAGGCGCAGGGGGTGGCGAAAGCAGGGGGAGGGGGAGACGTGGGGGCGGCGGAAGCAGGGGGAGGGGGAGGTGTGGGGGGTGGCGGAAGCAGGGGGAGGGGGAGGCGCGAGCGCGGCGGGAGCAGGGGGAGGGGGCGTAGGAGCGCGATGGGAGCAAGGGGAGGGGGCGCAGGGGCGCGGCGGGAGCAGGGGAGGGGAGCGCAGGGGCACGGCGGGAGTAGGGGGAGGGGGAGGCGCAGAGGGTGGCGGAAGCAAGGGGAGGGGGGAGGCCCAGGGGCTCGTGCAAGGGTTCCGACCTGGGGGCGGGGGGTGGAGGCTGGGGCAGGGAAAGGCGCTCAGGCAGAGGGGAGGCGGCGCGAGGGCGGGGAAAGGAGCTCGGGGCGGAGGGCGCACCTGGGGGCGGGGGAGGAGGCTTATAGGAGTAAGAGGCTAGGGAGAAGGAAGAGAATGGGAAGAAGAGGAAAAGGATGGGGAAGGAGGAAGAAAGAACAATAAAATGACCTTTTCAGTCTTTATTTTAAACTTAATTCCCATTATGTCCCAAAGTTACCGTCCGTTTACATTTGGAATGAACGGCAACTAACCGGAGGGGCACAAATGATACAACGGCAAGAAGTTCAGGGGCACAATTGATATTCCCAAAAAGGGAGGGACATAACTGAAATTGCAAGATCTCGGAGGAGCACAACTGATAAAAACCCTAAAATAAATAAGTAAAAAATCCATTAACTATTTCAGTTTGGATTCCCTCAGTGGATAAGCAGTGTATTTAGTGTATTTCTCTTAGAGATTGCCCTTATTTTCTGGTTATTAGCTATTGTCTGACATCTATTTATTTTCCAGATTTCATTTGAATTCATTTCAATTAAAATTTTGTTACAGTATTTTCCAGCACTATTAATTCATTTATCTAGCACGATTGCATTGAACTTTATGTTAATTAGAGACAGTGGTTATGTCGCTTTGCATATAGGTTGCATCAATTTGGTATCAGAGCCTCACAATCTATTTTATTTCCGTCATCTTGCATAGCATAAAAAAACCAACCAAAAAAACAACAAACCAAATTAAACACAAAAAAACATGGCTGAAAACTCAGGTGCTTCTATGGCTGGCCATACCCAAACAACCTCACGTTAGAAGCCTTGTCTGCTCGAATGGAGCAAATGTTCAATCTCTTCTCCAGACAATTCACCACAATCAATGGACAAATCGTCACATTGACTACTCATATGCTTGAGAAAGACTACCCGATGAGACATCAATCAAGTGTCAATCTAAGAATCGAAAGCAAACCACAAGCAACAACACACCTAGTGACTCAAGTCCCTCCACATGCGATGGATACGTTAGCGATTGGCACGACCAAGATGGTGAGAAGAAGAAATAGAGGAAGAAACTCCTTACACTCCACGGACCCGAGAAACCAAAATCCCAACATATCAAACCTCAGGGAATCCACTACAACATAATAATGGAAATCAACCTCCACCTCGTTATGGCACTACATAGGATGACGGATGGGATTGAGGTATCCACCTTGATGTTCCGGATTTTGATGGAGGGCGGGATCCTGATGCTTTTGTAGACTAGCTCCAAAAGGTGGAACATTTCTTCGTGCGGAAGAATATGCCCAGCGAAAGGAAGGTTCAATTTGTCACCATCAAACTTAAGTGACATGCCTTATTATGGTGGGATCGTTTGCCATCAGAACATAAACGAAAAGGAAATGGGAAGATCCGCAATTGGAGCAAGATGAAAGCCAAACTGAAAACAAAGTTTGAGCCGAAAGATTACAAGCGAGACATGTATGCATGACTGCAATCTTGGAAACAAGGTGCCATGAGCATGAAGGAGTACACCAAAGGGTTCCAGTCTCTCATGCATCGCAACCGACTGCAGGAGACTCCAGCCCAAGAAGTCACCCGCTACATGCAAGGGCTTCATCAAGCTATTCAAGATGAACTCTACCTCCACAATTGTCAAAACGTTGATGAGGCTTATAAGAGAGAGGAGTGAGCCGAAGCCAAGCTCACCAAAGCACAGACAAAAGGATGTCTTTCAAGT
Source organism: Ottelia alismoides (assembly GCA_037367405.1). NCBI lineage: Eukaryota > Viridiplantae > Streptophyta > Magnoliopsida > Alismatales > Hydrocharitaceae > Ottelia > Ottelia alismoides. The sequence continues at coordinate 616,098 of JAZKJV010003078.1, forward strand.
TGAAGACCATCCCGCGAACTAGTGTCCCTATGATGACATCAAAGCCAATGGCCCCCCATCGATTGTTACTGGTAAATTACAAACCAAATCCTCAAGGGGGTGTTCGGTTGGGAGATTACCCCCCACTTTGGGTGGGTTACCCCATAAAACCCATATTCCTAACCCACTAGTGGGATCCACTTTCTTTCCATAAAAAAATATTATACCATCATATCATCTAAAAATCATAAAATACTCAACTTCTACTCACTATTTCAAACTCCAATATAATCACATCACAACAACTACCCACTTTTTCAAATTTCAATACAATCATATCATAATAAATACCCACTTTTTCAAATTTCAATACAATCACATTACGCAAACCCTCCCAACTCTAAACCCACCAACCAAACACCAAAACACAAAAACGGGTTATCCTGCCCCAGATAACCCACGAACCAAACGCACCCTAGTGTTGTCGTTGCTCGCCCCACTACTAGCCAGGCATTTTGGGAAGTCAGCATGCTGTGGGACCTTATACTTGTTTCAATCTATAAGAAGGGACGTCGAGCGGTCGAGTGCCCAAACCCTAAGGCGGTTGTCGCCCATCTATGCACCACTAAGGACTTCGAAGATCATGTTCCAGAATTAGGATGTGTTTGAAGAGGATCAAGCCCCATTAGTTGTCGTCACCTTCGGGGTGGATGAGTACAAACTTCTTGGAGTTGATGGAGACGAATCCAGACATTTTCTAGTGATTGAACATGATGGCTCTATTGCTCCAGATAGCGCATCGACAAGCATTTTACTCAGTCCCGCAGTCAATAATGTTGACAGTTGGTAGCGACGCAGCATATTCAGAACCACATGCACCTCTGGAGGACGTTATTGCTCATTGATTATTGACGGAGGTAGTGTGGAGACCTTTGTGTCCCAGGAAATGGTCGATAAACTGGAATTGTCAACTCAACCATTCAAGAAACCTTACACTGTGGCATGGTTCTGTAGTAGCACTCACTTCCGATCCATCGTCAGTGCCCCGCTAGCTTCTCAATTAGCCCATCTTATAAGGACGAGGTCTAGTGTCATGTGGCTCCTATGGATGTCTGTCAAGTGCTACTACAGAAACCAAGGCAATTTGATAAGGATACTGAGCACAAAGATAAATCGAACACGTACTCATTTCTTGTAAACAAGGTACGTGTGACCCTCATACTACAACATGAGGCTCTTAGCCCTCGACAAGTGGCCTTCTCTTCGATCTACAACCACTCAGTCTGCTACAACCACTTCGGTGTCAAAGCCTTCGACCTCTGTGTCATTATTATTAATGGAAGCTCAAACATTCCAACAAGAAGTTCAGGAGAGCTCTACTATTTACGCTTTTGTGGGACACGATGTGGACGAACAAGAGGCAACCTTAATCGATGTTCTTCCTGAGGTACAACCGATCATTCAAGAGTTTCCGGACATCATGCCTAAAGAATTACCTAAAGGTTTACTTCCATTGTGTGACATCCAACACCACATTGATTTAGTCCCTGGAGCGAGTTTACCACATTTACTGCATTATCAGATGAGCCCGAGCGAACACGAAGAGATGAACAAGCATGTCACAGATCTTCTGCAACGTGGTTATGTTCGTAAGAGCATGAGTCATGTGGTCGTTCTTACTCTACTTACTCCCAAAAAAGATGGCACATGGAGGATGTAAATAGATAGTCATCTTATCAACAAGATAATTATCAAATATCGCTTTCTGATTCCACACCTTGATGATTTGCTTGACATGTTAGCGAGTGCTAAATTGTTTTCCAAGATGGATCTTCGGAGCAGGTACTATCAGATTCGCATCCGACCATGAGATGAGTGGAAGACCGCTTTCAACACCAAAGAGGGTCTTTATGAGTGGACAATCATGCCCTTCGGCCTATCTAATGCCCCAAGCATTTCATACGTACCATGAATCATGTATTACGACCCTTCATCAGCAAATTTGTGGTTGTGTACTTTGATGACTTATTGATCTATAGCCTGACTAAAGACGACCACTTAGCACACTTGCGACAAAACTTACTTGGAAATGTTGAGAGCCCAACATTGTTTATCTACCTCAAGAAATGCCCCTTCATGTCTGACACGTTCTCTTCTTGGGATACATTCTCTATTGATGGACTCAAAGTTGACCTATCCAAGGTTCAAGCAATTCAGAACTGACCAGTGCCACGAACCTCACCAAGATTCACAGCTTCCTAGAGTTGGCTTCGCTTTATCGACGTTTCATCCAAAATTTTAGCGGTTGTGTTGCTTAATTGATAGATTGCACTCGTAAAGGTGCACCCACCTAGGCCATGAAGTAGAAGCAAGCTTTCACAAGCTGAAACACCAGTTGACCAATACCCCATGTTTGGGCACTTCCTGATTTCTCCAAGGTCTTCATGGTTGACTGTGATGCCTCACATGTCGGAATTGGTGTTGTCCTGAGCCAGGAAGGACATATTGTGACCTTTTTCAGTGATAAGTTGAATGAGGCTCGATTACGATATTCCATATATGATGTCGAATTCTATGTCGTGGTGCAAACTCTCAAGCATTGGAGGTGTTATCTGATTAGGTGTGAATTTGTCCTTAACTCTGATCATCGGGTTTTGAGGTATTTGAACTCCCAAAAGACCCTTAATAAGCGCCATACCAAGTGGGTTAGTTTCCTCCAGGAATACACCTTCCATCTTAAGTACAAGGCCAGGACTTTGAACCGTGTAGCAGATGCGTTAAGCTGACGCACACAAGTTTTACCCACAATGACAGTAAGCACGGTGGAATTTAATGCTCTCAAAGAACTTTATTCCGCAGACCCTGATTTCGACCATATTTATGCGGGGTGTGTTAATATTGAACAAGATTCACCATCCACTTATGTCCTTCACGAGAGATTTTTATTCAAGGCGCGCCGACTCTGCATTCACACCGCTTCACGTTGTGGGAACCTCATTTCAGAAATGCATACATGTGGGTTAGTTGGACACTTTGGACGAGATAAGACTGTGGCCCTCCTCCACGAGCGATTTTATTGGCCATAATTGCATAAGAATGTTACAAGATTTGTACAAAAATATCAAACCTGCCAGAGATTCAAAGGCCATAGGCAGAATACTGGACTTCACACACCTCTCACAATCCCTATGCGACCTTGGGAAGACATCACCATGGATTTTGTGTTAAGTTTATCTCTCAGTGTTCAGAAAATTGATTCTATGTTTGTGGTGGTGGATAAGTTTTCTAAAATGGCTCATAACATCACATGTAAAAAAGCTTCAGATACATCTCATATCGCTTATTTGTTTTTCCTAAATCATTCGATTGCATGGTGTTCCTTGTTCTTTTACATCTGATCGTGATACCATATTTTTAAGTCATTTTTAGTGCATGCTTTGGTCTCATCTCAGTTCTGAACAAACCAAAGTAGTTAATAGATCTCAATTGAATTTATTGTGATGCCTTGCATGGGACTCTCCATCCAAATGGGATCTAATTCTTCCCCAAGCCGAATTTATGTATAACAGTTCTACCAATAGATCCAAAGGCAAATCATCCTTTGAGAGCGTGTATGATTTTTCAGTTCCTCGATCTCTAAATCTTACCACCACAACCATGCATGGGAGGACTAGTGTAGCTGTTGAAAACCTGGTCGAGCACCTAACCCACATCTATACGGAAATCTGAGCCAAACTCCAAGCCATGACCCAGAAATACCAAGCCCAAGCCAACCTACATCGTAAAGAGAGTGAGTTTATAGTTAGTTTTTTTATTGAAAAGAGGGTAAACTCCCAATATGGGAGTCATAGCAGCATCTATTTCATTAGAAATGGTTAGAGTACATTACCTTGATGCCCAAAAACTAAAAAGCGCATTACAATGAGACACTATATTCTTCGAGTAAAAATTCCGATTGTTAAATATCTTGTTATTTCACCCATTCCAGATGGCCTAAAGAATGGCAAACGGCTTGGAGCAGTCATCTGTAGAGTTGTCGCCTACTGCCCGAATCGATCTCCAAAATTCCGATGTCCTGCCGGCCTCCACTCAGGGGATCCCAACCTCCCTGATGCAACGTGGAGCCGAAATGTAGGGCCACATAATTATTTAATTTTAGGCGTTAAATTTATTTACGTTTATTTAAGTTGTCGCAATTTTTAATTTTAAATAACGAGATCGCGTGTGATCTCCAAAGTAGTAGTCAATTTCAAATTTGAATTTCAAAATTAGTCGGTTAATTAGTTAGAGTCAATTTAGGATAATCAGTTATTTTTCTATTTTTGTAATCTCATCCCTCCTATATAAAGGGATGGTAGACTACTCATGTAATCAGTTCAGTGATTTATAAAATTTGAGATTTTATCTCTATCTCACTCTCTCGTCTCTCTCCCAACGCGATCTACGCGATTCTTCTTCCCCAATTCCCTCGTGTTCCCGACGAGCTTCTCTCCTCAACCTCTCCAACTCTTCTTCCAGTGAAAATTCCTCATCAAATTTATTTTTTCATCGCCGCACGAAAATTTTATTTCTACATCAATTGGTATCAGAGCATGGCCTACATATTGTCCTCATGATCTGACGATCCGTCCAGACGTTCGCACCGGCATGTATCGAAGGACTATCGTTCATCGGAACGAAAACGACGAGCCAACGACGCCTACAACAAGGAGATGATGGACGAACTGCGTGATCTCCAATCCAAATGTCAAGAACTCCAGTCCAAATGTCGAGACATAATGGCTAATTTCGAGTCCCTACGCACCTTCAAATCGAAGCCTCCAACCACCGAAGCCGTTGTCCCGAGTTTTGACAAAGAAAACCTCGATGTGGAGGAAGATCCGGTCACTGTCCAGCCCGTTCTGGAAGAGAAAGAAGCCGAAACACATGTTGTCCAGGTATTTTCAGACCTACAGGAAACCCCGAAATCAAGCGACGCCCCATCTGCTACCCTCTCACGGGCCCCACCGCCACCCGCAAAACCCCGCGATCTTCCCCTCGCCCCCAGCGGCCCCAGCCCCGACGCCGCCCCTCCATGCGCCGTCACCAACCTCCCCTGCTGCACAACCCCCACAACCCCAAACCCCATCCCCGACGTCCCTGCCCCTGCAACCCAAACTCCCGTAACCCCACCACCCATCGCTACCGCTCCCACCCCGCCACCCCCCTCTTCACCATCCTAACACCCCCTCCCTCCCTAACCGCCCCGCCTACCCGCGATCAGCGGCGCCACAACCCCTCCTTCCCTCACAGACGCAGCCCACCTACCTCAACCTCGCTACCCTTTCCCTCTGCGAGCCCCACCGACACCTCGCCCCTCGCGTCAACGACCTCCTCTCTCGCCCCCTCTCCCCAGCCCGCCACCCTAAACCCTCTCCTTTATTCTCGTCGCCAAGCCGCATCCCCTTCCGCGCCCGTGCCATCCTTCTCTGTTTCCCTCCCCACCTGTCGCCCATCTCCCCGCGCGCCAGCTTCCCCACCCCTCCCACCTGCGCCTCCTCTTCCCGGGCTCCAACTCGCCCCGCCGCCTCCTCTCCATTCCCGCACCTTCCCACGCCTGCACCCTCCCTCCTCCTGCCCTCCTCGCCGTTCTATTCCGCCAAACACCCCCGACGGTCCCCCACCCATCTCGCCAGCCTTGCGAATAGCACGGAACTCCAGGAAGCGAGATCATGGACGCCGCCTCCCCTGTCCGCGTCGCGTGCGCGAGAAGATCGGGTGAGCCCTAACAAGAGGCCTGATGACTACGGGGCTTGAATGCCATGATATGTGGGATTGGAAATTACTTTGGGAAAATTACAAGGAAACCCCCCCCCATACAAAAGTTTTTATTCAAAAGGAAAGTTCAAAGGCTCCTCTTACATAATCTATGTAATTGAAGGGGTGCGAAAATTGCAACTCACCCCCCGCTGCCGAAATATTTAAAAAGATGGGCTGAGAGAAAGAAATATGGAAAGCTTCCTTATCCCAATACGATTAGGACCTTGGGCTTCACCTATTTAAAGGCCCCATGGCTACATTCCTTGGACACCTCTCCTCTTCTACTCTCATTGTGTCATTACTTTACTATGGATTCTCCAAGGGCCATGTTGTTCATGCCTCATCAATTTCTCAATCATCACAATGAGGAGACAAAATTCTTGAAGACGTTGCCGTTTGCGCCACACATGTTCTTCCACCACGAAGGCCGCGTCACCAACGTCCGCGTCGCACGCATGTGGGTTGCGCCATTCGCTCCACATCAATTTTTCCAGGGGATGACTGAGAACGCGGATTCGGACTTATCAGCCTCCAAGCCTGCAAAACCAGCAATTCGTCGGGAGACGAATTTTAAAAGCGGAGGAGAGTTGATGTAGCGTGGAGCCGAAATGTAGGGCCACATAATTATTTAATTTTAGGCGTTAAATTTATTTATGTTTATTTAAGTTGTCGCAATTTTTAATTTTAAAATAACGAGATCGCGTGTGATCTCCAAAGTAGTAGTCAATTTCAAATTTGAATTTCAAAATTAGTCGGTTAATTAGTTAGAGTCAATTTAAGATAATCAGTTATTTTTCTATTTTTGTAATCTCATCCCTCCTATATAAATGGATGATAGACTACTTATGTAATCAGTTCAGTGATTTATAAAATTTGAGATTTTATCTCTATCTTTATCTCCCTCTCTCGTCTCTCTCTCTCCCAACGCGATCTACGCGATTCTTCTTCCCCAAATCCCTCGTGTTCCCGACGAGCTTCTCTCCTCAACCTCTCCAACTCTTCTTCCACCGAAAATTCTCCATCAAATTTATTTTTTCATCGCCGCACGAAAATTTTATTTCTGCATCACTCCCTCCACATATGCACTGAGGATGGGCACTCGAAAAAGAGGTGGTTCGAGTCCTCAACTAACCCCTCGCACTACCACACCCCGTGTCTGCCAAGACAAACATCCTTCCCCACATAGCTTTATTGCATAACCGATCTCTTCTCAGACACCACAGGAAGATCTTAACCCAACACAGGATCTTGGCAGCCCATACCACCTTCATGTCCCGAATAAGGTTCCGCATCCTGCTCCTGCCTCGTTCTCCCCATCCCTTCATATGCTTTTTTTACCGAGAACCTTCCACCCTCCCATTCAAAATGGTCGACGTCATGCCAGAGACCCCTCGTGATGCAGATGGAATTCGGCGACGACGGAAAAATAATTTTTTTGTGGATTTTTCGATGGAAGAATAACTTTTTGATCGGTGGAATTATTTGGTAGAAGAATAATTAGAAGGGTTGAGAGAAGAAACTCGTCGGAGAACGAGGGACTTTGGAGAGGAGAATCGTGGAGATCGCGTCAAGGGAGAAGGAGAAGGGAGAGGAGAGAGATAGAGATAAAATCTCAATTTTTTATGTCAACTGAACTTAACTGTCTAGAACAATAGCCTATCATCTCTTTATATAGGAGGGATGAGGTTACAAAAATAGAAATTCAACTTCAAATTCAAAACTATTTATCCTAATTTGACTCTAACCGACTAACTAATTTGAAATTCAAATTGAAACTAACTACTTTGAGATCACAGGCGATCTCTTTATTTAAATAAAATACGACGACTCAAAATAAATGTAAATAAAATTAAAAGATAAAAAGTAGAACATGAGGCCTATTTATCCGTGGCACGCTGGCACGCTGCATCAATTGATGCAGATGGAATTCGGTGACGGCGGAAAAAATAATTTTTTTGTGGATTTTTTGATGGAAGAATATTTTTTTTGATCGGTGGAATTATTTGGTAGAAGAATAATTGGAAGGGTTAAGAGAAGAAACTCGTCAGAGAACGAGGGATTTTGGAGAGGAGAATCGCGAGATCGCGTCAAGGGGAAGGAGAAGGGAGAGGAGAGAGATAGAGATAAAATCTCTTTTTTTTATGTCAATTGAACTTAAATGTCTAAAACAATAGCATGTCATCCCTTTATATATGAGGGATGAGGTTACAAAAATAGAAATTCAACTTCAAATTCAAAACTACTTATCCTAATTTGACTCTAACCGACTAACTAATTTTGAAATTCAAATTGAAACTAACTACTTTGAGATCATAGGCGATCTCTTTTATTTAAATAAAATACGACGACTCAAAATAAACGTAAATAAAATTAACAGATAAAAAGTAGAACATGAGGTCCTATTTATCCGTGTCGCGCGGCATCACCTCGGCAATGGGATCTCCGCATGCAAACCTAACATACTCCCCCAGGCGCTGCTCATGAATAACGGCGACCACGTACCCGAGTCCACGACATGTGAGAGAAGAGCCTCCTTCGACGCCGACAAAGCAAAAAGCCTTGGGAATCTGCCCCCAAGAAGACCCTCCCCCGTCTAATCATCCAACCAAAATCTGATAAATTACCCTCTCCCACTTTGGTCGTAGTCTCGGTGCCACCGAAGGTAGAACCTCTCGGATTACCACCCAAAGCTGCAATTCCAACCTCATTCTCCCAGCCACCGGTTCTCCCCTAACACCATAGATAGTCCGCACATGCATAGCTGTCAGCGTGGTCGAAGAGCTTCAAATCTGAATCACCCATTTAGCAATCAGCGCCTTGTTCATGTATTCCACATCCCCGAACCCCCACATCGCCCTCACCATGTCCTTCGTCACCTCGTCCCAGCTCACCAGATGTAAACCAGGCCTCTGCTGCTTTTCATCGGACCAGAAGAACTCCTCATCGAAGACTCAATCTTCTTCCTAACCCCATCGGGCATCAACCGGGTGGAGTAGAAGGTAGGGATGGCCGAGAGCACATGCTTCAGAAGAATCAGCCTCCCCCACCATAGTTGGAGATTTTAGTTATGGTCCACCTAAAAGAGAGAGGTTCTCTTTGAGTGTCTACTAAGAATTGAGTGCTCGAAAGATTGACCCACTAAGAATTCTCAAGCGAATTGGACAAAATACCTACCTCCTGGACCTACAGCAAGATGCCTACACGTCGTCGGCCTTCAATGTTTCAGATCTTTCCTATATCATGGAGAAGACCAGAAAGATGGGACCATGTCAGCTGATTATGTTGATGATCCACATCAACTGTCAACTACGATCGATGATGATCAGATAGAGGATATTGCCGACATACGAGATATGACGATTAGACAAGGTCTTTTTGACGATACTTATTCAAGTGAAAGGGACGATCTCTGACAGATTGCACATGGATTGATGAAGATGAGCTTCGGTAACTCTATCCTGATATACTGTAGAATTATCGTGATGCCATCTCGAGGACGCAAGATTTTCTCAGTAGGGGGGCTAATGCAACATGAAAACCCAGCGCAATTTTATTTGTTTTCGTCCAATTTATGGCATGGCCTCAAATTTCGGTGAAATTCTGTTGTCGAAATCGAAATTCGACCGAAATGGTCGAAATGACCGAAATATGAGGGTCCTGGTACCAAAAAATGACCGAAATGATCGAAATTTCCGTCGAAATTCGACCAAAATTCTATTTCGGTCAGTCACCGAAATGGTACCCGAAACTGACATTTAAGGGCCTTCATTTATGGTACATGACATTTTGAGGTTAAGTAGTTGAGTCCTAATTTTAATTAACTATTTTAATTTATTTGAATAAAAGGCTCGTTATATAAGGCCCTTGACATTTTTTTATTTTATTTGGAGTCTTAATTTATGTTTATTTGGTGGGATTGGCCTATATAAAGACCACTACCCTATGAGAAGACGGATGGAATGAAATATTTTTTTCCACTTATTCTCCATTCATCTCTCTCTTCGATGCCCGAACCCTAACCCTACACCACCTTCGTCGATGCGACCACCCTCTCTCCCCCATCGCCACCACCCAACCTATCCCTCCCTGTCACACTACCATCCCAGCCTCTCCAACCTCTACCGCGCCACCAACATCTCCAGCGCCCCACCTCTCCCATGCATTGCCGCCAACTCCCGCTCTCATCTCCTTCCATGACGCCAACAACCCCCCGGTGCCTAAATCAGGCCTCCTCCAACCCAGCGTCGCATCCGATCTCTCCCCGGCAGCCCTCATCAACCCATCAAACACCTTCTCGTGATGCCAACGCTGCCCCCCATGCCAGCACTACACCTTCTCTTCCCCTCCACCACTCCACGTTGCTCGCGATCAGGTCTAAGGTACTGCACCTTTCCTCTTTTGTCAGTTGTGGTATTGACTGTGGCATGGTTCTATAATTCTTGGTTTGGTGGAGTTTACCTTCTGTTACTTAGGTATTAAAATAAATAACTTAAGATTCCGTTGACTATTTCTATTAGGACTTCCCTCTGTGGATAAGCAGTGTATTCTCTTTCCGATTGCCCTTATTTTCTGGTTATTAGCTATTAGCTACTGTCTGGTATTTATTTATTTTCCATAATCCATTTGAATTCATTTCATTTAAAATTTCCTGTTACAGTATTTTTCAGTACTAGATATTCATATATCCAGCACTATCGCTATGAACTTGGATGTTAATCAGAGGCTAGTGTTTGTGTCACTTTACTCATAGGTTGCATCAGGGATAATAAACGAAAAGAAATCTTCCAACGAAAGTAATTTTTGTGAAAGAAATAGCCATCATAAAAATTAGAGAACTTGCATTAACATAGACATCTAACAGAATACCACAATCTTTTGCTGAAACATAAGTGTATCGCTGTCAACAATCAAAAGCATAACTGAACAATTTTACCAAATAACATATTCTCGTAGGAGTAACGAGATACGGAAGTAGCCTAAGTTCAGAATCATTTTATTCATTAAAAAATAAGAGAAATAGCACCCATAAGCGTTCTTCAGTTGCTTTTTTCAATGGGAAGCCTGCAACAAATAGAAAATTTAATTAATAAAACAATTGAAATATGAAAATATATACTCTGATTTTGGATGTTCCAAGAATGAACATAAGAACATATTCGATTTACATCACTTAATGCGTTATAAAAGTTACATGAGGAACTGTGAATAGGCCGTTTCTGCTATATAAGGCAGAAAAATATGGTATCGGAATGAATGTATTGAAATGTAAATGTAGGTCTCCATCTGATTATTTATAAATAATAAACAACAAATGTAATCAACTGTATAGCTTACAATGTCAGTAGCAGCAAGTGAGACTCGAAATATGATAGTAGCCAAGAAAACAAATATATTTGGAATAAGTGAATATAAGATTATTTGCATAACCGCATCCACATATGTCCAAATTGCCACTTCGGCTTTGTATGCTTAGTTTTTAATACAGTTGTCTGATTAACCACTGAATTGACAAATAAAGAAGAAAGATTTCACAGACCTCTCAAAGCTTGTAGATCCAGAATGTTGCCACCCAAGGCCATGTATAGTGACCATGTCAATTACTTTCGGAATAATTCTTAAGTTCATTTTAATTTGGAGCATTATTGCTTTGACACAAACATATGAAATTGACATTAATAAAAACAAAACTAGTAATAACATCAAGTTAACTCTTGAGGTCAGTACCTCATTTGCATGTTCATCACCATGACCATGAGAATGATCACCATGCCCCTCCCATGGATGACGCCATCCCTAAAAAGAACAAATAGTCAATAAAAACGAAACGAAGGACTGACATAAAAAAGTACCAGATGCCTACCAAAAGTACTGGACCTTCTTTCCTAGCCCTGTAGAAAACCCAAAACCTGAAAAGGCAGAGTAAAGATTACTAACTGTAAGCTGACGAGCTTAGAGAAGAATAAGAAAATGCCTGCATTAAAGAAAACATAATGATCTTCAATGAGAAAGTGATGTATGCTTTACACCATGTGAGTTTCATCTAATTAATCAAAATAGTATATCTTATCATCGTTTATAACCATAAAACAAAAAAAATTATCCTGTATATGTGAATTTCCACCAAAATAACAGATCTTTTTTTAAAGATCAAACAACAAATTTGGCTATAATTTGGAACCAAAAAAATGAAATGTCAAAAACCATCTTTGAAACAAACAAACACACAAACAATAAAATGGTCAAACAACAATGCAAAAACAAACATCTTTGTGGTTACAATCGCAATAATTTCCATAAACAAAATCTGATAGAAAATGCATGAGTAAATTTTAACAAGCTACATTTAGATAGCCGAACCTATTTAATGTGGGAAAAGGTTTGTTGTTGTTATGATGATGCATTTAGAGAAAGCTAATTGAGCTATTGTCAAAGAACATCCGAATGGAATTTCATGTTGGTCATTTTGCTTTGATTGATCGATCAACCTTTTTAAGTGATGGATCACACATGACCGATCAATCCTTATAACCTAATCGATCAAGTTCTGAATTCCAACGACTATCTAGTTGTTATTAATGATCGATCACCTTTGATCACTGATCGTTCAACTTCTAATAACGTCGACCATCGAAATTCACATGATCGTTCAATTTCATTCTGATCGATCATCAAAATATTCGGATCGAACATTTTCTATTTTATGAAGATTTTTTTAAGAGGATTTTCATTCCTGATTTATTCTAAACGACTACTTTTGGAAAGCCAACGGTTATGGGATCTTATAACCTATAAATACGACCACGTACATCATTCTACATCACACAACAACGACAATCATCTCTTCTTTTCTCTATTCTCCACCCTCTACGCTTGTGAAAGAAAATTCTAAAATCCATCTTCTGTGTTGCGTCTCATTCCAACAGCTCAAAATTTGATGAACAAGTCTTATGCGTCGCTTCTCGCTCTGCGAGATCATTTTACTTTTTACCTCAAAATCCATAGCATAATTATTTTGATATTGAGGTTATTAGGCTTGTTTAACTATAATATGGTTGTAAGTTGCCCGCATAAACAACTTGTTGTGATATGGCTGGGTTTCCTGTGCATGCATCTCAGTTTAGTTGAAAGACTCATGTGTGTCAGGTTGGAAGTGTGCGGCAAGAGATAATGGTCGTGGTTTTTACCAAGTAAGGCTTCAGTGTTGAATACATGTGCACGTGTGGTTTGATTGCATATCATGTGATTGCACTGATTGGAAGTTGCTACTTAATATTGTGGTTGTTTTAGATTGTATTTGCCACTGATCCACTCGCACCTCATCAGCTGGTAATGAGAATTAACAAAGAGCCCATCCCATTCTCCAATAATGGGTTCATTTAATGATGATATACAACACTACCTTCTGATGTATGCATTTGAAGATTGGACCATAATAGTCCATACCTATTGTCACTCAGAATTTACAGTTGGTTGAAGTATTATTATTCCTTTGAGAGAAACAGGGTTGACCACCAGAACACTTGTAGAAGTTAACAAGCCCACATTCCCCAATAATGCCCCAAAATAAGCTGCTAAATCATACTTGCATGAATGTACCCAGAACCTTATCCAACTGATAGGATTGCATCATTCACAAAATTTCCCGCAGTATTCTCATCAACTTCAAATCTCTCTCTAAGACAACAACCGCCAAATGGCATAACTCAATATTAGAATCCCAAAATCAATGTGATTATTGACATGATTCAAGTAACCATAATCTTCAGCAGCATCTTTATAAACTGCACTGGTTCGGAAAGTGACCCCCCCTCAGGATTTTGTCAGCAAAAAAATATTATAAATCGGGTGACTAGAATACTGAAAAACTATGTATTCGATTACCTGCAGCTAGAGAATCCCTTTACTCTAGACCATGCGACCAGAGACCAGTTTATGTCATGGTTACAATCAGACCCACAGAACTTGACACTACAAATGGTGTATTATAGCTGCTTCATAGGGGAAGAGTCAACCCATTGATCCATGTCATCTACCCTCCAAGTGCCCAAAAGGTAAGATAGCTCGATAATGTCCACCATCTAAGGAAAATTCTCAAGTCAGCTGAAAATCTACTTTGTGGGCGCAATAACTTCTTTTTAACAAGAAGAAACCACCTTCAGCAAAGGTCTTCCAAGTTCCAACCAGCATACACTCACCCACATCAACTGCACTTGAGAATTACTAACAAACATATCAACAACCTAAAAAGAGCCAAAGATGTAATTGCAACCTCAATAACATTCGCATGTGATTGAAAGATTGGTTGAGCCATTGGTATCACTGAAGAATCATGGTGATGAACAGTACATTCCACCCTCATAACATAGTAAGGTTAATAACGCAAGAAGTGTTCAGAAATGGTACATCAAATCAGTTATTTCTCTCACTATACGTCGGTAATATTAATAACAAAAAGGTAGAGACGACCATTCTCAATGCATATTACATTTCACTAGGCAACTTCAGCCAAAGCCAGTTTTGCCTATTTCAGGACAAATACTTATATATTTGATAAATGTTCCTTTATTTGATTAGAAACTAAGGCAACCAAGCAAATCAGCTACGGCACAATTAAGTGATTTGACCCTCAAATTTTCTGAGACTTGGTATGCAAACTCGTCACTTGTAAATTGTAATCCTAGAAAAACCCCCAAATCACGGTATGAAATGAGATCTTCGATTACTTTTCATTTTCTTCTGATTCGCATAAGATAGCACCCATAAGCAATGCTCCGAATCCCGTCAAAAACCTAACTTTCTATTCACAACCGTGAGAACAAACCACCTACACCTTTTACTGGTACGTAAATAAGAATTAGGGTTTCTCAACATCAAAGAGCAAATCTTTATCCGTTGAACCAACAAACCCGCAACACCAACACCGAAGACTGGCCAAAAAGCACCCAAAATAGAAAGGGTAGCAGCTCGATCGAACACATCCGTACCACATGATGGCGCAGAGGCCCTTCCCTGTGAGGGAGTGCCACCTCTTGGCTGGTGGATCGTCACCCCCTTGTACGTAACGCCGCCGTGGCCTCCCCCGTGACCGCCGCCCATGCCTCGACCGCCTGCCTCGTTGGCTCGCCGCTAGATCCACCGGCCGGCTTAATAATCCCACAATGGTTGAAGGAGATTAGGAGGATTGTGGGAAAATGAAGTATGAGGGTACTTCCTCTTTGAGAATAAGGACATGCTTTCTTAGAAATATCGTGAAATCTACGCAATAATAATAAAGGATAAGCCTGTTTTTGACGAGATTTTAATAAAATGTTAGAGGAATATAGTGATGAATATACAAATTTTATTTTCTAAAAAAATAAAAAATGAGAGGAAAAATAAGGTGGGAGTAGCCAAGTTGGCTACTCACAGGGGGCAGACCCATTTTACCCTATGTATATAGGAGTGATCCTATGATGAGATTTGGTGAGATGGGAGATTCTGAACCACAAATTTCAACCTTCTCTCTCCTGGTTTCTCTCTCCTGGCTGAAACTAGTAGCCCAGAATCTCTCATCTCACTATCTCACAAAAATCTCATCTCATAGGATCGGCCATATATATATAATGGGGCAGCCCCGCCCCCTATTTTCGGCATTTTTTATTTTTTTAAAAAAATATCACCGTGTATATTCATCCATATATCCCTCTTACATGTCATTCGAATTCGTCAGAAACAAAGACTCCTACGGCCCCCATCGAGATAGTGTCGATTTAACAAATCCTATTATTGTTAAAAAATGATTGTCTGGATGAAGGCCATAAGAGTCTCTGTTTCTGACGAAATTCGAATAGCATACAGAAGGGATATAGAGATGAATATACACGGTGATATTTTGCAAAATAAAAAATAAAAAAAAACACCGAAAACGGTACGCGGGCAGCCATGTTGGCTGCCCCAAGGGGGCAGCCCCATTAACCTTATATATAGAGAAACTTCAAATAAGGTGGGGTCTCATCATATACATGGTGAGCCATCCTCAATTTAAACATCTTTCCAATATATTTTACAATTTCTTATTTCATGCATATAACAATAAATATTAACGCAACATGTATAGGTGTAATAAATAATAAAAATATTATTATAATGGATGGAAATGTTAATTTAAATTTAGATGCTATATTTTACAAAATTCATTTTTTTTACAATGTGCATTTTATATTTTTACAAAATTGTTACAGAGTTTTTACTAAATTCACACTGGCCTTTACAATTTTCAGAAAAGCACCCACCTCATTTGAAAGGTCCCCGATATATATATATATATATATATATATATATATATATATATGGGGCCTTTCAAATAGGACGCAGTCCTTCCTGAGTTAAGGAAGGTCGACCCTTTTTTGTATAAAGCACGATACTTTAGTAGAATACGTATGCAGTTTGTATTATAGGTGCACGTTATAAATACAAAGCCGCATACAAAACTGCGCATTATAATACAAACATTAAAACTGCACATTATAATACAAAACTGTATATGTATTCTACTAAAGTCATCATGTTTTATACAAAAAAAGGGGGTTGGCCTTCTTGAACTTAGGAAGGATTGCGTCCTATTTGAAAGAAATCCATATATATATGCTTCTTAGAAATATTGACTTTATTGGTAAATCTTCACAATAAATAATGAATAAATAAACGGAATAAATCATGATTTACAACAATCATATATTGTATGATACACCGTCCGGATTAATCCTCTCAGAAAGGTAATCAAATCACAGTATCCGATCCGATTTAGGCACTGAAGGATATTAGGTTGATTTTGGGAAATGAAGTATACGGATAATCTAGGGTACTTCGACATGATAATCCAAAGGATCTTTCTTATATGCATGCCCTCTTAGAAATATTAACTTTAATGGTAAATCTCCACGATAAATAATGAAGAAATAAAATGAAATAAATCATGATTTGCAACAAATCATATACCGTAGGATCTACTTGCCAGATTAATCCTCCCAAAAAGGTAACCCGATAGGAGTATCCGATCCGATTTAGACGGTGAAGAACATTAGGCGGGGATAATCGAGGGCACTTCCGCGTGAGAATCCAAAGGATCGTTCTTACATGTATGCCCTCTTATAAATATTGACTTTAATGTATATACGGTTTGCAACTAATTATCCGGGACAGATACGTCTTGTAGTGCTTTGGCCAGAAAATAGATGAATATTTTTTAAACCATTCCGCTGACATTTTGCCTAAAGTTGCGTATCAGCAACGAGCTTCAAAAGCTCGTCAGAAATAGCTTGTTGGTCATGAGGATCCACGAGCAATCCATTGTCAAGGACCTGATAGATGCAGGGTGTAAATAAAAGAATCAACTGGAATCACTCCTAACAATGCATATGTTAAATTGACCTCCATTTTTTATGGCCACGATAGGTAAACCATGTGCATCAGATGCTAAATTGAGGGGTCAAATTATAATTTTTCAATGAAATGACATCCAAACCCTATGAAACTTGGTAAAATCTGAAATAATGCAAATTGTGATATTGTTAATTTTTAGTATTTTTCTGATATAAAATGAATATATTATGAATTAAACAGTGTAAGTATGGTGATTTTTTAGTAATTTAATTCTAATAAATAACCAACATATATATTTTACAAAACATAAATTATCCTAATTAGCTCTCATATTGAGGACCCCGGGATAACTTAAAAATCCCAAAAATACTAAGTCATGATCTAATTAAAAATTGTTTACCAAATTCACCAAATTATTTGTCCAGAGAAAAGTATGCATTAAAATGAAATGAAATTTTGTCACATTAAAGAGATCAATCAAATATACCTAATGTGATTTTAAGGATTTTTCGAGCAAGCTTTTATTTACTATAAATTAATTAATCACAGAGGGATAATTTAGTCACATTTCAACTCAGAAAATATAACAAATAAATCCAAGCTCTGGAAAAAATAATTTGGCTAACCATAAGATAGAGAATTAAGTGTTCAATATAATGATTTTTTTGGGAATTAAAATGATGTAAAATGAAAGTTCAAAGAAATACTTCAATGTAGGGGTATCTTTGCAATATACAAAAAATAAAGATAGATACAAAAATAAATAGCATTGAGTGTGCTTCCTTAATTACCTAGACCTGTAGGGATCTCCTTGCAATTTTTCTGTAGTCATGTATCGTCACGTGGAGTGAGAATGCTGATGTGGGTGATTATGGAAGATGGTAGGGGCACGAGAGTAAAAAGACTGCTCCGCACATGAGAAGCGTGTGAGTTGTTGTGGTTAGACCGAGCTTTGGAGTTGTAGCTCCACATGTTGCCTTAAGAAGGCTCGGCATCACCCGAGGCTAGGAGGCTCAGGTGGTCTCGATTGAGCGGTTAAGAAGTGCCATTGTTCTTGATCGTATGGCATCTACAGATTCTAGAACTCCTCCTTCGTTATTTGCTTGTTTCCAATCGACATACGAGGGAAAGGTTCACTTCGACCTAGGTCAATGGGGAGGGAATCAAGGATGGGTTGCTTCATGCGGTTGTCCACTGGTGAAGGTGAATAGATAATGCAAAGGATTGGATGATACTCCATAGTGTCGATGTATGGCTGGAGCGTGAAGGTCCGACGGAGTAGCTACTACTACTTCGAGAGTCTGAGTACCCTCTACAAGTCCCTGGAGCTTCGTTCTGTGGGTTCAGATGGGGCTCGTCTCCAGCTGAAGCTGATGGATCTCTAATGGATCTTCACCCAAGAAGGATATAGATGGATGAATAGCGATGGGTCAACCTGATCGACACATGACCGGGGTATGGAGTTGTGAAGACCTTCCCTTCGCCTTAGTTCGGGTCATCGAGGTCCTGGAAGGTGAGAGTCAGGGGTGCTTCTGTGGCAGTGCTCCTTCTTTGATGTTGTCGTTTAAGGAGGACTCCCAGGTGCATTGCCTCTAACACTAGATGCAGCTTGGGACTGCAAAGATTATCGAATGAAGGGTGAGGGGAAATGAGGCTCCGACTTGGACGATGGATCCAGAGCTATGGTCTTCGGCATGTGCAAGGTTGGAGGGGATAAGATGTAGGAGAAAGAGGAGAAACGGAGGGGAAGATGGTAAGTATGAGTAGCAGTTGAGGGCTCGACCTGGAAGGAGAGGTGTTGTGGAGGATCCTGCGCATGTGTGGAAAAAGGATCAGATGCCTCAGGTCGTGTCATCGTCTAAAATGGGAGACATGATGAGGTAGAAGGAAGCGAGGAGGTGGAGAAGGTGTGGGTGGCACTATATCAGGTTGGGATTTGGGCTTGTTTCAGCTCTGGTGAAGTAGACTAGAGGTAGTAGAGGAGCAAGATGAAAGGATTGAAGAGGAAATTGGGGAAACAAACTGTAGCAAAGAAATCGAATGCAAAATAGGAGAGAAGGGAAAGAAGGAAGAAGACAAGTTTTACATGGACATGGTGTATGTTGTGCATGGGGGTAGAGCTTCGAAGGAAGCTCTGGTCTTTGCCTCGAGTCGTCGGCATGCGACAAGCTGGGCAACCACACGAGCGGGGCTACAACGATGAAGATGTCCTCGTCGGATCTCACCTAGGGTAGCATGATCTTCACTCGACTAAGGATCTGACCTCATTGTCACCGATATCAGCTAGGAGCTCGAGGCACTCTCTCACAAAATGGTGGATGCCAATCTCAGGCAGAGTCCTAGGGTTTTGAGGTTCCGTGGTTAGGGTTTTGCGGTGGTGGTAGAGGCGAGGCGATGTGGTGCGATGTGGAGGAGAGGGGAAGAGTTGAGGAAAGAGGGGCGTGATCGAGCAGCCAAGGCAGAGGAGCAGAGTGGTCGAGAGGTGGACACAAGACTCGAAGGTGGAAGATGGGTAATGGGTCGGTGGATTGGCCCAGGATCAAAGGGATGTGAGCCTGACACATGGTGAGATGGGGAAGAAACTAATAAATAAATAAATGAAATGAAAAATAAAAGAAAAGTAAAAGAGAAAGGTTATGATTGTTGGATGAAGGGATGTTTCATCCAACATCCCACAATAGGGGCAGTAAAGGGAGCAAGTGGGGGCGACGCATGACGACTCCAAGAGCGACCACTTGTCACTCCTAGAAAAATCAGAAAATAAAATCAAAGAAAATTCAAAATAAAATACTAAATGACCTCAAATTAAAAAGTTTCCTTCTAAATCTTTTCTTCTCAATGAGATCTACTTTCACGAAGAAACCAAAGCCCAAAGACATCATATGTACAAGTGAGTTTTTGGTGATATTTTATATCTATAAAATATCATATTTTGTGTTTTTACATATTTTTATGATTTTAAATTAAAGATAATTTCAAAATAAAATCAAATAAAATCAAATAAAAATATTTACACATTATTTTTTTGAATTGTTAATAATTAAGGAAATACTGAAATAAATTAAAAGAGACTTATTTATATATTCTATGTACAGACTTAGAACAAATCTTTTCCTTGATTTTTAGATTGTTTTGGAATTTGATTTTTATATATTTCTTAGAACACAGATAAAAGAATAAATAAATAAGAAAAAAATGAAAAGGGTTAATTATGCACATATAATATTGAGTCAAAATCTAGTAAATATATACAATATATAATGTGGACGCGAAATCCAAGTTTCACATATGATCTCCAATTCTTTTGAATTTGATTTTGTTTTGTAGGTCTTTAAATATACAATAACTAAAAGGGATTAGAGGTTCATATGTGACTGCATGCAAGAGAAAATTGCATTTATGACTTTTTTATCTCAAAACTAGGGTTGGGATTTATTTGCTATATATACAAGTTATCATTTTCTGGTATTTTTTCCTTTTATTTATGTTAGTAATATATATACCATGGAGTTGATTTTTTTATTTTGGAATTAGTACATAATAATGAAAATATGGGAAATATGTTATTTTTCATAACATATACAAAATTTTGGCTTCTTATGAATGCAGTTATGAAATGATAAAATGTAGATATTATTTATATAGGCATGAATGATAAATATGCAATATAAATGGCTAAATACATTTAATTACTCGGGAAAAGAGCTTTATTTTCAGATTTTAAAGTGATTAATTACATATTCATCAACTCCCTATACTTGCTCGTCCTGGAGCAACTAAAGTGAATGCAAAAGTGAAATCATATTGGCTTCCATACGAGGTCATGAATAGAAGGTGAAAATGGAGCTCGACTCGATCTTCGGATTAATAGTGTGGTGGAGCTTCTTATGAGAATTAGGGTTTTAAAATCAAGAATCTTTAAGTCATACAAGTCATCATCCAGGTCTAACTCAGAAGTCATTGATGAATCCACGTTTCATCATCTTTATTCTATCATTTTGGCCTTAAAAACCCTAGTAAATGCGTGTAAATAGGCTTAATATGGGCATTTTAGCATTCATGCATATATGTGTAAATATTGTATAAAATGCGGTTTTTAAAGCCAAAATTATAGAATAAAGAAAAGAAAAGAAAAAGAATAAATATTGCAAATATTTTATGACCCAAAACCCCCGAGACCTAGGCATCTTGATGAATAGGTCGACAAGGAATAAAGTAGGGGGAGATAAGGTCAGAAATACAGAGAAAATACCTATATTTCTATTCATTCTTTATTCATTTTGGGACCTATTTTTGGTTCCACTTTTTATACATCAAATAAAGAAATTTTGTACATAAAAGTTGTTGATAATTTTATGAAGAAAATACAAAATTGATTTCACAGAAAAATAATGTACAGATAAAAAGTTATGGTCTGAATAAAAATCCAGAATGCCAACTTCCCAGACCCGTATCTCACAAATAAAAACTCCAAATGCAGCGTTACTCACCTTTAATTGTATATAGAAGAAAATAAGCTAATTAATGGCGGTGGTTTCGCATTTGGCGGAGCTACGGTTTGAAAGTTGAGTTTTGGACCCTCATTGTATACTTGTACATATTAAAATATTCAATTTATTATTTATTTATTATTTTTATAATTTTATATTTTTATAATGTTGTAAATAATACTTATAATAATCATGTGCATTTTAATCAGAATAAAAACATAAATAAAATACAAATAAAAATACTTGTACATATTATAAAACATAGGTATAATACATGTAGCTATACCTATACAAATAACACTTTCATTTTATTAAGTGTATAAAATATATCAGAAAATTAAAATAAAAATATATTTGTGTATATAAAAGTATTTTATAATTTTAGAAAATAAAAACCAAAATAAAATAAATTAAAAATACCTAAATAAAAATAAAATACTTAAATATATAGATATAGATACCTATAGGGTTATAAAAGCAACTTGTAAAAATATAACTCATAAAAATAAATAAAAATCATAATAAAATAATTTATAATTTTTTAAACATTTTTTATTTTATAACCAAAATTTAATTAATTCATTTTCTATTTTAAAATGAATTAATAAAACATTTTTTCCAAGGTTTTTCTGGTTGGTCCACGTGGACCAACCAGCTTCAGCCCTTGGTTGACCTTGGTCAGCTCTCTGACCAAGGTCTGTACATGTCAGAACTGCATTTTCCTTGGACTTCGCGGATTTTTCCAGGCCAAATCTTTCACCGATTGGCCTCGGTCCCTTCTGCGAAGTTGAAGACCTCTGATCCACCTAGCTCGCCCATGCATCATCTCGGGGATTGGATCGAAGGAACACCCGTGACGCCTCCTCGAAAGTCGCTCCAGAGCCATCTTTCAAAAGACCACCCAAAACTCCCTCCAACCTTTGAACCCCATTTGACCCTTGTTTGGCTTTGGTTGGTGAGCTCTGGATCGATCCCTGTGACAGGGGGATCTCCAGCTCAGTCGCGCAAGGCCGGGCAAGGCGTCGGAGGGCCGTTCCACCCCCCATCTCCGGCGGTAGTCGTTGAGGTTCAGCCTTGGGTTTCTAACCCTCGAGGTACGGCTTTTTATTTGTTTTTTTTGCATTTTGAGCTTCTCAGTAGCCTTTCAAATCGATCCCAGCCATCCTACCGACTTTCTATCCCACAAATCATCTATATCAGCCCTCGCCGGAGCTCGCTCCGGCGAGTCCTTCGCCGCCACCCACCATCTTTCACCGTCTCGCTACGGGGTTGGGGTATTTTGCCCCCAACCCTATCACCTTTCTCTGCAGGTGTTCGAAGCTAACGCCGCACCTGGGGGAGCTTTTGACGGCCGGCCAAGGTTCGCGGAGCAGCCCAGCTCCGTCGTGCTCGCGCGGCCGCTCCGGGCTCCTCCGGAGAGTTTTGACACCCCCAGGATTTGGAGGAACACCGCAGGAGCCTTGGGGCGTCCTCTCCGTGCTTCCAGAGGGCCGGGTTGGGTCAGGCGAGCAGCTTGAAACTCGGATCTTCCGAGTTCTTGAGCTATTCTTCCTGACCTCCCCGCTGCCGTTCGATCGTCGAGGACCTCCAGGTGACGCTACAGCCGCCCGATCGTTCACCCCTGTGTCGTTAGATTCACGGCTGGGATCTAATCCTAGCCGTTCCTTGGTGAACCGGCATCAGCGTGCCTCAGCGCGACACATGGCAAAGTAAAGGCCCATCCGCCGTCTGTGCCGCCTCTTAGGCTGGGTATTTTGCTTGTTTCACCCGGCGATATTTTGGATTTAAGAAATAACTCTTAAACATTCCTCTGAGCTGTAAAACTTTGTGTAACATTTGCATATGAGCCCCTATTTTTCTTTAAATTACGCTTATATCCCCGCCACGCGCGTGTCCAGCACGCGCGTCTTGGCGTTTTTGCAGTCTACTCCCAGGGTTTTTGTCTATTTCTGTTTACTTCCAAGACATTTAGCTGCTATATAAAACATTTGGAAATTTTGCAATCCAGCCCCCTTCATTTTGGATAATGGCGTTCAAGTCCTTCCAGATGCGTGCATAGCACGCGCGTGGGGTGGAGTTTTTGCATAAGAAACCTTGCGGCTTTGTTTATTTCTAACTAGTGCTGTAACTTTTTATTCAAGTGTTGAACTTTTGTGTAGAAATTGCGTGTAGGCCCTCGGATTCTCTGATTTTACACATATACCCCTGGCTTGCATGTAGTTTCTTGCTGTCGTCTCTAATTTTTGCATGCATCTATAAATCACTAAAAAATCCCCAAAAATCATAGTAGAGTCCTGTTGCATTGTAGTTCATTACCATATTTTTATTTTTCATAATTATTGCATTTTATTATTTATAAAAAATCAAAAACATCTATTTTGTGCACTGTCTAGCTTATAAAATCCATAAAAAAATATAAAAACACTTCAGAAAAATCCCAAAAAAATATATATTGTGCCTTTTAGTTTGTTTTAATTTCAGACCAAAAATCATTAAAAAATACAAAACCAAACTCCTAAAAATCACAAAACTCTAAAAACCTTCATAAAAATTTATAAAATTCATTAAAAATCCAAAAATAGTGTTTTCTTTTCCTGAATTTTCTTTGTTTTATTATCTTTGAGTGAAAATTAATTTGGAGAATTTTTGCTACTGTTTATTATTTTATTTCTCCATTTTAAGTTTCAGCCTTGTATTTTCTTCACTGTTTTCTTTATTTTGATAATTAAAAATACCAAAAACATTTCTAAAAATTACCCAAAAATCACAAAAACAGTAGAAAAATATAAAAAGACCAAAAAGACTTTATTTTCTAATTTTTGAACATTTTTATCTATTTTTATAAATACCTCTTCCCCCTTTTATTGCATTACTTTTATTTTCCCATATTAAAAAAAAGAAAATATAAAAATATAAAATATAAAAAGAAAATACAAAATCAGTAAATTAAAAATCAAATACAAAAATATAAAATTAAAAATTAAATAAAAAAATATATAAAATTAAAAACCCACAAAAAAATAGCGTAGTGGACATTTGATCACATACACACACATTTTGAGCATTTTTTGCCCCGATCTAGCCTTTCTGCTCCCTGTGTTCGACCTCTACAATACTTGCACTATACACATCTTGTTGTAGAGTTATAATAAATTTTAACTCCGCACATTTACATTCATTGTTTGATTTAATTGTTGTGGGTTAATTGTTGATTAATTCAGGTTTCGTGAGCGGTCGCTCAGCGACACTGTAGTCCCGCCTTGTGTGGACTATTTTGACCCTCGCAAAATCCGAGTTTTCAGTCATCTTATATCAACCCACTCTCAAAGCATCCGACATGAACGTTGAATTACCGTCTCTTGTGTGTGAGGGGTGTTAGGCCCATCCAAGATGCCAAATTACCATGCAATCTCCTCCTCCAGTAACTCATCCTTGGGGAGTTAGGTATTTCCTTCTAAGTTCACGTCATAGGGAAGAATTTGAAGCCTAGCCAGTGTAGCTAAGTCTCCTCTATGAAGCCTGATCAGTGTAGCTAAGTCTTTGATATGTAGGCATTAGACCATTGTGGTCAAGAATAGGGATTTTGAATCTTCTACACTGCATTTATTTTGGGGGCTTTTTCTTTGATTTTCCTTTTGGCCCGTTTATTCACGTTATTATCATATTTTTTGGGGTGCAAACATGAATAGCCAAGTGAAGCGGTTACTTTGGCTCCCATCTCGATTGAACGGTAAGGACTAGCATACTATCCCTCATTCGAAGATTTATTCCAATCCATTACTCTGGTCTTAAATGTCCATGCTACCAAAGAAAAGGACGCACAATTTTCCAACACCCCATCTGAGTTGAGCTAAGTGCACGGTGCTAGAATACAGATTTGTTCTCTATCCAAGAGTCTACTTAGAATGAGGCAATTAGGATAGACACTACAAGTCAAAGTCTATATATTATCTTGTGAAATTCGGAGAATTAAGTTAATTACCTGACGTTTCTAAAATCCTACTTCCCAATGAAGTTCCTCTGAAAATTAAGTGGATTAAGGCCAAGTCAAGACCACTCTTGGTTTTACTCACGAGTCGGTTTAGAACTCGATGACTTTCCACTTTGTGTATATACATGACATGCTAAATGAAATACAGTTGCACGGAATGTAAATATTTATTATTATTTATTTGTTTTTTATGACAAATGAATGGGAAGATATTTTACTTGAATTTTTCTGTTATACACCAAATTTTACACAAATTTAGAGCACAAATATTATTTACAAAAAAATCAATAAGTTTACATCAAGAATATTATTTACATAGATTTTACAAGTTAATACAAATTTTACAGGTGGTATACAATATACACATTATACAATTTTTACAAAACCTTTTTTACAAAATTTTACATGTATTTTACATATTGTACACATTTTATTACTTTTTACAAATTTTACTAGTGGTTACCCATATCTCATATTTATCAAAAATTATATAGATAAAATACACGAAAGTATGAGTTATGGGTAAAGTATATAGACAATATATACGACATATAGTAAGAATAAGTTGGGCTTAAGATGTGGTTATCAACAAGACTTGAACATAAATTCAAAAGGCTGTTCAACCAATTTTCCTCGATAATAATTCAAGTCTAAGCCTGAGACATTACATATGGTGTCAGAACAGTTTCCTTATTATAGTAGTAGAACAACTAGTAGAGATGTAGAGACACCCTATAAATGATATAAGGAGAAGGCTATCTAGAGCTTGCAACCACTACTATTGCATAGATTATGTGACGAGTAATATTGCAACGAGTACAATATGAATATAAGTAGGGGAGGTTTTGATGCCCCAAATGTTGTCCTACTTCTAATACTTGCGAATTATGAGAGTTAGTTATAAGGGTGACGTACTACTACTTGTAATGTGCACTTAAACATTTTTGGATGTTGTCAAAAAATCCAATTAAAACTAGTCTAACAACTTATTAGGGTAAGAACCCCTTAAATGGTCTAGTGGTAGAAGCAGTGGACTCCCACTCCAATAAGCAGGGTTTCAACAACCCCACCTCTCCCCATTAACTAGTAAAAAAACATATTAGGGTTAGTTTTTCCTAATAATTGTTCTGAGTCTTTTGACCATACAGGACAAACATTACATTTTATTGAGTAGAGGCAATTGATTCTTAGCGACTCAAAAGTTTCATTGAATATTAATGGCCATGCTTTCACTCTCTTTCACCCATCCAAGAAATTGTTCGTTTGAGGAATCCTTCCCTATTCATCTCTCTCCACAAATAATCAACATTTTGATTCGCAATGACTCTTTGAGTGAATATAAATGGTCATGCCTGGTAACCGGGTTGGATTGGAGTAACCTGTTGTGAATAATAGTTGTTTGGATGGTTAGGATGGTTGGAGATGATTAGAATAAGGAATGTGATGTGATGTCACATTAGTTTGTGATGGAATTCCAATCCAGGAATACACAACATTTTGATCCTGGAGTTAAAATAAATAATAAGATTTCTAACTGAAAGGCCCATAAGGGCATGCTTGGTAACTGGGTTGGTTGGGTTGGAGTAACCTGCTGCGAATAATAGCTGTTTAGATGGTTAGCAAGGTTGGAGAGAGCTAGAATGAGGAATGTGATGTGATGTCACATTAGTTTGTGATGGATTCCAACCTAGGAGGGCAGACCAGGTTATCACAAGGTAACCGAGTTAGGGTGGGTTAAACGGAGGGAGGATAAACTATTTTGTGTTTTGGTGTTTGGATAGAGGGTTAAATTGGAGGTGGGTTTGTTGTGATATGATTGTATTGAAGTTTGGAAACATGAGTAGTTATTGTGATGCGATTGTATTAAAGTTTGGAAAAGTGAGTAAAAGTGGAGTAGTTTATAATTTTTATATGATATGATGGTATAATATATTATTTTTTGATGGAATTGATGAAAGAGAATTGATTTTATTTAATGTTAAAAAAAAGAGAGTGGACTCACATGGAAGAGAGAGAGAATGAGTTGAAGGGGTAACCATCCCCCCCCCCCCCATCCCTCCAAAGGGGGTTTAAGCCCCTAACCGAACGGGGCCTAAGGGGAAGGTTCAAGAAAACGGTATGTGTATCCGTTCGGACAGGTCACTGAATAATGATTAAGCGATATGCAAGAGCATATGCGGTTTTCTATTTTTTATTTAAAAATAAATAAATATCTACAAAAGTGACTAGAATTGAACTGAATTTATGAATAAACGTGGTCTAATAGAAGATCTAAGAAAAATGGTTTTCATGGAGAGCTCAAAATAGTACAATTAAATATCAAAATAATCAAAGATAATATTACATAATCTGATTTAATATATAGAATCAAAATAATACAAGATTTGGATCTTAAGATCCGGATTCGATTACCCAACTGAACTTTAAGCGGGCGCACAGAACGCATATGCGCCCGCATAGCCTGCATATTCAAGCCATATATGCACAAATGGTGCATAAAGCGAGGCTTCAGGTGATCGATGTGCTGAGGAGGCCGCTTAGGCATATGCGGCCACACAAGCTGCTTTCATGAATAGAGCTAAGAGGTCACTCATGGAGATTCTCTAGCTTAATATTCCAACTAATATTCCAATGTTGACCCTGCTTGTCTTGCTCGCTCTAGGGACCGAACCTTGGATAAAAGAGGCTTTCTTGGTTAACAATTGTATGGTTACTTTCAATGTTTACTTACTCGTGAATCTGTTGGAAAGAACGCTGTAATGGAATTTTCCTTGGAGGTCACAATGATACTGACATGATAGTTTAATAAGCTCTCTCTTTTGTTGATGAATCTTAGCTGATCAACTTCTTATAATGGTTTCAGGATTCTCCAGCAAGCTCAGCTCAAAAAAAAACTCCAAGTGCAATAAATAGTCCATTCGCATCTGCAGCATGATTCCAACCACTTTTTTCTGATTTAAAACTGTTTATCACCTCCAGTCTGGGGGACTATCCATGCAGACTATTCAAACTTCTCCAACTCCTGCACTTTGATGTTCCTTTAATTTAAACTTTTGAAAAAAAAAAAGGAAAAGTTAACGATATAACAGTGTGCTTAATGACTTTAAAAATTTAGACATCCCACCCGAATTTTCCAAGTTTAGAAACAATATTGAATATAATTCAGAAACCTCTACGTGAATTTCTCGTCAAATTTTATATCTTGAGAATGTGCTTCAACTATATGATTATTTGGAATCTAACAAGAATTCCACATTACTATGCATACTTGTAAATAAGTATGAAATCTTAGACAAAGGACACAGGGACACGGGCATGTGATCGAAGAGAAAAGCTGCCACTTCAATACAAGAAGGCGACCCAATTGCATGAAAAAATGTACATATGGTATCAGGTCCTGCACTGAAAAATATCTAAAAAAACTCAGTATGATTTATTCGTCTTCTTCCAATTATTAATTAAATACTCAAACTTTATTATATAAGTTAAAAGTCCCCACAGAAATAAAAAAACAGGGTAAAATCGAAGGGACCAACAAGGTAGATCTCGTCTTTGATTGCAGAAGAATCTTTGGTGCATCACTCCAGCCAGTAGCCTCCCACGCAAAAGGGCACTTAATTCGCTGGGAGGGCCTTAAGGTTTCATTACCTATTGATTTGTGCTCAGTGAAGCCGTAGTCCCTTGTTGTCGAGGAGGATCTTGAATGCCAGTCTAGAGTTTGGATGTTGCAAGCTTGATTAGATCCTTCCGCAAGATCTTCCCTGAGGGGTTCTTTGGTATGCCTTTGATGAATGCCACACGGCGGATTCTTTTGTAGGGCGCTACCTGCAGTATTTAGCAGTGGAAAGGGGTTATTAGGCTTCAGGATTTTCATCACAAGGTTGAAGATGAAGACGGCGCACAGCAGTTCACATGCCACTCAAAAAACCAAATTGTTCATAATAAAGTTATGCAAAATTAAAAATTTATTCAGATATGATTGGATTAAGTTCAGGATTCCCATACTTTATAAAGACTTTACATTAATTTTGAGAAAGCAAGGCAGGAGAGAAAACACAGGCAGTGCTGGATTATTAACGACAAAAGCTTATACAAGTGTACATGCAGAGATTCATGGAAATATGTTTGTAGCTAAGCTAAAGGTACCTGTTTGGCGACAAATTCCATCACATCCCTCTCGGATAGATCACAGCCTTCCTTTCTAACTACATAAGCCATTGGGAACTGCCCAACTTCTTTGTCTGGGAATCTGAAGGATAGTTTGTTTATATTAAATTAGAATCAAACAATCACAACATCCAATCACCATTCCATCACGTAGTACTGGCTTAATTCATGGGAAGATCATATCATTCTCAGAGCAAAAATGAAAGAAAAGAGGAAATGATCCTTACGGTATAACAGCCACGTCTGCAACTTGAGGGTGAGTTATCAACAACGCTTCTAGTTCCGCAGGAGGCACCTGTAATAGCACAGTTATGAACTTAAGAATTAGCCAAAAAAATTGAACTTTATTCCAATGACGTTTGTTAGCATTTGATCAAAATTCTGAAAAGCAGGCACTTTTTTCTTAAAACTTTCAAAACTTGTTGGGAAAGTGGGGTTTCAAGGAAATTTGGGAAAAAGTGGGCTTTCAAGGGAATCGGTGCCACAAGAATCTCGCTTCATTAAAAGAATATATTAACAATGTTTCAAATGGAAGAGAATGACTGTTCTTCACTTGTTATATCATCCGATCTAGAATTTTATCCAATGGTCGCGATTCACCATCTAAAACCGGTGGTTCTGCATATATACAGGTGGTTTTGTAGAGAGATGCTATTTTCTCGATAAACAGAAGCCCTCGGACAATCATCCACAATCCAAAAGCTACAGCATCCGTTGTGCAAACACACCTACAGCAGGATCTCTCCTTGCTACAAATTATTGATATCTATGGAACCATTGTTTTGCTGAGTGAAAAATTGTCAATTATCTATTGGATCTTTATTCAATATATATTTGCAATCAGTCCTAGTCATATAAATATGATAACCCTCCTAATCTTCGTAATGAGAAACATAACCAGCACACTATCTCTCAAACTGACAATTAAGACAAAAGAACTTGGCAAATTAAACATTATTTCTCGTAGTGCCAATATTAGCAGCCAATGGTCTTGTTAAAAGTTTTTGCGTGTGATAAGATAAAGTGACCTTTTGGGGGAAAAACATCCGAACTTCTGAATATTTGTTCATTCAAGATATTCACTAAGAGACGCACAAACATAACTTTCTCTCTTCCGAGGAAAGCTTATAGAGCGATGCAAGATAAACAGTGCAGAAGAGCGCTATAATTCTTACTTGGTAACCCTTGTACTTGATCAGCTCCTTCAATCGATCCACAACAAACAGGAACCCATCCTTGTCGATGTAGCATATATCTCCAGTTCTCAACCAACCTTCGGAGTCTAAAGTAGATTTGGTCGCCTCCTCATTTCCAATATAACCTTCATGATTCATTGTTAAATTGATTAGTAAATCATAACAGGGCATCTTGATTGCACAGAAAGATTATAACTCATAACTTTTCAAAGGATGTCAACTCGACGAGGGGGATAGAATCAAAATAACCTATGTAGTTCATATACTCCACAGTGCACTCCGGTCGTATTAAAGAGATAATATTACAACATGTAAGCATATAATAACACCACCAAAAAAAGCTGTTTCCATATGACTCCTTGATAAGGACAGTTCCATATCTATCGTGATATAAGGATGCGTATGAAGGCCTTTTTAAAATCAATATTAGGTTTTGGAAGTGATGAAGAGACTGGGATACTGGTCTCTAATGATAAGAAGATAAATATCGTAAGTTAGAAGGCGAGGAAATGAGTACACAACAAGGGAGAATGGTGGTTGATGTCACCATAACGTAACGATCATTTATTCTAGGATGAGTCTCCTGCTTCTGAGATATAGAGGTTTTATCCTTCATTCAAACAGTGCCAAAAGAATTGTGAATTCGATGGTTGTTAGAAAAGACTTTTCTTTAACCAATGTCATGCATTGTTCTCTTCTCTGGGCGTATAAGGCTCTAACAAAAAAAATACCTTATAGGATGCCTCATTTCAGGTATGTATTATAAAAAGAATTAAATAATATCATTTGAAAATAAAGCCAAATTCACTTTATACTGAATACTGGAATACTACATATGCTGAAATAATACGTGTATAGAAAATACAATGTTACAACAAAGAACTTACTTTATACAAAGAAAAATAAATCTAAATAATGTAGTACGGGAATGAATGGAGACGATAGCTGAACAATTGCATATATTAAATCTTTCAGAACAAGAAATACTGGAATTGCTTACTTTGTCCAATGTTTTTCTTATTCTAGGATCAGCTGTTCCCATTATCTATCTTACAACTATTTCAGTTCCCTGCTATTGATTTTATGTAATTAATAGTTTTTGTCTCTTTCGTTTACACTACTCATTTCACAACAACTATCACTCATTTTAGAATTTTAAGAACAAAAAAATTTAAGAATATGAGTAAGTGATACTTATATAACCTTTGACCTATCAAAACAAAGTCTCTCAACCATTTAGAGCAAGGGATAAGGAACAAGGTGAGAAAACGGACAAGTGAGGCTTATCCTGTATCTTGGTCAATGGTTTTGAAAGGAAAAGGATGTATAAATACAATAGAAAGAGGCATATTCAGTAATGTAATCATGACAAGACTTCTACTTATGAGATTAAGTCTCTTTATCCCCGGAATAAGGGGATGGCATCTTGCATCCAAATAGTATCTCATAGAAATGAGAATAGAGAGTAAAGCCCATTATTCCTTATCTCACTTCAAACTCGTTCTTTTAGAGAAAAAGATGGGTGGAGTAAGGAAAAGGGAAAATATAAAGGTTATTTCTATTCTCGTTCTCTTGTCTTGGTAGGATAAAGGAGTAAAGGTTTATCCCTATCAATTCATTGAGAATGTAAAATAAGTGACAGTTAAATGTGTAAATGTTATTTATTGTGGAATAGTAGTATTAACGAGAGATAGATAATTATTATTATTAAAAGAAAGTGGTATAACTATTCTAGGAATAGTTGTGTAATAACTAATAAGGAATGAAAATAATTACAGTATGATTAAAAGAATTTAAGATAAAAAATAATCGGTAAATTGCAAAAAATGGACTCGATTATAAGCTGCTTCCCAATTAAGGACCTCATCTTTCTGTCTCAAACACAGTTTCTTGTAAGCTTCCACCAACCATGAAGTTAAAGGATTAGGCCCCTTCTTTGTTACCTTCAAAAAATGAAGTCCGTAGGTGTATAATCCCTTTTTGTAATTTTTGCAAGAAAAAATCCGGACTATCTGTTCTCATTCCCCAAAAGAAAGGGATCCAAATCCAAATTCATGAGTTGGGTGTCTTAACATGCAAGCACACATTAAATTGAAAATGTGAATAAAAGTAAAGTTGGTAACATCTGATTACCCTCTTCTGTGGATTAAGGAAATATTGATTATGTTAGAACTGTTTCCTCCTTTATGAGTGCATGTCTAAGCTCTATAGTAAGGGTGCGTTCGGTTCGGGAATAAGCAGGAATAAGGATGGGGAATAAAGAGAATAAGGGTCTATTCTTTCTTCGGCTGGAGGATAGAAATGAGGATAATAAGGTGAAATAAAGATAGGTAAGGTGGGATAAAGATAGGAATAAGAGTGAAATAAGATAGAATAATGAGGAATAGTCGTACCACTGGAAACCGTGTCTGGAGAAGAATTGACCCCTTATTCCAGAGCCTATTCTCCAACTAAACAGGGCCTAAGGGCAGGGGCAGAACTAGTATATAGCTTAGGGGGGCCATGGCCCCTCCTTAATTATTACATTTCTCTTATATAATGTTATTAATTTTTGATATGGTCCTTGCTTAAATGTTAAATAGATAACAGATAATGTCGAGTAGTATCACTAAATGCTCAATGTCTCACTGGTAAAGTATTATTTTCTCCGACTAACAAACCAGGGATTGAATCTCATGCTTGCATATTTAGTTAAAAAAATTGGCTTTACTCATTTTATCTCTCTATCCTTTATTTTGTTTAGTCCCCCCCCTCCTTAATAAAATTTCTGGTTCCACCCCTGCCTAAGGTAAGGGTGCCTATGTTTGGGGAATAACCCAAGAATAAAAGTGTTATTCCCCTCCCATCTCTTTCCTCGTGCGATTATTTTCCCATACACATCTCTCTATACATATTTTACCTTATTTCAGTGCTTATTCAAGATAACCTTATTCTTATGTTTATTCTACCTTGGATATCCTTATTTCATCTTATTCCTCACCTTTATTCGTGTCTATTAACTAATCAAAGCGACCCTAAATAAACCATAATCTTGGAGAATACAACAATTAAAAAAGAAGAATACCTTTCATGACATAGGGCCCCCTGAGCCACAGCTCGCCCGTCTCACCCACTCCGAGCCTCTCCCCGGTCTCCGGGTCCACTATTCTCGCCTCCGTCATCGGCGACAGCAGCCCCGCCGTCCCGTACCTCCTGCTCTCCTCCTCCGAGTCCGTCGACGCCCCTATTGACGTCGACTCCGTCAGCCCGTATCCCTGCAGCACCTCCACACCCTTGTACTCCTCCGCGAACCCCTCTATCAGCTCCTTCCCCAGCGGCGCCCCGCCGCTCAGCACCTTCTTCAGCGAACCCAAGTCGTACCTCTTCTTTATCACCTCCGCGTTCTGAACCATCGCCACCAGTATTGGCGGCACCAGCGGCAGGAACGTCGCCTTGTAGCTCTCTATCGCCGACATCAGATCACCCATCTCGAATTTGGACAGCACCACCACCGTCGCACCCGTGCCGAGCAGCCCTGTAGCGAAGGCGGCTAGGCCGTAGATGTGGAACATGGGCACAGTGCAGATGAACACGTGGCGATCGTCGGGGTCATCGAGCCTGAAGCGATTGATGATGATGCTGACCATGGAAATGAGGTTGCGGTGGGTGGAGATCACCCCCTTGCTGGGTCCGGTAGTGCCGGAGGAGTAGAGGAGGGTGGCAGTGTCGTCCTGGCTTATGGGTCGTGCGGGGATTCTCTTGTTGGGCGGGACGTGGATACTGATGAGGTCCTCGATGTGGGCGACGACCTGCGGGGAGTTGGAGAGTTTCTTGTCGCCGAGGAGGACGACGGGGATGTGAGGAGGGATCTTGGGGAGGAGCTCCGGGGTTGTGAAGGCGAGCTTGGGTTTGGAGTCGGAGACTTGCTTAGAGATCTCGAGGGGGGTGTTGAGAGGGTTGGTGGTGGTGAGGACAGCGCCGAGGGACATGGCGGAGAGGGCGACGAGGGGGAAGTGGAGGGAGTTGGGGGAGAGGATGAGGACGACATCGGAGTGGGAGACGCGGAGGAGGGAGGAGAGGGAGGTGGAGAGGGAGCGGACGGAGGACCATAGCTGGGGGTAGGTGAGGCGGCGGCCGGAGGAGGCGTCGATGAGGGCGACGTTGCCAGAGTGGCGGCGGGAGGAGAGGAAGGTGGCGACGTCGAGGGAGGGAGAGTCGGGGAGGTGGAGGGGTCGCCGCTTGGTGTGGAAGGTTCGGGTGGCGGCGTCGAAGCCGCTGTCGGGGTCGACGCCTCCTCCTGTTCCTCTTACTGCCATTAACACGGGGCTGGTGGTGAGAGTGGTGGCGATGGGTAGTGGGGTATTAATAAAAGAAAGGAGGAGGAAAAGGTAGGGGGAGATGGAGAGGTGTTTTGGGGAAGAGTGGAGTGGAGTGCGTGGAAGATAAAAGGCTTGAGAAATATCGGGCGGTCCGTATTCATACACAGACGTTGTGTTGGGTTATGGGGACCCTGCCGACGAAGTCAATGCCAAATGAGGGTCCCGTGCTATTCTGTTCCGTTATCTTCGATGATTCCGTGGGTGGAGGAACGCAAACGTTTTCCATGTGGGTATATGATCTGGCTTTCTGGAAGGATGGGTCGGCTTATAAGGGGTAATTTACGTCCCATTTAAAGCTTAGTCAAAGTCCATGTATTTAAACCGAGCATTAATCCATGTCCATAGCATCTGTTATGCAGGAGTGCCTCCGACCAAGCTGTCAGTTTTTTACACTCACATTCCTTCTTTTGTCCTTGTATTATTTTCTTCGTGACTTCTGTGTCCTTGCATGTCCGGAGCAGAAGTGCTTCCACCTTTCCTTCGTCCACCACACCGCTCTATCTCCCCTCCCAATGGGCGCTCCAGCTCATTGTCGCTTGAATCTCAGACGTGCTCTAGGTCTGGAAAAGCTGATGGAGTTCTTCCAATGCTGCAATCCCCTCCCTATTCTCCTTCGCAGAAAATCTTATTTCAATTTATATCCTCAAAGGCCGATGGAGATCACCACCCTCCCTAATATCATTCTCCACGTGACCTTGTCCAGGTTCATCACCCCCTCACTGCCATGCATTCTGTCCCTCCGCCAAGCCCCTTCGCCGTAGCCTTCTACCACCACTATCGAAGGGCAACTCTCGAAGACATGACCCGATGAAGCCACGAGGATCTTCAGCACATCTATGAGGATGGATGCAAATGGCTCTGTCGACCTAGAAGTTACAGCTATGCGATAGATCTTGTACTGATTCGATATGATGAGTGTCGTAAGTGTAGCTCCACTGCAAGGTCAGTTTATCAGACATTCAACCGCCAGTTAGAAATATTTTTACTTGACATTAATTATAACGTCTAAAATAAAAAACTCTCACGACGTTACACTCAAAACGTCCATATATGGTAAATACACGTACACGTTTTTAATCAAACGTCGGGTTTGTTACCTACAAGAATTCGTTTCCCACCATCCCGCCTTTTCGGATCCCCACCAAACTCGGCAAGAGCCTTTTGAAAACCCTAGCATTCCAAAGACGGTTGCTCCTCCTCCCTCTCTTCTTTCTTCCTCCGATGGCGCTAGCGGCTGCACACACCCATCTCGATGGTTGCTCCTCCTCGACGGCGCTAGCGGCTGCACACACCCATCTCGGCTGCAAGACGTCGGAGGTAAGTTTTTTTATCTCCTTAGGGCGTACGGGACTTCTTTTACGGGTTGTTACTAGTAGTGGTGGTGGTTGAGGTGGGTGTTGTTGTGCCGCTGCCATTTCCTGTGGCGACCTCAACGGAGAAGATGGAATAGACGGGGCGATGGTCCGAGAACCTCGACTCCCCTCTCACGTAGCATATAGAGTATGGTTACATCAAGGTTATCCAATTCATATATAGATGTTGCATAGCAGGAACTGGTAAATCATATCCGAAATATCCTGTATGCTGACCAAAAAGAACATCGTTTTGCTATATCATTCATTCATTTGAAATTATGAATTCAGTTCATTCCGATGGATTGTAATTGGATCTTATATTACTTATCAAGCAATTTATCTTGATATCTGCCACGTTCAAAAGCATTCTAAACCAATGTATACCAGTAAAAGTACTGCAAAGCCAAGTTCAGCAAATACTTGAGATTAAGGCAAACAAAATGTCTAATTTATTCCATTCTAATCCATCCAAATTTTGGAGGTTTGCCTGCCTTGAACCAATTCAATCCAATCGACTAATAACTGCGGTATAGATCAGCGATCATTTCATCATGGCCCTATGAAATTATTTTAGTTCATAATGAGATTTGTTGTTCGTTGTTTCGTTTGCTATTATTTTGTTTTTTTAGGCTGTATTGTAACTCTACACTAATCACAACACAATATTTTGGATCTTTAGCATGTCTTCACCGTTCACATTCACGAAGAGACAAAAGAAAGATAAATGTAATAGCAGTCAACCGAAATATATTTTTCGTAGTCAATCTCAAGCACCACCAACACCTACACCAACATCCGAGCATTTTCATTCACCTATTATGTCTACTCAACTGCACTCAGATAAAGGACCATCTACTTCTCAAAAGAAAGGTGAAGGATCTATTTTTTTACAATTATGATACTGTAGGTGAAATATAAGATATAAAAATAAATATAAATAAGGATATAAAAGGAGGCTTAGATAATACCAGTACAATGACGAGATGAAATACTAACTTGCCGAGGCGTGCAAAATGCACTGACCTTAAGAATAGATTCGTACCCCCACGGAGATTTCGATGGTGCAATCGGTATTGGTACGACTACTCTCCAGGATACAACGACGAGATCTCAATGGGTATGCACGTACCAACATCGAGATCTATTGAGCAACAATAGATCGTTCCTTCAAGATCACGATATGAGAATAATACACAAGCCTCAAAGAGAAAATAAATTTAGGAGCTTCCCTCTTTCTCTCTATATGTGATGGCAATACTCTGTATATAGATTTTCTATTCTTCGGCAAAGAAAAGGTTCATATATAGGATTTCCACAAATAACATTATAGCCATCAAAATTAATATTTCAATTAAATCACCCAAATTAATTTTAAAAATTAAAGGTGATATCCGTTTGCAAACTTAACGTCAATTGACGTTTGGGTTGCAAATTAAAAAGTCAATAATGGTCTTGAATTCATGCAACGTACACAAGCAAATATAAATTGTAATTAAAATAAATTACATAAACGTATGCAATCATAAACCTCTCATAAAACCATGCAAAATATCCATGCAATCATAAATACAAATAAATTCTATTTGAGTGCACAAATCATAATAGCCATGCAAATATTAATATTTAAGTTATTAGGGGAATATGTATTTGAAATAAATCTAAAGATACCAACAATCCCCCACTATTTCAAATACACTCCTTTTTTTTGAACTAACATTTTCATCCCCCACAATTTCAAAAAAGAAATAAATATAAGCATAAAAGAGGGATAAAAACTTAAAGAAAACGCTTGAAGGAACTCAAAATGCAGTGCATTAGACTTGGTGTCTTATCGACTATGAACCAAGACGTAGAGAATATGAATGTAGTTTCTAAAGGTTGGTGGAATTATAATTCCTATGAACCAATCCTTTATTTTGAAACCATTGACTCATATCTCACACTACATTTTTGATCTTTGTTGCTCATGCGGGTTGACACGTTTCGGCCATGCGTCTACCTGGATTTTCATGAGTGCTCTAGAGATTTTGCCCAAAAATCTCATAGGAAGCAGCCTCACCTCCACACTCATATAGGTGGATCATCATCAAGTGTATACTTCTTTTATACACCACCCAATTTGGGCTATGACGTCCATTAAGAACAAGTATGTTCTACCTCACCATATTGATACTATCATGTTGTACACCATAGGAATAGGGAATAGCTGATAGTATCCTCTTAGTCATCCAGTGAATTGTTTATCCCATATGAACCTCCTTCCCGGGATCTCCGTTCATGAAGGTTGGGTTTCCATCACTTTGACTATTGATTCGGGCATAATCCCATTCCCCTCGATGTACTCTCCACAAGCTTTTTGCTTTGTGGTTTAGTCAGAGGATTAAGCAAATTGCACTCTGACTTCACATAATCCATGGATATGATGCCATGAGATGTCTCACAATATTGTCTCTCAGGAGAATAAGCCTGGAGAATATGCATGCTTCTCCCATAAAATATTTTTAGCAGCATGTCTTCACAATAGCAATATTCATGGCATTACTTCATCAAAATGGAAATATCTGCTGAGAAGATTTTCATCCACGACATGAGAGCATGCCTTCTCTAACGCAATGAACTTGAATTCTATTTTATATCGAGCAATGCATGTTTCCGAGGTTGATTTCAAAGAATAGCTCCACTTTCGTATTCTAGTAGTAATATTCAACTCGATGAATCAAGGATCGAATTTGCATATATCTTTCAAGAATCGGAGGATCTCCAAAAAATATTAAACAATAGCCTCTTTCTTCTTTAAAGATATTGAAGCATTCTAGGCAGAGCATCAAATACTCTCTTTTGAATTTTGAGTATACCTGCATAACTTTCAACAACATATGCAACATTTTGTCTAATGTATATGACCGTCAATAATTACTTGTGCATATCTAATTTGAAGCATAGTAATCACTTTTACTCCCCCTTTTTTATTAACTTCAAATCACAAGAGATCCTCAAGCAATACTATAATGAACAACATGGATATTATGAAGATAGAATACCGTTTTTTTTAAAATACAATCTCAATAAAAAGAACATCATGTAAAGGTAAAATATGTGCCGAAATAGATCTTTTGATGCGGAGAGAGATTTTCACAAAAGCCTTTTATATTACAATCTCTCCATCCACGTTACAAATAAAACCTCAATGCATGTAACGTTTATAAAATAATAACTTATCTATTACCATTTGAAATCCGAAGAAATTTTATGTAACTGACATATAGAAGCATGCATGGTGCTCAAGTTGTAATGAGGAATACCATTATTGGTAACATTGGCATTTGAATGCCTCACGAAGTAAATTATCTTAAAAGATAAAATAAGTTTATGAGATAACCGAGCTTTTCTTTGAGAAACTACAGATGGGCTCGTTGCTTACCCGCTACGCGCCTTGTCGAGGAACATCTCAAAACTCCCCCACACTTTTAAACATTTCCATTTTCAATCCACGATCACATTATTAAAAAAAATTCCGTCAGCATTTTCCAACATTACGTTGAACTCAACTACGACTACATCTAAGAGAGGTATTCAGATAAAAGGAATAAAGAACCCTCCAAATCTATTCTTAAGATTGTAGGTGAAATATAAGATATAAAAATAAATATAAATAAGGATATAAAAGGAGGGTTAGATAATACCAGTACAATGACGAGATGAAATACTAACTTGTCGAGGCGTGCAAAATGCACTGACCTTAAGAATAGATTCGTACCCCCACGGAGATTCCGATGGTGCAATCGGTATTGGTACGACTACTCTCCAGGATACAACGACGAGATCTCAATGGGTATGCACGTACCAACATCGAGATCTATTGAGCAACAATAGATCGTTCCTTCAAGATCACGATATGAGAATATAATACACAAGCCTCAAAGAGAAAATAAATTTAGGAGCTTCCCTCTTTCTCTCTATATGTGATGGCAATACTCTGTATATAGATTTTCTATTCTTCGGCAAAGAAAAGGTTCATATATAGGATTTCCACAAATAACGTTATAGCCATCAAAATTAATATTTCAATTAAATCACCCAAATTAATTTTAAAAATTAAAGGTGATATCCATTTGCAAACTTAACGTCAATTGACGTTTGGGTTGCAAATTAAAAAGTCAATAATGGTCTTGAATTCATGCAACGTACACAAGCAAATATAAACTGTAATTAAAATAAATTACATAAACGTATGCAATCATAAACCTCTCATAAAACCATGCAAAATATCCATGCAATCATAAATACAAATAAATTCTATTTGAGTGCACAAATCATAATAGCCATGCAAATATTAATATTTAAGTTATTAGGGGAATATGTATTTGAAATAAATCTAAAGATACCAACAGATACTTCGTATTATTTCATGAATTTTGTTAAATTAAATACAGTGCGATAAAGGGGAAAGTCAAGAGGTATCATATTGGTCAAGCATGTGGAAGTTACGGGGCATAGGCGGATTATATGTATCAACCTAGAAGAAGGTAGACCATTGGATGCCAAACAAGCGAAAGATCTACAACTAATTTGCGGGATAGCGGCAAGAGAGGATGTCCCATTGGTGGCAGACTTCAGGGCCTTAACAGATGCTGATCTTCGAGCTGCATATGATCGAATCAAGGTGTGTAATTGACCTTAACTTTCTTTAAAGTTGTTATTATTACAATTTTCTAAGGTTATTATTTTTGGTATAGAGCTTCGTTGATATTGAGGGATTTGATACTGATAGAAGAGTAAAAGAAGCAATTAATCATCGTTTAGCAAAGCATCTCAGAGAGCGTCGATATAGTTTAAAGAAAGATTGGAAAGTGAAAGGAGACGCTGCTAGGCCCCATAATGTACCGGTTGAACTTTGAAAAGTCATGGTTGAAATATGGACAGAACCAGATCATGAAGTAAGTTTGTAATTGAAAGTTGATTATATTTTATTGTCAGATGATCTATTTAGATTTATAATTACTGTCAATATTCTTTTGTGGATTACTTATGTACAAAATAGGAACGGTGTCAGAAAAATAAGGACACGCGTATACACATTGTTAAAAATCTTTCCACTACTGGATCGAAGTCATACGCAGTCATTCGACAAGAGATAGTGAGTATTTTTAAAATTCAATTCATGTTGGATATGATAATAGTTGTAATTCATTTAATTTCTTGATCAGTTAAGTCACGTGATGAGCTCGATGGTCGACCATGTGGAGAGTCAAAAAGACAAAGTTTAGTGTCGACATAACAGGACATGCACCATTGGATGAAATTGTAGGGCAGCATGGATATTGGTCAACACTTGAAGCAAGACATACATATGTAAGTTGTCTAGATTAACAATATAAATTAAACTTTCCATATATAACTTTTTTACTTTTATGTTCTTTTATAGATTACTATGTTAGAAATGCGTGCTACAGCCGATGTAGAAGGACAATCCACAATTGATGCTGAAATAGCTAATAGTGTACTACGTAATGAAGGACGATCCGATTGTCTTATTGGTAGGGGGCAAGGACACATGCCTAAAGGAAGAGGGCGTCATAGGTCTGCATCCATTTCAGAGGATGTAATTGAGCAGATGGTGGCGGAAGAGCGCCGAAAAATAGAGGTCGGAAATGAAAAGAATGTGGCATCCCTTCAATAGGAAGTGCTGGATTTGAAGTCACAGATAGATACAATTAATAAGAAGGCG
Organism: Ottelia alismoides; assembly: GCA_037367405.1. Classification (NCBI taxonomy): domain Eukaryota; kingdom Viridiplantae; phylum Streptophyta; class Magnoliopsida; order Alismatales; family Hydrocharitaceae; genus Ottelia; species Ottelia alismoides. Next base: position 658,522 of record JAZKJV010003078.1, read on the forward strand.
TCGACAGAGCTTCAATATAAAATAGCGGCTGGAATTGTAGCATATTTTAAGAATTACCCGTTAACAGATGGGACGCCTTCGACATTTTCTCCACTTACATTATATGATACTTATTTTCAAAAGTATGATCATTTTGATATATCTTCTTTTACCATGTCTAATATACTTATTCTTTATTAGATGCTTCTCAAGGAGGATCAAGAGGAGATAGATCCGGAGGTGCTGATCCTGATGCCGAGACTGAAGAAGATGTTTAGAATTTTGATTTGCCTTAAACATCCTGAATGTACTTTTGATTATTATTTTTGATGGAACTAAAACATTTGGATTTTTTGTAATCATGTTGATACTCACCTTTATTATCACATTTTTAATGCATGATTTAGTTTTGACTTGGTCGTACTACACTTACAATTGTAATTATTTTCCCCCGATGTCTTTCTACACTCTAATCTTATTATTTATCATGCTAATAAGACTTCTTAAAAAAATGAAAAACCTTGATTACTCGTATTTCCTTACTCATGTAATTGCACCTAAACATTAGATTAATATTAAAGGATGCCCACATAAAATATACAAGTATGTTTATTAACGATCGCTTCTAAATTTTTGTGTGGATGCATTAAAAACGACAATAAAACACGATTTTCGACAAAAAAATATGAACATCAAAATAGATTCTACCAAGACGTTCACTAACATCTGTAGAACTGCTTAGTCTGCAGACGTTCTAAAATAACATCCACAAAGCATCTTTTTTCGCAGATGTTATTAAACATCCACGAAGATGTTGATATATGGGTGTTCTCTTAAAACGTCCTTTAAAACTTGTCCCGACAAGGTTAGCTGGACGTTAGTTTTGGATGTTTATTAACATCGGAATAGTGATGTACCGACATTAGAAATACCTTAGGAAGACGTTTCAAAACAACGATAAAGGTAAATTTTGTGGTAGTGCTCGCTGTGGTGGGTGTCCGCAGGAAGGATGGTGGCGGTGGTGTGACGACCTTAGGTGGAAGTTGGATGTTGCCTATAGTGTTCGCTCCCGACAATGGAGGACCTACTTTACCTTCGCAACCACCGTGTCATTGACAAGGTCTTATGTTCATTGTACTTCAGAGGAAGAGGTGGAACAGTGCAAGCTTACAAATCCCTAAACCATAGAGATTCTAACTTTGATGAGAGAAGGTGACCATTTTCTCTAGGGTCGCACTGTTGGGCCATCCAATTTTCCAGTTCAACCATTAGGAGGAGCCATTGGTTGTTTACATGATGAGGAAATGAATAAATTATAAGACATGAATGGATTTGCAGCAAATGGTCAATGTTGATGGACATTAACTCATGAAATCACAACATGAGAAGCTCCAACAACAAAAAAGCAGTAGCAACTATGGGTACATTGATGTTTTGTAGCAGCAACAATCAACTGTTAGTCTGATGCAACAACAATCAAGTGTAGCTCATGTACAGTTGTAGCATATTTATGGATAATGCAGAAGTAGAATATGACAGTGAAACGACAACATGGAACTTTAAATCAGTCAATACAAGGATTATACAGGTAGTTTGCTTGAGGAGGAAAGGCAAAAGCATACAAGAAAATGATTTGACATGGATAGATTTTCAGGAAATGTGGATGGGCATCCAGGCTTGAAATCACAACACAAAAGCTGCAACAACAATGGAGCACTTACAACTATTTGTTCATTGTTGTTTTGCATCAGTTTCCAACATCAATTAGTTGTTACTAGACATGGCCAACAGTCTGGCTCGCCCGCCCAGCCCGTCCAGCTCATTCATGGGCGAGCTTGGGTTATAAGATTTGAGGCATGGACCGGTCATGTCCGGCCCGCAAAAAATAAAAAATATATAAATATAAGCTGAATAATATAGGGATATTTACACCCATAACCCTGAGTAATCTCGTAATTACCCCAGAAACCCTCGGTAATCACGAATTACATCCAAGACCTTGAATAAGTGTTCCGTTTTACACACGTAACCCTCCGTTAGTTTTGATCATTGACTCAACCCGAGTAATGAATTAATCTAACCAATCCTAAATCTAACGGCTCATGTTAATCAAAAATAAAAAATAAAAAAACCCACCCCCTACCTTCTTCCTCCTCCAGCGCATCCCCCTCTCCCTTCTTCTTCCTCCCACCCGCCCCACTCCTGTCAACCACCTCCCCCTTCCTTCTTCCTCCTCCAGCCCCCGCCCCTTCACCGACGCCGCCGTGAGACCGAGGTGAGCAGGTGCACGCCACCCCCCTCCCGTTACTTCCGCCACCCCCATCCCTGCAACCCCTGTAGGATTCCCCCTCCCCCCGCAACCCCGCCCCGGCACCCCGACTGCCTGCAAGACCGGCACCCCCGCCCCCGCAAGAGCCCCTTCCAAACCCCGCGACCCCTCTCCGGTACCCCCGCCTGCAACCCCCCTCCCTGTAACCCCTGCCCCGACCGCCTGTGAGACACATCCCCCCGCACCCCCGCCCGCCCCTGACTACCAGCAAGCAGCCCCGCTCCGGCACCCCCGCCCCCACAAGAGCCCCCCAGCACCCCTGCACTCAACCGCCTGCCATTTGAAGTTCGAAACCCTCTCAGGCGTGGCGAGGCTCATCGATGCCTCCGATTGCCAGCACCCTCTCGATGAAAGTCACGTTGTCGGCATCATCGAGGCTGTCGGGAGACCCGAGAAATTCTATAGATTCTTCAGGGACCAACTGATTGTGGTCACCGTCGATGAGCTCAATCTTGTTGTGATTGAGAAGCAGAAGCATTGATTCCGGCCTGTGAGGCTTCCAAGGAAGAGAGCGGAGCAGCCCGTACCCGGGTAGAAAATGTCGTTCTGCTTGAGATCGCGGAGGAGCAAAGGGAGAAATGCGATACCGCTGTGGGAATCGGAGGAGGATGAGGAATTGGATTTGGGGGAATTGCCGAGGAGCCACGGTAGAGAGATAATGGCGATGGCGAGGAGGAAGGACCTCGCCGCGAGGCGAAGGACGCTCCAGCACGAAAGCTTGATCACGAGGCGTCGCTCGCAACTGTCGGCTCCGACGAGCCAAATGCCTCCGCCAATGCCGCCGAAGCGCTGCTGCTTCCTCTGCATTCTGACGAGGTACAGAGGAGAAGAAGGAATCGAAGAGGGAGAAATGAAGATAAATATGGAGATGGTTTTTGGAGGGAAGGTTAAGGGGGAGGGGAGGGGAAGGGAGCAGTTGCGGGTTGCTAGCGGGTGCAGAACCTGGAGGTGGTGTGGTTCCCACCCACGAGGGCCATACGTGCGGTGCGCGATCCGGAGGAGAGGAGGAGACGCTCGGGTTCCATGCTCGCGGACGGGGATGGGAGGTCTTCACCGGGATGGAGAGCGGCACGCGACGGGGACGGGAGGTCTTCACCGGGATGGACAGCGGCACGCGACGCCGACAGAGGTCGTCACGGGGATGAGGGGGGTGACAGGGGTATTTTTTGAGAATGTGATTTTGTTTTAGGGGTAAAATTGTCATTAATGGATGGAACCTGTTAAAGTTAACGACTTAAATGGATGGAAGTTGACTCAGGGTTATGTAATGTAAGGGTTGAACATTATTCGGGGTTCTGGGTGTAATTCGTGCTTGCGCAGGGTTCCTGGGGTAATTACGAGATTACTCATGGTTATGGGTGTAAATATCCCAATAATATATGTATTAATATGATACATTTCAAGTTTTTCATACTTGACACTAGTTTTAAATAAACTTTAATAGTTTACATGTCAAGTAGCATGTAAACTACTTATGTTAGTTATATAAAGTATAAATGGTATTAATAAAATTATTTATACTAATTAAATATCATTAAAAAATTCAATGAAAAATAAACAAAGTGGGCCATGGACCGACTCATGGCGGGTTTGGGACAGAGGTTTTTGAACCTCAGCCTGTACGGCCCGACCCATGGGCTGGCCCAGCCCACATTTTGGCCAAGTCTAGTTGTTACTCCAATACAACAACAATCAAGTGTAACTCCTGTCTAGTTGTATCTTCTGTGTAGTCGAGGAAGAAAATTGGACAACATATGTACAACCATGATCAAGTATCGATAGAAGGAGTAGTTGTTCTTCTTGAAGGTGAGGGATTTTGCCACACGCATTATGTGAGCGTGGAGATCAAATCATATCTAATCTAAGTCATTAAGTCATACTAGTATGAAATTACACATGCCAAGTATTTGTATAACCATGGTATTCATCCAATTGTCTAAAGTAAGTCTAGTCGATGGCCGACCTCCCCTTCATCGTCAAGTAGTAAATGTTCGCGATCAATGCGAGAAATAGAATGGCGATGGCGAAGTTCTGACCATGAAACACAAGTGATTTGATTCTATCTCACTCATGATTACCAACAATTGATTGATAAATTACTAGCGTTTGGTTTGTGATGACTGGTCAATAACTAGCGGTCGCTTTATTTTGAGCAAGTATTCATTTATTAACAACTAATTGAGACAACTAGTTGATTGCTGACGGTTGAACGGTTGCCCATTGCGCAACTGATTGATAACAAGCGACTACTCGAAAAAGTCGTTACTTCCAATATTCGCGAGACAACTGGTTTATCATTGTTCAACTAGTTGACTACTAGAGATTGGTTTGATTCGAGCAATCGGTCTACTACCAAAGTTTGCTCGAGATAACTGGGCAATTTTTAGGCGAGTGATTGATTACCAATGACTGCTTTGGCCTGAGCAATTTGTTGTTTACCAAATGTTGCCCATTTGCATCCGGTGGATTGCCAATGGTTACCTTTGCTTTGAGTAGCTGGTCGATTACTAGATGTTGTTTGGAGTAACTGGGTGAATGCCATCAGTTGCTCGTTTGTGGTTAGTCAATTACTAAGATATGCTTTGATTTAAACAATCCATTGATTACCAACAGTTGCTCATTGTAACCGGCTGATTCCATGCAATTGCTTGTCTCTCATTTGATAGCATCAGGAGGGCAAGAGCCAAGTTTGACATTAGGAGTTGTTATTGTTTGTCAAGATATTCTACCAAGAACTTGATACACACAGCGTACAAGAACTTCCGAGGGACCGCTGCGGACCAAGATCCAGACCTTTTCCAGGATATGAAAATCATCTGGGCTAGTAAGATCCCATAGGTAGCGTTCGGCTACCGGGTTAAACTCCCCTTTGGGGAGTTTACCCCCCTTAACCCACATCCCCCTCTCTCCTTGTGGGCCCCACTTTATTTTTTTAAAAAAATTAAATAAAACAATTTTACATCATCAATCCTATCAAAAAATAATATATTATACCATCATATCATATAAAAATTATAAACTACTCCAATACTACTCACTTTTCCAAACTTCAATACAATCACATCACAATAACTACTCACTTTTTCAAACTTCAATACAATCATATCACCTCAAACCCACTTCTAACTCATCCTCAATTTAACCCTCTATCCAAACACCAAAATCCAAAAACATGTTACCTCTACCAGTTTAACCCGCCAACCAAACACACCCATACGGAGTCAAGGTTTTCCTTTGGTGCTTGAGAAGAGGCAGATTATGCGACAAAGCAAGGAGGGGAAGGTTGTTTGGCATACAGGATACGCAGTGTGACATGTGCGGATAACAAGTTGAAGACGTGGAACATTTGTTCTTCAGATGCCCAAGGTCAAAAGATGTTTGGAAGGAGATTGGGTTATCCTGACTTTCATTGGGAGGTACTTTTGATTTCTGGAGGTCGGTAAGGTCGGGAGGGGGGAATTCGACGGATGACTGCGCATTACCATTCGCCGCACTTTGGGCTATTTGGGGAGGGGTGGGGGGGGGGAGCGGGGGGGTGAGGAATGACCTCATCTTTAAAAATCAAAGATTTTATCCTGAAAATGTACTTGCTCATTGTAACTCTCTATATCGCTTTTGGATCTCCAGGTAATGTACTCCTCTTTTTTATGAGAATATATACCTGATGCGGTGAATCCCAACTTAGGGATGTCACCCTCTTTTATTCAAAAAAAACTTGATACACATAGCTGGCTGCTAATCGAAGTTCAAGAGGAGGTTGTCATACCTTACTTGTATATATTATTTAATTAGGAGTGAATGCGTTTTATGTCCTCCTCTCTTCACAATATTGTGCACGAGTCGTTGTCCAGCAACATAATGCTAGAGAAGGCTTGTCATTGTCGTTTTATGTTTATAATGTAAATCTACAAGATGGTCCATATTTCAATTTGACCTATTGCTAATGTAATTAATTGTATAATTTTTAAATACTTTGATTGTTTTATTTTTCTTTATTTTTATATAAGATTGAGAAAATACATGAAAATTATAATCATTTAAAAAAGGATTATATGTTATTGTGTACAATTTTTTCATTTTGAACTAGACCTTAGTATAATACAATAGGTCTCCAACTGACTTTTTGTATTTCAACTATGTTGGTTCCAATCTGACTAGTGGGGTGCGGGGTGGATCAGACTATATGACATTACTGCAACCACACACTTCTAAAACAAGTACAATGTTATGTAACCGTTTCAATCACAAGATAAGCAATCAAACCACAAGTGCACATGAATTTAATGTGGAAATCATCCTTGGTAAAAATCACAACCAGTGTCTCCTGACTTGGGCTTTGAACCAGACCCACATGGTTGTTTCTACTAGCCTGAGTTGATTACGCAGGATACCCTCATGTATTGCAACTTGAGTTGATTACATGGTCAACTCAGTCATATTAGAGGTAAACAAACCTTACAACCTCGATATCAAAATAAATATACAATAAAGAATATGAGGCAAAACTAGAATGATCTTACATAGCAAGGAGCGTGCTTGTAAGACGGTCGTAGAGATTTAGAGTTGTATGCTTGAATCGCAGATCAGAAAAGAGATCTATGAAGTTTCTTTCATACTATAGAGTGGAAAGTAGATAGAAGATATTTATTGCTCTTTACTCTATGTTGAACAAATGAGGGCTAGGGTCTTATTTATAGGCTTAGGATCCCATAGCTTTTGGATTTGAAACATGGACATTGAGAACAAATCGTGAATAAAATACCCTTGAAAAATCTTATTGAAATAGAAATTCATCGATCATAGTATTTTAATGATCGATCAGAATCAAGTTGATAGATCATGATGATCTGATGATCGATCGGAATCAAAAGTTGATCATTCACATTATATATCTGTTGGAATTCGAAATGTGATCGATCAGAAAAAAGATTAATTGATCAAGTGTGATCAATCAATCAACAAAGGTTGATCGACCAATCAAGGCAAATTTACCAACTAAAAATTGATCGTCCAATCAAGGCTATTGGTTGATCATGGTTGATTGGTCAATATAGGAAGGCTAATGGAAGAAATTGCTCTGATACCTCTGGATTCCTCTGACGTATTGTTAAATGCATTTATACTTTATTTAAATGTGTTTAGGTCCCTGTAAATGTAGCTTTTATTTTTGTATATATTTGTCTTCATAAATTGTTTATTCCAAAAGTTCTAGGAAAACTAATTTGAGTGCCTACCCTTGTACTTATTGATATATATTTTTCACATACCACCTTAATTAATTTTCCTATTAATTAAAATAAAAAAGATACAATTTTACTCACTAGTTATTAAAATCCTAAGAAAATATAAAACATCATTACAAATTCAAAAAATAGAGTTCTTTTATTATTCTATATTCTAACATATATTCAAAAATTATAAAAATATATTAAAACGAAACCTTAAAAATTACAAAACCCTAAAAATCCCATAAAAATAGTAAAAATTAAGTAAAAGTTGTAAAATATTATTTATGTCTTGTATATTTCCTTATTATATTAATACATATTAAAATAGTTTTAGGATATTTTCCCACTATTATTTATTTTTAAAATCCAAAACAATTAGGTTGTATTCTTTTATTCACTGTTTTGTACATTATATCACTTTAAAATACATAAAAATTAACAAAAATTCCATAAAATTTCCAAAAAATAGAGAAAATTATTTAAAATATAAAAACATTTTATTTACTATTTTTTTGAATATAGTTATATCTATCTGAAAATACAAAACCCTAAATATCTTATATATTCTATATATTACTTATATTGTATATAATATCATTATTATTATATATAAAATATATTACATTTTAAAATAAAAAGAGGAAAATAACTAAATTAAAAACTAAAATTTAAAAATTTAAAATAACTTAAAATCCATAAAATTTCTGTAATAATTTAAAACCCACAAAAATTAGAAAAAGACTAAGAAAATACACAAATAATTATTATTAATTGTTAGTAAGTATTAATAATATGCATATTCTCTGTTTTCTCAGTGGTTCGACCCCTACTACTTGTCCACTGTACACCCATTTTGTAGGGTACAATAAATTTCACCTTGCTTGTTTTTATTGCATATATTATCTTGGGTTAATTGTTTGCTGATTTGATTGTTTAAGTATCGAGATTTGAGAGAGGGTCGATACAACAACTGCTGAATCCAACTTGTCGGATATCGCGGGCTCCTCCAAGAACAGACGTTAGATGCTTCATCTCAATTTGTTCAACAAAATGATGCCGTTGTCGGGGAGCAACACGTAGGATAGAGTATACATTGCTTGTTGTGTATTTTTGTTATGCTACTAATACTTGTACTTTCCTTATATATCTGTCTATATTTTTTTAAATAATTATTTATCTGTGCTAATCACTTCTTCTGTTGAATTTATTGCGAGGCTCCGCTATGCAAGGGCCGTCTTCTAGGAGACCGAGGCAGCCAAGTAGAGCGAAGACTGGCTTTCTTTGTTGACCCAGCAGGAGAGAGCAACAAATCTGACTGAGGATCCGAGAAGTACGGTCACATTATATATTTTATTTTATTTTATGTTGTGTGTGTGCGAGAGAGAGAGGCTCTGTTATTATTGTAATAACTCACTCTAAAAGTTGAAAATAGAGATTTGTTCCCGAGTAATTAGCTGCATATTTCTACTTATATTGCATAATTAGCATTCATGCATGCATAAATAATTTCTGCATTTTAGTATTAATTTTTGCATTAGATAAGAAGCCAAATTCACTTGTAAACATTCACCTGTATATTAGATAAAACATCTTATTTGTATTTATTTTATACTAACTCTGAATCCAATAAAATCAACTTCATAATGTATATATTACTAACACTAATAAAGGAACAATATCAAAAAAAATACTAACTTGTAAAATTGACCAATAAAACCTCAATCCAAGTTAGAAACTAAGAGCCTTAAAATGCGCATATCTCTCTCACACAACATCTGAATTAGGTCTACTCACTTTTAATGTAATATACATTCAAAGACCTTTGAAACAAGACTAATTTCATTAAAATCGGAGCTCGTATGCAAAACTTGGGTATATTGTACATATTGACCGTTTTGCCCTTGTATTTTATCCTTTTATTTTCTTAATTATTAAAAAAACTAAAAAAATAAATTAAGTTGTAAATATTATTTTCATATTTTCTCTATTTTTATTTTGATTTTTCTCTCTTTTAAAAATGACAAAAACATTACAAAAGATAAAATGTAGTATTTTATACCTATAAGGTACCACCCAAAAATATATTTTGTACAGATGACTTCTTTTGATTTTCTGCCTTTCATGAAAGTTGTATATCTCGTCGAGACGAGCAACTTTTGTGTTGATCACTTTTTTATTTAATCACTGTTGTTATTTCTTTTTTATTTTTCTTTACATTTAATTTTTGAATTTTCTAGGAGCGACATGTGGCAGCTCCTGGAGCCGCCACATGTCACCCCATTTTTTTATTATTTTCGGATTTATTTTTATTATTATTTATTATTATTATTTTAATTATTTTTAGTAGCCTACTATATTATTTTATTATTTTATTTATTTCCCTTTTACTTCTTCCTCCTTACTTGTCTTCCACTCCAAGTCACCACTCTCCCCACTACTCCATTCTCCCCACTACTCCATTCTCCCCACTTCTTATCCAACTTCCATCTCCTCTCCCTTTTTATTCCCATCATCCTCCATCATTTTTCTTCATCCACCGTTCTTGAGAGAAGGATCTTCAGCCCCCTTGATGTGTCGCCGGTGACAGCGCCGACGCAACATGTAGAGCAACGACGAGGTTCAGGTGAGATCCGTGGTTCTAAAACCACGTAGCAACAACTGTTCAAGCTTGCAACCTAGCTTTGGAGCTTCATGCTGTCTCCTCGAAGCGACAATCATCGGAGTAGAAGTTTATCTGCTCCTCCACAATCGATAACCTCCACCAGCCACAGGTAATCTTCTATCCTCATCTACTCATTTTATTTTATCTAACGATTTTTCCCTTGTTGTTCACCACCAAAACATCTTCATAACCATCACAATCATCAACATCTGCACCATCAGTTTTATCATAAGCAGCTCACCATCTCATAATCATATTTTTCCCTACATATCATACACCACTAGCCCACCTTTGCATTTTATTTCTTCACATTTTTCCTGCTTACAAAGAAAATCACAAAAAAATTACAAGAAAAATAAATAAATAAAATCACAGGGAAGAAGCAGCCGTAGCCGCCCCCTCCCTAGCTGCTCCACAGCCGCCTGCGGCCGCGCCCGCAACAGCCAGCAGCGGCCGCCACCCTCCGCATGACCAGCCCCGTCCGCTAGCGGACAGCTACCGCCCCTCCAGAGCAACCCAGCCAGGCCACCATCACCCCTTGGTGTTACCGCCTCGAATCCACTCCTCGACAGCAGCCCTCCAGCTCCCTCCCTTCACATACGGCTCGCGCGCCAGGCGTGCCGTCCTCCATCGTGTGGCCTCTACGCCGCCGCGCACAGTCGCCCGCATACCACCGTGCGAGCGCCACTCCCCCCTGCGCGCGCAGCACAGCGCCGCCCGTGCGTGGCCACTGCGCCGCACCGCCACGTGTCGCGACCCTCCAATAGTTAGCCGCGCCCCCCTCCGTCTCCCCCGACCGTCATCGCCGCCACCGCTCAACTTGCCCCATGCAACTTCCCCCTTGTGCTCTAGCGTGGGTTTGAAGGAAAGGTTTACTTAGTTTTTTTATTTTTCTTGTGAAAATTGCACATTTAGCCCTTAAGTTTTCTTATTTAGAGAAGTGCCATGTGCACAGTTTTTCAGTTTTATTTCAATTTCTGTATTACATTGATACCCCTGACTTTGAGTGGTAATTTGGACCTTAGAATAACATCATTTATTTTAATAGGAAATAACATGTTATAGAGCAACAAAATCTTTATCTCCTGTCTATTTATTTACATTTTTGTGAGCATCAAATTATTTATTAAAAATTAGATATTGAAAATCAATGATATTTTGCCTATTTAAGCTCTGAAATTCGTATAACTTTATTTATTGCTCTAAAAATTGTGAAAAAATTGTAGAATCTAATTGTGCTTTAATTACTGTCTAAGTTTCATCGAAATCAGAGTTGTCGTTTGCTTAAAATAAATTCTAGAGTAATTTCTGTAATTGATTTTTATTTAAATCCACGAATAAGATTTTTGAGAAATTTAAACTCTCCTGAATTCCTTATTAAAATATCTATTTGAGATAAATAGCTCTATGGATAATTTGATTTCGTGGATTAACTAGGAATTAAAGACTCACAATCGCTCTGTTTTCTGTAAAAAAATCATAAAAAATCATAAAGTATCAGAAAATTCTAAAAAAATAGAGCTTAATTTCATCATGTTTATCTTCCAATAAATTTTTCATAATTTTTGCATATCATTTGCATGAAAATTGCATAAAAACCCTAAAAAATGTTTGCATTTTTCGTTTGTGCATTTTAAACCTAAAAATTACAAAAAAAACTATTTTGCATTAATCATTGAATTAGGTTTACAGGAAAGATACAATTTGGTCAATTTGGATTAATTTCACATTAAAATTAAATTCGGCTAAGTCAGTTATTTTCGTGTTAACTTAATCCAATTCGTATTTGGCATTTGGCATTTTTACTGCATAAAAAATACCATAAAAAACCACTTGAAAAACCGCAATCTAATCCCTCTAGCTTAATCCGGAGATGTTCCTTTGCCTCCTTGAGTCGACTCTGGGGCTTGCCCAGGTTAAACAAACATAAAACCGCATATTAATTTCATTCGTTGATTAATTGATTTGTGTGGTTATTTTTGATCGATCCGCATTTATCCGACTGCAACGAAATCGTTAATTCGATAACACTAAAAGGGTAGATCCGAGGTTTATCAAACGGCGCCGTTGCCGGGGAGGCAAACGGCTTAAGATCACTTTAAATAATTAGATTTATGTTTTCTAGTCATTCGGGTAGTCTGAACCCCGAACCACCTTGTAATTATTTCATTTTTTTCCAATTATTTTTTCTATTAATTTTTCTCTCTCTAACATTTTTGTATCTTTTTATGCAAGGGTCCGGTGGACTTGGAGCAGCTTTATTGAAGTCGACGTATCTCGAAGTGCATCCGAGACCGATGATTCGTGGATCAAGTCGGCTGTTGAGACGCCAAAAGGATTTATCATTTTTTATTAACTTGTAAAATAAAAAGTGTCTGCATTTACAGTGGTTCCTGTTTGGGATCTCGCGCGTGTAAGTCATAATAAAACGTGTCCCCGTGTGCTATGTGGTTGCTTTACGTAGAATAGTAACCGCACTTGCGGCTCTTAGAGCTATTTTAGGAACTGTTTGTGCTCGTAAAATTCTAGGATCACACTCCGTACTGAAAAGATGCACTTAGACCGCAGGACTTAGTGTTGATACGATTTTACGCGGTTTAAAATGATGATTGTATCAAGTCGTTGTTTTCCCACGATAAACCGTTATCAAACAAATAAATTACAACTACAAGCACAATGGAGGCAATACAAAATGCATATGGCAAGTAGAGGTTCGAATCCACGGAGACTAAGCAAATTTGCAATTTTAATTCGACATTTTAAACTTGATTCTGATCTCAATCCAATGAAACGAGATGTGATGATGATTTTCTTTAGAGGATGTCGTATTTGAATGAACTTATCTAAAGATAACAGAAATGCTTCCTAATATTTTTTTGAGTGTTTTAAGACGATGTTTCAGCACATGAAATGACATATAAAAAATGTAGATGCAATTAGAGAAGACATTAAAGACATGATCTAATGCTTGCAACTAATTAATGTTGAAACAAAAAGATATACTTGCAATGACTTAAAAATTGAGTTCAAGGATATAAGTGCAATTGACATGTAAATAAATTGAAGCAACTAAAGAGAGAGGGAGAGAAATTTGTTCCCATCCACGTAGGAAGTTTGCTGCGTGAGAGAATGGCTGGATGCACGCTGGAGACAAGCCGCACAGCTGCGGGCTGCGGTAAGGAGAAGAAGGACGCGCGAGGGCGTAGCGAGTCGAAGCCGCACAGCTTGTGGGCTAGAGCTGAAGGAGATTGGCGCGGGGGTTGCTGGAGTGTGGCTGAAGCGCGGGGGCGTGCTCGAGGAAATACGGCGGAGGAGAGTAGCGGACGGCAGCTCGCAAGAGACTCGCAGGAGTGCTGGGAGTGCGTGCGAGATGAAGGAGCACCGTGAGGAGGAGGATGATGCGCCGGAGGTTGCGCACAACAGGTGGGCGTATGGGGCTGCAGTAGCTGCGCGGGAAGGAGATCGCCCACTGCCGTTGAGGAGGTGCTGGCAGCTAGTGTGCGCACGCGAGAGCGTTGCTGAGTGTGCCGGCGCACAACTGCAGTTTGGAGAAGAACGCAAGGAAGAAGTGATGGCGCGGGGGTGGTTCTCTACTCCAATGCCTGCATGAGAAAAAACGTGAGAGAGGGGGGATCGAATATGGAGAGTACGTGAGAGAGAATGGGAGAGAGGGGCCTTTCCACTATTGCATGGTTTTTATAGAGTACGTGGATGGTTGTACCTACACAACAAAAATTAAAGGGCATTAATATTTCTTTTGGGAAGGGCCACCCACGTGCATGGGGAAGAGAATGCATGGGTGGCCTTTCTCTTTGCATGGGAAATGCCTTACTCGTTGGTGGCTCATTATAAGGGAATAAAGAATGGATTTTTTGTACTAACCCCCTCTCTTTTCTTATCAACATAAAATGTTAAAGAAAAGTATGTCCATCAATGTGCTAGTTTGATTAAACTCCATGACATTTTTAATTCCTTTTGAGTTTTTTTCTTTAAAGTAGAAGTGAATTACTTTAGGGTGATGATTTAACAGGGATGATCATTTGACTTTGGTAAAATAATAATTCCCATTACATAACCGTATAGTAGATATTATTGGGAATAATTCATCTGGATGCAAAATCATGAATGTGTTGATTTTATTCTATGTAATTTATAGGTTTTCTCTTGTTGTGTACATGGAATAAATTGGACATGGATTATGTGAGTTTATAGTTTAGAAATCAAGAATTGATATTATCTTTTACATAATTTAAGTCCACTATCACAGTATATCATGTAATCATCACACCCCCATACTTAAGTCTTGCTAGTCCCGAGCAAGAATAAGATAAGAAATAATGAAGGAAAATAGCCAAGATAGATTGGGTGAGGGTTTGCAGCAGACATACCCACAAAGTCTTGAGTTTTCAGATCCTAACCACACAGACACACAAACTTAAGTAGAATTGACCCATGGATTAATGATTTATTCGAATAGTCAACTTGACTCGAGTTTTGTAGTTTCAACAGCCTCTCAGTTCCAACAAAATCAAACATGGTTTCAGAAGGTCGATCAGGTCAGCTCATCCCTAAGAAACAGGTATTCTCTTTGACCTTGAGTGGATATAAACAGTGTTAGTGATAATTTTAGCTTTCGTGAGTCAAGAGAACGAGCTAACAACACAATCTATCAAGGTACCGAATGATTCCCTATACAAATAGCCTCAGTCCTCACCTAGATTCAGGCATAATCTCCTTTCACCCAAGTATGTCAGCATAGAAAATAGGTCATAGTTTATTGGAGAATAGGACTTAATTTCGGGGTTTTCCGTAGACCGCTTTGGTCCGTTGCTCTCATTCTTTTCCTTTTGCAGAGCATAACCCTGGGCCTCTTTGGGCCTCTTTTAAAAATTTAGGTAGCATCATTGGGCTGCTACCACGGCTTTTTGATGGAGAAGGGTTATTTGGTGGTCTTCTTTCCTTGCTTTTACTTTGCACATCATTGCATGATTGGTGGTTTTTGGCATTTGTATTGTGATATGCCTTTTTGTGGTATTTTTGTCTTGGGTTTTGGCATCAAGAGGTAGTATCGGCTTAATATTGTCTTTGGAGGCACGATACTGGCTTATTTGCTGACACACTTGGACTAGAGAGATCATGTTGCTCCTGAGTCAGGTTCCTTCACTGACTATAGATAAGGTTCAGGCATTGGCACAACCAAGAGGACAACTCCTCACCTCAACTAGTTTGTAATTGTATCTCATAAACTCAACTCACTCAAGCTAAGTGCAATGTGTAGTTGTTTAATATCCACTGAAGAGTTTAAGAGTGCTACTAGTTGCTCAGGTGATCTAGTTAGATACAGAAGTTCATTCACCAGTAGAGTTAGTGGAACTGAGAGAATAAAGTCCATATGGACCTGAAGAAAGCTTAAAACTCATGCCTAGTGAAATTCTGATGAAGTTAAGTGGATTAGGGTCAATTCAACCTCGGTCTATGATTTATGCAATGAAGATTTGATTTCTCAAAATAGGATAAAACTAGGAAGGATGTATTTTTGGTGGTTTTCTTGCTTTTGAAAATATTTTTAGGGGAATTTTTGTAAAAGAGAGTTTTTTCTTTTCTTTTTCTTCTTTTTTTTGAAAGAGTATGCAATTTTAAAAAACTATGCAGACACCCCCCCATACTTAACAGAAACCATGTCCTCATGGTGAAGATAATGTGCAATAGGAGGATCAAAAGGGATGTGAAATGTATTTTTATTTTTGTGTGTTTTTTGTTTTTTGTTTTTTTTGTTTTGGAATGTAATGCAGAGGAGTACCCCCATACTTATCTAATGCAATGCAGTGAAAATAAACATGCGAGTGGTAAAAAGATACCTGTGAGGGAGGCTCACGAGGGTGCATGATTTAACGCCTCAGCTAGGCGATGTGATGGTTCATTTTTCCTGCAAAAGGTATGTTGTGCAAACAGGCATAGGACCAGATGGTTCAACAACGGGTTTTAGTCTTTGACCATTGACTCTGAAAGTGGCTTTAGTGTTTGGGTCAGAAATTTCTATCGAGCCATTATCGAATACTTGAGTTACAATGTATGGTCCTTTCCATTTCGATCTCAGTTTTCCTGGAAATAACTTCAGTTTTGCATCAAATAGCCACACTTTTTGATTTTCTTTGAATGTTTTCCTCGAAATATTGGCATCGTGCCACAACTTGATTTTCTCTTTGTATAGCAGGTTGTTATCATAGGCTTGTGATCTCAGTTCTTCCAGTTCAGATAAATCCAATAGTCTTTTCTTCCCAGCCTCATCATAATCCAGATGGCACTTCTTGATTGCCCAGAGTGATTTGTGGTGGACCTCTACAGGTAGGTGGCACGGCTTTCCATAGACTAACCGAAATGGACTCATACCTAAGGGTGTGCGGAAAGCGGTGCGGTAGGCCCAGAGAGCAGAAGGTAAGTGTTGGGACCAGTCTTTACGATCAGAGCGAACAATTTCTGGAGGATGGTCTTGATTTCTCGGTTTGACAGCTCGGCCATTCCATTAGTCTGTGGGTGATAGGCAGTTGAGACACGATTTTCGACTCCATTTTTCTTGAGTAAATTCTTAACCGAAGCATTCAGAAAGTGGGTGCCTCCATCACTAATGACCACCTTTGGCAATCCAAATCGAGAGAATAGGTCGTTTAAGAACTTGACAACAGTTGTGCTATTAGCAGCACGAGTGGGAATGGCTTCTACCCAGCGAGAGACGTAATCAACAACGAGAAGAATGTGTTGGTAACCATGTGATGTGGTGAAAGGTCCCATGAAGTCTATTCCCCAAGTATCAAAGATCTCGACTATATGCACGGGTTGGAGGGGCATCATGTTACGACGGGTCATTGTTCCATTAGTCTGACAGGTAGGACAAGATTGAGCAAAATGATGGGCATCTTTAAAGAGTGTGGGCCAATAGAAACCGCATTGTAAGACTTTAGCGGTTGTGCGCTTCCCTGAGTGGTGTCCTCCACACCCAGAAGTGTGGCAGTGAGTTAGGACATCGTTGACTTCAGATTCGGGGATACATCGTCTCCATATTAAATCAGTACCCTCTTTGAAGAGCAAAGGATCTTCCCAGTGATAGTATCGAGCTTGGGCTTTGGTTTTGTCTTTCTTATGTTTTGGCCAATCATTAGGAAATGTGGAAGTGACGATGTAATTGACGATGTCGGCATACCAAGAGAGTTGAGAAACAGACATAATACTTTCGTCTGGAAAATTATCGGAAATTGGGATTGTGTCTGTGTTTGAGGAAAGGAGTCTTGAAAGATGATCCGCCACGACATTCTTTGCTCCGGCTTTATCTCTAATCTCCAAATCAAATTCTTGGAGCAATACTACCCACCTAATGAGTCTAGGCTTAGCATCGGTTTTCGTGAAGAGATATTTCAAAGCCGAGTGGTCTGTGTAGATGATGATGTGGGATCCTAGGATGTAAGATCGAAATTTCTCTAAAGAAAATACCACAGCTAAAAGTTCTTTCTCAGTCACAGTGTAGTTCTTCTGAGCATCACCCAGAGTTTTACTGGCATAGTGAATGGCATAAGGTTTCCCATCTTTCCTTTGACCCAATACTGCCCCCACAGCATAATCAGATGCATCGCACATGATCTCAAATTCATAGTTCCAATCTGGGGGTTGTAGGATGGGTGCTTCAGTGATGATTTTCTTCAGGGTTTTGAAAGATTCAAAAGCATCCTCAGTAAACGTGAAGTCTTGATCTTTTTCCAGTAGTTTGGTGAGAGGGCGGGAGATTTTTGAGAAATCCTTGATAAATCGTCGGTAAAAACCGACGTGACCTAGGAAGGATCGAACACCCTTTATATTCACGGGTGGACCTAAGTGAGTGATGGTCTCAATTTTCGATGGATCCACTTCTATCCCTTTCTTCGATACGATATGTCCCAACACAATTCCTTGTTTCACCATGAAATGTGATTTCTCCCAAGATAAGATCAGGTTCACCTCAATACATTTTTGTAAGACTTTGTCCAAAAATCCGAGTGTCTCCTCAAAAGAGTCTCCAAAAATTGAAAAATCGTCCATAAATATCTCCATAAAATCACCAACCATGTCAGCAAAGATACCCATCATACATCTTTGAAAAGTGGCAGGGGCATTGCATAATCCGAAAGGCATTCGTCGGAATGCATAAGTCCCAAAAGGACAAGTGAATGTGGTTTTGTCTTGATCTTCCGGTGCTATGGCAACTTGGTTGTAGCCGGAATATCCATCTAAAAAGCAGAAAAATTCTTTTCCGGCTAGCTTCTCAATGATTTGGTCAATGAATGGTAATGGGAAATGATCTTTTCGAGTAGCCTTATTGAGTTTCCTATAATCTACACAGACTCTCCAAGATGTGGCTACTCTGGTAGGTATGTCCTCGCCTTTCTTATTTTTCACGATTGTTAATCCAGCTTTCTTGGGGACAACCTGGATGAGACTAATCCAAGGACTATCAGCTATCGGATAAATGATGCCGGCACTTGACCACTTGTATATTTCATTCTTCACAACCTCTCGTAGATTAGGATTCAACCGCCTTTGCATTTCTCGAGAGGGTTTACTATCATTCTCCAAATATATGTGGTGTGTACAGAATGTCGGGCTTATTCCTTTCAAATCAGTTATTTTCCAACCAATAGCCTGAGAATTCTTTTTCAACACCTCCATTAGTTGGCTCTCTTGCATATGATTTAGGTTGGCATTGATAATGACTGGTAGAGTGTGGGCATCATCCAAGAAAGCATACTTCAGATCTTTGGGTAGTGGTTTTAATTCAACAGTGGTTGTCGATGGATTCAGAGTTGTAATGTTTCCTGAGTCTATTACAGAAATAGTCTCAAATGGTGGTTCCATCATGGGCATGATCATGGTTGAGGTTAATGAGAGTTCAGAGTCTAATGTGTCCCAGGCATTATCAAGCTCCTCAATTTCTTGTCCGGTGAGAGGGCTTGGTGGAGCTTCTAGTGCAAGATTCAGATTGTAGGTGGCAATTTCATGGAAAGTGTTTTTGTAAGTGGATCTAGAGGTGTTCAGACTAACCTCTAAAGGATCCTTGGTGAGATGGATGGGGGCAAAGTCTTTTTGAATGTTGAGAACATCACATCTTTCTATCCAACCACATTCTTCGGTCTCAGATTCAGTGAAAGTAGGGGTGACAAGATCAACAGGAAAGACTTGACCATTGATTTTAAATTCAACTCTTCCAACCTCATAATCAAAATGAGCTTTAGCAGTGGCCAAGAATGGTCGTCCTAGTATGATTGGTGTCTCACTCAATATATTTGCTTGATCCATATCCATCACAACAAAATCAACCGGGAATTTATGACCTTGAACATCAACTATCACATCCTCAAGAGGTCCTTTTGGTCTTTTCACAGATCGATCAGCCATTTGCAAAGTCATTGAGACGGGTTTTAGTTTTCCTAGGTCAAATTGCTCCAGAATAGCAGACGGAAGAAGATTGATAGAAGCGCCATTATCCAGCAGTGTGTGATCAAAGGTCAATTTGCCAATTGTGCATCTAACTAGAGGAGCTCCTGGGTCTTTCTTTTTGGTGGGTAAGAATTGGGAGATGGCATTGGTTGTTGCTTGAGGGAGCACATGTCTCTCAATATGTTCATTATCCTTTTTACTTTTTCCTTTGGATGTTCGTTTTGGTGTGCATTTGTACTTCAAAAATCGGGAGAAGGCTGGAACTTGTTCGAGGGCTTTCAAGAGTGGGATTTCAATGACGATGTCCGAGAATAGTTTTTCTAACTCCGGATCGATGGTGGATGATCGCGGTTTTCTTCGATGAAGAGCTCCGGGAAAGGGGATGGTTATGGTTGGAGAGGAAGGAGGGAGCATGGTTGTTTCAACTGATTTCTCTCCATCATCAAACTCGTCCTCAATTTCAATTTGATCCTCAGAAGCTAGTGGTCTTGTGTAGGCAGAAGTGGTTTTCCCATTTCTCAAAGTGACAGCATTAGCAGATTGGTTTGGATGGGGTGGGGTTTTGAAATTGACTTGATTTCTAGATGCTTGTTGTGGGTTCCCTTGGTTTGTCCTAGAAGGTGTAAAAAACCCTTGATTCTGGCTTTGGAAACCAGGTGGTGAGGTGAAAGATCCGACAGGTGGAGGAGTTTGAAGTACTCCAGATGAGCTAGCCTTATTGGTGTTTGGATTGGGCAGCGGTTGAGGTGATAAGGCTGGGATGTACGATCTGATCTCAGCGAATTGACGAGCATTCTCAGAGTTGCCTTTTTGTTGGGCTTCAGTGGCCTGTTGTTGAGCTATAGCTAGTTGTTGTATTGCCTGAGCCAAGGCGTCGAAATTTACCGCAGTGGTGGAGGGTTGAGTCACGGGTGGTGCTATCGGTTGTCTGGGTTGGGTGTGATTTTGAAAATGATAATTGTTTTGTCCATTCCACCCAGAATTTGGTTGTTCTCTCCATGTGTTGTGGTTACTTGAATATCCTCCTTGATTTCTTTGCACCCAGTTCACAGTCTCAGGATTCATGTCTTGATTATCGGTGAATGTGGTGTGGTCAACTTCATGACTGGTGGGTTTATTCAAGGCCAATTTTTCTAAGGCTTGAGTCATGAGGTTCATTTGTTTTGAGAGGGTTTACCATCTATCAGGATTGGCATTGCTAGATCTCTCATGATCGATGATATTGACTGTCCTCATATTTCCACTGTATTGTTCTATTGAGGAACTGTTCACCGAATTGTCAGCCATATTTTCAAATAAATTCCAAACGAAATGTTCGTCACGGCTGATGTAGTTTCCATCACATGAGCCATCAATCACTCTCTTAAATGATGTATCTATGCCCTCATAGAATATCTGAACTAGCTTCCATTTGGGTATGGCATGATGAGGGCATTTCCTTTGAAGTTCCTTAAATCGTTCCCAGGCTTCATGAATGGGCTCTCTATTTTTCTGAGTGAATGATGATATGACTTGTCTCAAGGCATTTGTCTTTCCTATTGGGAAGTATTTCTTGATGAATGCCTCTCTTAAGATATCCCAAGATGTGAGTGGAGTTCCATAATTTCTAAGCCATTGGAGTGCTTTGTCCTTGAGTGAGTGAGTGAATGCTTTCATGTAGATGTATTCTTTTTCTACCCCAGGGACACTCATGGTGTCACAAGCAGATCGGAAATCTTGGATGTGGAGGAAGGGATCTTCAGAGTCATTTCCATAGTATTTTGGGATCAAGGAGAGTGATGCGGGCTTTATCTCAAAGTCTCCTACCTCAGGCGGGATTTGGACCCAATGAACTAAGTCTTCTGCAGCTGGGTTGTAATGTGTACTAATGGGTGGCGGTCGGATGAGAGGTGCTATGGTATGGCGAATTGTTGCATTTTCTTCTCTCAGTAGTTGCAATTGATGCAGGATGAGATCCATAGGATTTGGTCTTTCTTCTCCCATGTTTCCAAGATCAGTTGAAGGAGATGGGTTGGATTTTTTTCTATAAATCGGGTCGTACTCTAATGGTTGTTGCACTGGATTTTTCAGAGACCTACGACCTAGCATACACAGCACAAACACCAAGCAATTTGTTGTTTCACCAACTCACACAAAAATTGCCGCGGAAGCGGTTATCTTTTCGATTTTAATTTAGTGATTCAACAAAAGTTTTCAGAGAAATTAGAGTCCTTAAAGGATGAGGTGGGTGTGGAAGATTGTGAGAAATCGATGTCCTAATCCGGCTGGGGGATCCAGGGTGCGGTACTCAGATCGAGGATCTGCTTCTTCCCGCGAGAACCTGTGCCCAACGCGTCGAGGAATTACGATTTCTCTCTGCAATCCCACGTAGCACTAGGGATTTTTGTTTCTATCCTAGGGTTCTATGTGCTCGTGATTTTTGTGTCATACACGTTCATCAAACAAGCATTCAGAATTTGTCCGCTTTCTGCTCGGGCCACTGCGGTGGCCTTTCAAGCTTATCTTTTTAAATGATCAGCACACGATTTGGTGGTCTTTAAATTAGATTATCAGAGGGAGAAGACCACAGAGATGATGCAAAGAAGAAGTGTTTTTTAATTTTTTTTTCGGTTTAAGTTCGGAGTGCAAACAAATGCAGGAAATTTTTTAAAAGCCTAAGATGCCTAGGAGAAAGATGGACTCACAGTGCCTGCACTTCTGGCGCTAATCCGTAATATTTTGTCTTACTGATGGCGAGCTTTTCCGAGAAGGGAGGGGGAAATTAAGATTACAATTTTTTTTATCAAATTACAAATTTGCTAAAACAAAATGCATGAAAAGACAAATTTTTTTCTTTTTGAAGCCTAAGTACCTGCAAAACAAAAAAATGCACGGATTAGATACTTAAAAATGAGAAAAAAATGAAGAAGAAAAATTGCAAACGTTGCTTAGTCTCCGGCAACGGCGCCAAAATGTTGATACGATTTTACGCGGTTTAAAATGATGATTGTATCAAGTCGTTGTTTTCACACGATAAACCGTTATCAAACAAATAAATTACAACTACAAGCACAATGGAGGCAATACAAAATGCATATGGCAAGTAGAGGTTCGAATCCACGGAGACTAAGCAAATTTGCAATTTTAATTCGACATTTTAAACTTGATTCTGATCTCAATCCAATGAAACGAGATGTGATGATGATTTTCTTTAGAGGATGTCGTATTTGAATGAACTTATCTAAAGATAACAGAAATGCTTCCTAATATTTTTTTGAGTGTTTTAAGACGATGTTTCAGCAAATGAAATGACATATAAAAAATGTAGATGCAATTAGAGAAGACATTAAAGACATGATCTAATGCTTGCAACTAATTAATGTTGAAACAAAAAGATATACTTGCAATGACTTAAAAATTGAGTTCAAGGATATAAGTGCAATTGACATGTAAATAAATTGAAGCAACTAAAGAGAGAGGGAGAGAAATTTGTTCCCATCCACGTAGGAAGTTTGCTGCGTGAGAGAATGGCTGGATGCACGCTGGAGACAAGCCGCACAGCTGCGGGCTACGGCAAGGAGAAGAAGGACGCGCGAGGGCGTAGCGAGTCGAAGCCGCACAGCTTGTGGGCTAGAGCTGAAGGAGATTGGCGCGGGGGTTGCTGGAGTGTGGCTGAAGCGCGGGGGCGTGCTTGAGGAAATACGGCGGAGGAGAGTAGCGGACGGCAGCTCGCAAGAGACTCGCAGGAGTGCTGGGCATGCGTGCGAGATGAAGGAGCACCGTGAGGAGGAGGATGGTGCGTCGGAGGTTGCACACAACAGGTGGGCGTATGGGGTTGCAGTAGCTGCGCGGGAAGGAGATCGCCCACTGCCGTTGAGGAGGTGCTGGCACCTAGTGTGCGCACGCGAGAGCGTTGCTGAGTGTGCCGGCGCACAGCTGCAGTTTGGAGAAGAACGCAAGGAAGAAGTGATGGCGCAGGGGTGGTTCTCTACTCCAATGCCTGCATGAAAAAAAGCGTGAGAGAGGGGGGATCGAATATGGAGAGTACGTGAGAGAGAATGGGAGAGAGGGGCCTTTCCACTATTGCATGGTTTTTATAGAGTACGTGGATGGTTGTACCTACACAACAAAAATTAAAGGGCATTAATATTTCTTTTGCCACGTGCATGGGGAAGAGAATGCATGGGTGGCCTTTCTCTTTGCATGGGAAATGCCTTACTCGTTGGTGGCTCATTATAAGGGAATAAAGAATGGATTTTTTGTACTAACCCCCCTCTCTTTTCTTATCAACATAAAATGTTAAAGAAAAGTATGTCCATCAATGTGCTAGTTTGATTAAACTCCATGACATTTTTAATTCCTTTTGAGTTTTTTTCTTTAAAGTAGAAGTGAATTACTTTAGGGTGATGATTTAACAGGGATGATCATTTGACTTTGGTAAAATAATAATTCCCATTACATAACCGTATAGTAGATATTATTGGGAATAATTCATCTGGATGCAAAATCATGAATGTGTTGATTTTATTCTATGTAATTTATAGGTTTTCTCTTGTTGTGTACATGGAATAAATTGGACATGGATTATGTGATTTTATAGTTTAGAAATCAAGAATTGATATTATCTTTTACATAATTTAAGTCCACTATCACAGTATATCATGTAATCATCACTTAGCCAAATTCTATTCGTTCTTCACTCGCTAATAGAACTGCATGTTTAGGAGCAGCTTTTCTCGATTGCATTCATTTAGTGTAAAAATTTCAATTATGTATTGCATCCTGCATTGTAGAGAGCTGGAGGAACTGTAAGTCTTGTTACTCAAGCATTCATCATCGTTTTCTCGATTGTATCAGCTTTTTCCGATTCTCTCTCTCTCTTAGTTTTCTAAACCTAGGATAAAGGAATTGGGACTGGATGGTAGACGTGATTGCTTGTGTGGATTAATATCAGTGACAATTAATCTCTAAAATCGGTACTGCTAATTGAATTGGACCCAAAAAATGACTAAAATTAACTCTTGTTTGCGGGAAATTAACCCTGACATTGTTTTCACGTTGAGTGAGGGTACTTGAGCGTGTGTGAACACCTTAAGGCAGTGCCTAAATCCTCGCCTTCTATATCACTTACCAACTGATCCTAGCAAATTTCACAAGTTGAATTTTTAAGGTTCACTGACTAGCACCAAGTAGCCTCTGCCTGTTCACAAGTAGATAGGGGTGAAATTGCAGTACTTCGTGATAAGTTGCCAGTAACCCCCCGGGGTGAAGTTCCGGCCTTGTCAACCTCCGTTTGCTTGCAGGTAGATAGGGGCGGGTCTTTGAATCCATCAATTTGGAATAGGAGTGAAGAAAGGAAGGACGCAAGTATCTTAGGCGACATGTTAAACAGGGAAGACGCATCCAGCTTTGAGCCGGCTTCCCTATAGGCCACGTAACCTTTGCTATTTGCTTGAAAATCACACTTAAAATCAACCAGACTAATCGGACTCGGTTTCGGGTCCTTCACCGTGTTGAGTGTGAACTCGGGATTTGCTCTTGCGTTTGTCTTTGTGTCTGTCCGTATGTGTTATCCTTTATAATTGCACATTTTCTACCTCAATCTTCTTACATTCATCCTTTCCTCTTCAAAGATGTCGGGGTATTAGTCCCCATACCCTGAAACCTCTGTCCATTCCTCATCGACCATATACCGATCAACTTCACCTTCTCATTCTTCCATGTATCCTTCGCCATCCATGGGAGACCCTTACCCGTGGTCGGCTCCACCTCAACCCGAGTATGAAGTCAGAACTTCGGCTGACTTCTCCACTTTTTCGCATTTCTCACCTACTCCATATTCTAACACTCCGGATCCACTTCCATCTTGGGCTGTCTGTCCTTATTCTTGAGAGCTTGCAGGAATCAAAGAATCGAATGAAGTGCAAGCCACTGCTGAGACATATGCTTGGTAAAATTATATACCCCCACATACTTCATTCTCACCTCAAGTAGGGACCAGACAACAATTTACATATACACATCCTGACTTGACCTTAGGGCATCACATGGTCGATCGAACAACCCGAATGGAGAGGCCTGCACATCATGATTTTCCAGACTTGATTGACTTTAGTGATCAAGCTTCCATTAACCAACCTTCATTCGGAGAGCCTATACATTCACAAGATTGGACTCATGAGTTAGACTTATCAGTCCCTATTTTATCATATGAGGCTTCGACCAATATTTATCATTTGGATGGTCCATACTCGACCCAGCATTACATGTCGGAGTCTAGTATGTTGAGTTTGAGACCCCAACATCTCAACATTATCCTCCAATTGAGCAGAACTCTCCCACGATTTGTCATGAGAATATTTTGGAGGATGACATTTCCAGACTTATTGAGAAAAATGAAACATTCGGTAACAAGCTGAGAGATGTCATGGAAATATTGCACTCCATTTCTGCCAGCTTGGGAATGAAAGTGGAAAAGGACGTATGTAGATCTGATGTTGAAAACCAAGCGAACATTAGGGATCCCACACCTCATGTACAGCTGGAGTCCATTCTATCTCCCTCTTCTACTAACCAGTTACCCTCTAATCTAGAGTCTGATCATGCATCCACCCAAAAAACCAAAAAAATAAAAACCCAAAAAATCACATAAAAATTGAAAATGAAAAAGACCTAAAAAAATTGGATCCTGCCCTAAGGGAAGCACTCGATGAAGAATTGATTTTCAAACTTCCCTTAATTAAGACCATAGATCACTTCCCCGACCTCAAGAGATTTATAAAGAGTAAAATGATGCCCAAGAGGTTAGGCAACAAGAGGACAAGGACTGAAAGACACATAGTGTCTATGGCCATCTCTTTGGTGATGGGGAGAAAGACTACAAGCCGCAGAGTGAAGCGGTTGCCCCAAGTTGAATGTGAAATCAAAGACACTATCTTTACCCATGCAAGAATCGATGATGACTCTCCGATAAATATCCTTCCGACCTATGTGTTTGACAAGCTCAAACCCAGGCCTATCAGAAAATCAAGAGAGATTGTTCAGCTGGTTGATCGATCCATCAAATGGTTGAGAGGAAACATTTCAGTCATCGTTGCTTTCCAGTGTGCTCTACTCCAGGTGGACTTCACGATCATTGACATCGAGAATTGAGGAGAGTTTACCCAGTCTCCGATTATTCTCGGGAAGCCGTTCTTAGCCTTGGCTAAGGTGATTATAGATTGCGAGACTCAGGAGATCGATTTTTCAGCATTGGGAGCGCTTCGACCTCACCCACTATTTGATACACTT
Source organism: Ottelia alismoides (assembly GCA_037367405.1). Lineage (NCBI taxonomy): Eukaryota > Viridiplantae > Streptophyta > Magnoliopsida > Alismatales > Hydrocharitaceae > Ottelia > Ottelia alismoides. The sequence continues at coordinate 685,451 of JAZKJV010003078.1, forward strand.
TACTCCAAGGTGACCCGCACATCTGCTGACAGTCATGACCATCGAGAGGTAGATGAGTCCCACCTCTCTGCTACACCTGAGAGACCGACTGTCCGGACGACCGTTAGTTCTGAGACTCCCCACACCTCCACTTCATCAACTGCTTGCACCACCGCCATGATAGCTTCTAAGGAGGACTCATGACCAGAAGCTATCATTGAGTCGGACACGACCTTTGTTGATTGCCTTGACCATTTCGATGATCTGACACAAGAGTCTAATAATGTCAAGCCAATTGAGATCACTGGCACCTTCTCGAGACGTGAGCTGACCCTTCAAGAATATTCTAATCTATATGGTGACTCATCTGATGAGGAACCCATGGTCAGCACCGCACCACATCCTGGACCGTCAAAGGAAACAACCAAGACTAAATCGACTCCACATAAAAACACGGTTGCTCTCTTTTCTTGTCGGCTATCTAGTGAGAGGAAGTTGAGAATTGATTCCTCGAGGTGTTCCCCCGAACCTCTCAAGGCGCATCACTCTCATCTCCCACTCAATGATTCAGTTTCTAGAAAATCGACCAAGAAAATTTCCTTCAACATTCCAGAGAAGGAATTTTCAGAGGAATCCTCATCGGGTCCGGATAAGGTGATTTATATGAGTGAGCTCAGCTCGGCTATTCTTAAGCTGTATCTAAGCAAGCAGCCGTGTGTCGACCCGCGTTGGACGATCCCTTCACCGCGCTACTATTCATCTGAGGACGATTCTGACAGTGACACTCTTGTATATTACCCACCTCCTCGCTCCCGCAAGAAGGTTCGTCACAAACATTCTTGATCCCTGTACATTCTCAATCCTCATTGTATATATTTTCCCTCCCTTCCCAGGGATTCGAATCACTCGCCCCGGCTCCATATCATTTCATTTTATGGCTATACTTAGGATGATCAGATCCTAAGTATAGGGGGAGAGTGACTCGAGTCTCTTCACCATTCACTGTATATTCTCTAGATCTCATCGGTTCTCACACTCCCCCCATCCTATACTTAGGCTGACCAGAGCTTAAGTATAGGGGGGACCGATGCCCGCCGTGTATATACTCCTCCATTTCCCCTCTTAACCTCGCCCGCCCCATTTTTGATCTTCTTCCACACTTAGGCTGTCAGATCCTAAGCATAGAGGGGCGGGGCGACTTCTATACTTTTTTGTTATTTTAGCTCTCCCACGCTTAGCTCGAGCTATGTCTTTTTCCTCGCTTTTCGTGCTCTGAGGACATAGCACACACTAAGTATAGGGGGCGTATATATATTACATATATACTTTACCCATAGCTCATACTTTTGCGTATTTTCACGTATTTTTTTGTATATATTATACACTAATTACGGGTGGGTAAAAATTGGAAATTTTTTTTTACTTGTTGTATAGTACTTGTACAACTTTTGTAAAAAAATGTTGCAAAATACATGTATATTTGTATATCGTATAAAACTTGTATAATTTGTATAATACTTTTAAAATTCTTGTAAATTGTTGTAACATAGGAGGTATACCAAATTTTTGAAAAAAAACAACAAAAAAATAAAAAAATAGGCTTCTTATTTACTCTTGCATATCATCTCTGCATTTAAAAAGAAAGAAAAAGAGTCTTGCATTGCATTCATCTACATAGCATGTCATCTACATCTCATATGTACATCTTGCATATGCAAGGTGAAAAGCTAGTGGGTTCTGAACCAAGTTATGAGTAGATAATGAGGATGGACTTGATTTGACCTTAATCCACCTAATTTCAGAGGAACCTTATAGGAGCTGGAGTTAAGATTTCTCAGGTCAAGTGACTTAATTCTTTGAGTCCGCAAGTCCATGTTCACATGTCATCTTAATCATTCTAAGTAGACTATCTCATGCACACGCATGATTCTTTTAGATAATGACCTAACTTGGACAAGCACTATGCGCGTAGCTCTTCATTGATGAGGTGGTGAGGAGGTAGAATCCTTTAGCTTGGAGTAGCACACGGGTGGAAACATCCGTCCTCCTCTAGGGAGGGTAGTGCATCTCAACCTAGTCTGGTGGTGTTGACATCTAAGGACGGGATGTTGTGGGTTGCAATAATGCTTCAAAAGAGGGATAGTCTTCTGGCTCAAGAGGAAAAACTCCTGATGTACATGCTGCACCTTGTATATAGTTCAAAAAAAAGGAGAAAAAAAGAAAAAAAGAAAAAAAATGCGAGAACTCCAAAAAAATCAAGCAGGTCCAAGTGAAAATAAAATACCTGTCGGAGTATGTATATCAGCAAAGAAAATGTAGCTGGATGACTTGTCTACACTGGTCAGGCATCCTGGGATATGTAGCTACACTGGCTACCGTCCATTCTTCTCTCTACCCCTCCTCTTGAGCTGGTCGTACTTGAACTTAGAAGGGAATACCATGCTCCTTGAAGAAAGAGTTACTGGATCGGGTAATTAGAGTTACCTTATTAGAGGAGGCTGTTTCTGAGTCATTTCTGATGTGGAGAGTTACATTTCACTTACACAGTACAAGTAAGAATCATAGTCATCAGAAATTTGCGTCTGAGGATTTGTTCTGACCTGACTGTTGAGGCTTCTTGAATAGAAGACTTGTGGAGCTTGAAGTCTTTTAGGTCTTAAGTTCAGATCCCAATGAGGTTCTGCCACACAATTAATCCAAAGTTCGAGTCAAGCTCCATTTTCAACTTTTGTTCATGACTTTGGTATGGAACCCAAAATCATTTCACTCTTGCATTTCATTTACTTGCTCGGGGACGAGCTAGGTTTAAGTATAGGGGGTTGATGAATCCGTAATTCATCACTCTAAAAGTTGAAAATAGAGCTTTGTTCCTGAGTAATTAGCTGCATATTTCTACTTATATTGTATAATTAGCATTCATGCATGCATAAATAATTTCTGCATTTTAGCATTAATATTTGCATTAAATAAGAAGTCAAATTCACTTGTAAATATTCACCTGTATATTAGATAAAACACCTTATTTGTATTTATTTTATACTAACTCCGAATCCAATGAAATTCAACTTCATAGTGTATATATTACTAACACTAATAAAGGAAAAGTATCAAAAAATATTAACTTGTAAAATTGACCAATAAAACCTCAATCCAAGTTTGAAATTAGGAGCCTTAAAATGCGCATATCTCTCTCACACAGCCTCCGATTTAGGTTTACTCACTTTTAAAGTAATATACATTCAAAGACCTTCGAAACAAGACCAATTTCATTAAAATCGGAGCTCGTATGCAAAACTTGGGTTTTGGGCCCCTTTGTATATTGTACATATTGACCGTTTTGCCCTTACATTTTATCCTTTTATTTTCTTAATTATTAAAAAATAAAAAAAATTAGATTAAGTTGTAAATATTCTTTTCATATTTTTCTCCATTTTTATTTTGATTTTTCTCTTTTTTAAAAATGACAAAAAAATTACAAAAGATAAAGTGCGGTATTTTATATCTATAAGGTACCACCCAAAAATACATTTTGTACAGATGACTTCTTTTGATTTTTGGCCCTTCACAAAAGTTGTAGATCTCGTCGAGACGAGCAACATTTGTGTTGACCACTTTTTGATTTAATCCCTCTTATTATTTCTTTTTGATTTTTCTTTACATTTAATTTTTGAATTTTCTAGGAGCGACATGTGGCGGCTCTTGGAGCCGCCACATGTCACCCCATTTTTTTATTATTTTCGGATTTATTATTATTATTATTATTATTTTATTATTTTAATTATTTTTAAAAGCCTACTATATTATTTTATTATTTTATTATTTTATTTATTTCACTTTTACTTCTTCCTCCTTACTTGTCTTCCACTCCAAGTCATCACTCTCCCCACTACTCCATTCTCCCCACTTCTTCTCCAACTTCCCTCTCCTCTCCCTTTTTATTCCCATCATCCTCCACCATTTTTCTTCATCCACCGTTCTTGAGAGAAGGATCTTCAGCCCCCTTGATGTGTCGCCGGTGACAGCGCCGACACAACATGTAGAGCAACGATGAGGTTCAGGTGAGATCCGTGGTTCTAAAACCACATAGTAGCAGCTGTTCAAGCTTACAGCCTAGCTTTGGAGCTTCTCGCCGTCTCCTCGAAGCGACAATCATCGGAGTAGAAGTTTATCTGATCCTCCACAGACGACAACCTCCACCAGCCACATGTAATCTTCATTCCTCATCTACTCATTTTATTTTATCTAATGATTTTTCCCTTGTTGTTCATCACCAAAACATCTTCATAACCATCACAATCATCATCTCCACCATCAATTTCATCATAAGCAGCTCACCATCTCATAATCATATTTTTCCCGGCATATCATACACCACTAGCCCACCTTTGCATTTTATTTCTTCACATTTTTCCTGCTTACAAAGAAAATCACAAAAAAATTACAAAAAAAATAAAAAAAAAGCACAGGGAAGAAGCAGCTGTAGCCGCCCCCTCCCTGGCTGCTCCACCGCCGCCTGCGGCCGCACCCGCAACAGCCAGCAGCGGCCGCCGCCATCCGCATGACCAGCCCCGTCTGCCAGTAGACGGCTACCGCCCCTCCAGAGCGGCCCAGCCAGACCGCCATCTCCCCTTGGTGCTGCCGCCTCGAATCCACTCCTCAACAGCAGCCCTCCAGCTCCTTCCCTTCGCGCGCGGCTCGTACGCCAGGCGCGCCATCCTCCACCGTGTAGTCTCTACGTCGCCGCGCTTAGCCGCCCACGTACTACTGTGCGAGCGCCACTCCCCCCTCGCGTGTAGCACAACGCCGCCCGCGCGTGGCCACTGTGCCGCGCCGCCGCGTATCGCGGCCCTGCAGCAGTTAGACGCGCGCCTCCTACCGACTCTCCGCCGCCCGTGAGCGCGCCGCCCCTCCGTCTCCCCCGACCGCCATCGCCGCCACCACTCAACTTGCCTCACGCAGCTTCCCTCTTGTGCCCTAGCGTGGGTTTGAAGGAAAGGTTTAATTAGTTTATTTATTTTTCTTGTGAAAATTGCACGTTTACCCCTTAAGTTTTCTTATTTACAGAAGTGCCCTGTGCATAGTTTGTCAGTTTTATTTCAATTTCTGTATTGCATTGATATCCGTGACTTTGAGTGGTAATTTGGACCTTAGAATAGCATCATTTATTTTAATAGAAAATAGCATGTTGTAGAGCAACAAAATCTTTATCTCCTGGCTATTTATTCACATTTTTGTGAGCATTAAATTATTTATTGAAAATCAGAGATTGAAAATCAGTGATATTTTGCCTTTTTAAGCTTTGAAATTCGCACAACCCTATTTATTGCTCTAAAAATTGTGAAATTGTAGATGATGAATCTGATTGTGCTTTAATTATTGTCCAAGTTTCATCGAAATCGAAGTTGTCGTTTGCTTAAAATAAATTCTAGAGTGATTTTTGTAATTGATTTTTATTTAAATCCACGATTGAGATTTTTGAGAAATTTCAACTCTTCTGAATTCCTTATTAAAATATCTATTTGAGATAAATAGCTCTCTGAGTAATTTGATTTCGTGGATTAACTAGGAATTAAAGACTCACAATTGCTCCGTTTTCAGTAAAAAATCACAAAAAATCATAATTTGTCAGAAAATTCTAAAAAAATAGCCTAGCTTAAATTCATCATGTTTATCTTCCAATGATTTTTTTCATAATTTTTGCATATCATTTGCACTAAAATTGCATAAAAACCCCAAAAAAAGTTTGCATTTTTTGTTTGTTCATTTTAAACCCAAAATTTACAAAAAAATCTATTTTGCATTAATAATTGAATTAGGTTTACAGGAAAAATACAATTTAGTTAATTTGGATTAATTTCATATTAAAATTAAATTTGGCTAAGTCGGTTGTTTTCGTGTTAACTTAATCCAATTCATATTTGCCAGACCGAAAGGATTGGTCACAGCTTTTGGACTCGGTCTTGTGGGCTTATCGGACTTCTTTCAAGAATCCATTGGGAACGTCTCCCTTTCGTCTCGTCTATGGCAAGCCGTGCCATTTGCCAGTGGAAATCAAGCACAAATCTTTTTGGGCAGTTACAGAATTGCTTCTAGATTCCGAGAGTATAGGAGAACAGAGAAGAGCAGAATTGGCAGCCCTGGAAGAATTGAGAGACACAGCCTTTTCCAACAGCCTACAGTACAAAGAGAAAGTAAAGACATGGCATGATTCGCATATCAGCCATAAACAGTTTGAGCCAGATTAGAGAGTATGGTTGTTTGATTCCAGGCTGAAATTATTCCCAAGGAAATTGCAGAGCAAGTGGAAAGGACCGTATGTGGTCAGGAAGGTACATGACAATGGCAGCATCGACATATCCGAACCGTCATCTTCTTCTACCTTCCGCGTCAATGGTCAACGCCTGAAACTATATCTTGATCATGATCCACCGACCATTGACGTTGCCCCCATTCTTCTGGTATGAGATGTGTCCTTGGACTCTCATCATCTACGTCTCATACATGGTGATCAAATTCTATCTTTCGCTGTACAGATCCATCTGTTTATATCACTCTGTTTTCTGTTGATTTATTCTCTTATTTTCTTCTTGTCTTCTTTTCCTTTTCTATCTTCTGTATCTATCAAAAAGGTGCCGCCCTTGTAGACAGTTTTCCATACTTAGGACGTACCTTGTCCTAAGTATAGGGGGGGTGTGCACCCCGAGTTTTTCTATTCTTTTCGATCCTCTCCATTGTCTCCTCTTCTTGTCTATACTTAGGGATATCTTACCCTAAGTATAGGGGGAGACAATCTGAGTACGATCTGTTCATTCCCACCCTTGACCCACCCTGCTTTGTGTACAGTCTGCTATACTTAGGATTATTTGATCCTAAGTATAGGGGGGACGGTCAACTTCGCATTCATTGATTCATTGATTCCTTCCTTCATTCTTTAGACTTGTCTATACTTAGTACGAGTTATGTCTTCTCTTTTCTCTCCGATCTATGAGGACATAGCTCAAGCTAAGTATAGGGGGGTCGTATATACTACGTATATACTTTAGCCATAACTCGTACTCTCGTATTTTCCTAATAATATGGCTAATAATTCTTTAAAGTTCATAAAAAATTCTTAATAAAAAGATGTGGTTATTCCTCAAATTCTTTTTGTATTTACTGATTAATAAATCATGTGGAAATGTTTTTTTGCAAAATGTTTGAAAAATAGTTTGAAAATCTTTGTGAACATCTATTGAAAACTATTTTGAAAATATTTTGTTATATGTTTTCAACCTTTGTAAAAATGTGTGGTTTGTAAAACTTCTTTTCTTTGTGTGAAATAAAATGTTTGAAAAAAATGATTTGCAAATGGTTTGAAAAATGGTTGCAAAAATGATTTGAAAAACCTATATATACTGTTTGAAAAGCCTTTGCAAAATGATTTTCAAATATGTGTAAAATGTTTGTAAAAATTATTTTGGACTATAGTTTTCAAAAATTGTGTGTAAATTGTTTTCAAATAATTTTGAGGAATATTCACATCACACCAAAATCCACTATATATATATGTATAAAATTGACCACTTACCCTGTAAATTCTTAAAATCCACTTCTTGTATATATAAGAAGCACTCCCGTGTACATAGTTTTCACCTAGTTTTAGCCAAAAGCTTTTTGTTTTCAAAAATTCCCAAAAACATTTGCAAAATTAAAAATCCAAAAACATTTGAAAAATCTTTTTGAAAAATACAAAAAATGCATCTGCATATGCATGCATCATATTTTCAAAAACTCATAAAAAGTTCAAAATTCTTGAAAATTGCATCACAAAAATATTTTCTGCATTGCATTGCATAGCATTCGCATTTTTCGGATTGAGTTTGATAGTTGAACGAGTCTAAGTAAAATCCGGAGATTGGAGCTTGATTGGACCTTATAATCTACCTAATAACAGGAACCTTATAGGAACCAGGTTTGAGGTACTTCAGGTCTAGTTGACTTAATTCTTTGAGGATCACGGGACTTGGTTCAATGGATTCTTGACTGCCTAAGTAGAGTATTTCGGAGCACACGCACGACTCTTGTTGATAATGACCTAACTTGGACACCTGCACCTTTCACATGGCTCAACTCAGTTGGAGTGGTGAGGGGATTGGATTTGCCGGTATGAGACGCACACAAGTGGAAACATTTGTCCTCCTCTAGGGAGGGAAGTGCACCCCAACCCGTCCAGTGATTAGGAAGTCTAAAGACAGGAGGCTGTGGGTTGCGATAAAGCTTCAAAAGAGGGATAGTCTACTGGCTCAAGAGGAAAAACTCCTTATGTAAATGCTGCTGTATATAGTATTCAAAAAAAAATGTGTGTTCAGGCATGTACAAAAATAAAAAGCCTGCAAGTATGTACAAAGTCAATAAGCAAGCTTGAGTTCCAAAGTCAAATATGTGAGCCTGCAGCAGGATGACTTGACTACACTGGTCTTGCATCCAAGGATAGGTAGCTACACTGGCTACCGTCCATTCTTCTCTTCACCCCCTCCTCTTGAGCTGGTTGCCACTTGAACTTAGAAGGGAATACCCCGCTCCTCGAGGATGGAGTTGCTGGATTGGGGAATCATTGGATTGTCGTACTGGAGAAGTCAGTGTCGTTGTCATTCTAGTTGGGGAGAGCCACCATCACTTACACTGTACAAGTCAGATTCATAGTCGTAAGAGTTTGCGTATGAGTTGAAGTATTTCTGACCTGGCTATTGAGGAGACTTGGACAGAGTTTTGGGATTCTCAAGGACTGTTGGATTTCAAACACGGTTCTCACTAAGGTTCCGCCCGCACTAAAATTCCAAAGGTCCGACTTAAGCTCCAAACTTTGATTTTGTGAAGACAAGTTTGACAATCAGATAAAATCCAAGTTCTTCTTTTTCTTTTCTTTGTTTTTCTTTTTTTACACTTATTGCATAAGTGTTTGCTAGGGACTAGCAAAGGTAAAGTATAGGGGGATGATGAATCCACATTTCATCATCTTTATTCTATCATTTTGGCACCAAAAACCCTAGCAAATACCTGTAAATACCCTTAAATAGAGCATCTTAGCATCCATGCATGTGCATCACAACAGTGTATAAATTACTGTAATTAAGGCCAAAATTATAGAATAAATAAAGAAAAGAAAAAGAATAAAATATTGTAAATATTTTATGACCCAAAACCCCCGAGACCTAGGCATCTTGATGAATAGGTCGACAAGGAATAAAGTAGGGGGAGATAAGGTCAGAAATACAGTCAAAATACCTATTCATTCTATTCATTCTTTATTCATTTTGGGACCCATTTTTGGTTCCACTTTTTATTCATCAAATAAAGAAACTTTGTACATGAAAGTTGCAGATAAATTTATAAAGAAAAATACAAAATTGACTTCACAGAAAAATAATGTACAGATAAAAAGTTATGGTCTGAATAAAAATCCAGAATGCCAACTTCCCAGACCCGTTTCTCACAAATAAAGATTCCAAATGCAGCGTACTCACCTTTAATTGTATATAGAAGAAAATAATCTAATTAATGGCGGTGGTTTCGCATTTGGCGGAGCCACGGTTTGAAAGTTGACTGTTGGACCCTCCTTGTACAGTGTACCTCTTAAAATATTCAATTTATTAATTATTCATTATTTTTATATTTTTATATTTTTATAAGGTTGTAAATATTACTTATAATAATTATGTGTATTTAAATCAGAATAAAAACATAATTAAAATTACTTGTATATATCCAATACATAGGTACATTACCTATATACATACCTATATAAAACATACTTGTATTTTATTAAATATACAAAATAAATCAGAAAAATAAAATAAAAATATATTTACTTGTATAAAAGTATGTTATAATTATATAAAATAATAAACAAAAATAAATAAATTAAAAATACAAAATAAAAATAAAAGAATACAATATATAGAATAATATACCTATATAGGGGTATAAAAGCAACTTGTAAAAATATAAGTCATAAAAATAAATAAAAATCAGAATAAAATAATACATAAAATTTTGAACATTTTTTATTTTATAACTTTTATCTAATTCGGCCATTTAGTATTTTAAATAGAATTATTAAAATATTTTTTTGGGTTTTTCCTGGTTGGTCCACGTGGACCAACCAGGAGGCCAGGACTGTTGACCTAGGTCAACAGTCTGACCTACCCCTGTAGCCCGTGTCAGGCTTGGTTTTTGAGCCATCTTGTTGGCTTTTTCCAAGCCAATTCTTTCATCTTTTCGTGTTGCATCCTTCTGCAACATTGTCCACCAACCATCTACCTAACTCGCCCGAGCTTAATCTTGGTCGTCGGACCCAAGATTTGCAAGATATCCCTTGGTCTTTGGACCCCTGTCACCTCGGGTCAAACCACTTAAAACCAACTCCCCCTCTTCCATTTAGAATTTGAGTCCCCTTGGTCCACCCTTCAGCGCCACCTCCGTGCTCCTGAGCTCCGTGGAGGTGACAGCTCCACCGCCAGCCCTTCAGCCAAGGCGCGCGAAGTCGAGGGAGCCTCCACCACCTCCCGCGAAGTCGCCGGTCGAGGTACCTATTTTCCCTCTGGCTCCGGCCATCGAGGGCTCGCCCCGCTTATTTATTTCTTGCATTTAACTCCTGCTAGCCTTAGGATCAATATCCCTCAAAAAATTCGAAGTTCCATCATCTGAATCGCTCGATCACCCACTTTGGCCGGAGCGCACCTCCGGCCCTTCGCAGCCACCTCGTCGCACACGTCCCTACGCCTCCGCGAGGCCCAGGCAATTTGCCCTGGGCCTTCTCACCACTTTTTGCAGGTCAAAGACCCTTGAACGCACCTGGAGGGCCATTTTGATTCCTCGCTGGAGATTCCTGGAGCGTAAAGCTCCGCCGCCTCCGCGCCAGCACCTTGACGCTCCTCCGGCGAATCCGAGTCATCCAGTCCACAGAGGGACCTTCCAGGAGTCTGCAGCTCCATTTTGGAGCCCATCCATCGCCTGAGTAGCGAGATCGGAGTCGGGGAAGTTCGCCTCCGCCGGCCTTCTTCCCTGTTCTTCCTCCTCGCTTCTCCACCGTCCGATTGAGCCGCAGCTCCAGTTCGCGTGACGACCGTCTGATCTTCCAAGCCCATCCACCGTCAGATCTCTTTTTGAGATCTAATCTCAGACGTCGACGCCAACCGTCATCGGCCGTTCTCGTGCTGCCACGTGGATAAGTGGCCCGCTCCCCGCCGCTGGATCGCCCATCGCCGCCAGCCGTTGGATGCGCGCCACGCGTCACCTGCGGAGCGCCCGAGCGAGGGTATTTTGCATCCCAACCCTCGCAATTTTTGTATTTAATATTTAGTACTCAAACTTTTGTCTGTAGTGTAAAAGTTTTGTAATATTTGCATAAATACCCCCGTACTTTCAGTATTTGCATTTAGGTCCTCAGCCACGTCACCTCACGTGACCTGTACACGTGAGGTGTGGGCATTTTGCAGAGGAACCCCCGTACGTTTGTGTATTTTGTTTTAGTCCTAAAACTATTGCAGCACGTGTAAACTTTTTGGGTATTTTGCAAGTAGGCCCCAGGGTTTCAACAAATTACATTTCAGTCCTTTCCAGGCGCGTGCAAGTCACGCGCCCTGGTGGGTAAATTTCTAGGAAGCCCAGGCGGCTTTTGTAATTAACTTTTGGTGCTAAAAATTGAATATACAGTGTATATTTTTGTGGAAAATTGCATGTATGCCCCTGGATGTTTCGGATATTGCACATATACCCCTGCCAGGACTGTTTAATGTTTGGATGATTGCTCTAATTATTTAGCCTATCTTTTTAACTCCAAAAATTTCACAAAAATAGACTTAAGTATCTGGACACGTGTACTTTGACGCCATCTATTTAGTTTTTGATTTTACTTAATTTTTATATTTATTAAAAATCAAAAACTTGCTATTTGTGCACTGTCTAGCTTAGAAAATACCAAAAAAATATTAAAACACCTCCAAAAATTCCAAAAAAATCACCTAGTGTTTATTTTATCCTATTTTAGTGTCAGTCCAAAAATCACTAAAAATCTCAAAAGAAAAACACTAAAAATTTAAAAACACTCTAAAACTTCAAAAAAATATATAAAATAGTAGAAAAATCAAAAAATAGCAAACTCAGTTCCTGTTTGTTCTTTATTTTGTCCTTTTTATTTGAAAAATAGTGTGAAAATTTGTTGTTGCTGTTTGCTATTTTTAATTCTCATTTTTATCACAGCCAACATTATTTCCACTGTTTTCCTTTATTTCAGTGATTAAAAATTCCAAAAACATTCTTAAAATTCCCCAAAAATCACAAAAACAGTAAAAAACTATAAAAATACCAAAAACATTTTATTTCTGAATTTTTGAGTATTTTTGCACATTTTTATAAATATTTTAGCTTGTCTTTTATTATATTGTCTTTATTCTCCAATATTGAAAAAGAAATAAAAATATATATATATATATAATATAAAATATAAAAATCAGAAAATTAAAAATCAAAATACAAAATTAAAAATTAAATAAAAAAATTAAAAATTAAAAACCCACAAAAATTCATTTGCTTGTTTGCTTAGTGTAGACACTCCACACATCACACACACACTTAGCATTTTTGCTCGAACTACCCTGCTTGTTCCCTGTGTTCGAACTCTCTACATACTTGCACCTATACATCTTTTATGTAGAGTTAAAAATAAATTTTAACTCCACATTATTTCTAATTTGTTGATCTTAGTGTGGGTTAATTGTTGATTAAATGCGGATTTTGATTGGTCGACACTTCGACTGAGTTCACGCTTTGTGTTGAACTTAAGACCATCGAATTTCGTGTTTATCAAATGGCGCCGTTGCCGGGGAGCAACAGCGAGTAGTTCATATTTTGTTTGGTTGATTGTGTGATTGTTATCATAGCATTTTTCATCTCTTACATTTTGATATATTTTGTTGAGCTATCTGACCACTCTTCTTTGTCTTCTTGCAAGGGACCGCAGAGCGAGGCGGATCGCCTAGGTGACCCGACGCATCCTTGGGAAGAGGAGCCGGCTGTTCTTTAGCCAAGCCGGTAGGAGAGAGCAAGGAGTGAGAGAGAGAGTGATTAGATTAGTTTTCATTTATTTTTGGTGAGAGAGTGATTCATTTAATTTGTAATAAAACAGGTACACTTGGACTTGGACACTTAGACATTCGGGCCTAATTTCCGGGTGTTTGTTCACCCGGGGGCTCACCGCGGATTTTTATCGCGTTTTTATCGCCGTCATTTTCCGGTTTTGTTTTCATTTTTTTACTTTTTTTTGTGGATTGAGCTCTTAGTTCTAGGTCTGCTTGACTCGATTAGAATAGGTCCAAACACCTAATTATATTTGCATGCTCCTATAGATTCGTACCTGGACTTAGACTAATTAAACAGTTAGCTAGTAGCTTCCAAATCCACGCGCCGCGAGCTCACACCCGAACAAGCGCTTTCTCCTACCCCAAATGTGTTGGGCAGAGGAGGGGTGAGCCTAGACCGGACACTCGGATTAGGAGTTATTAGTTAGCTTGTGGTTCTTCACGCTAGCAGCTGCCTGTTCTAGGACGATTTCCGCTTGCATTTCACCATATAGCTTAGGTTTAAAAATTCTGCTTTGCATCCCGCATGGAGAGAGCTGGGATTCGCTGTAAGTCCTCTTACTTTGCATGCATCATCTAGGCACAAAGGTGAGCTTTCCACCTTGGTGTCGACTTGCACGGCTTTCCGGACTCTATTCTCCCTCTGTTTTTGGAACAAAGTAGGAAAAAGAAAAAAAATACAAAACCGTTAGGCGCTTGTTTGAATTGACTCAAAAGAAGCGATAACACCAAAAAAATTAAAAAAGGGACTGCTAAAGAAAACTTGACCAAAATAAAATTGGTAATTGGATTCATTGCTTGGGGAGAGTAACACCCTCACTTATCTTCAGGTTGCATGGGAAGGTCTCCTTCCAAGTGAGGTGAGCGCTTCGTAAGGATTAGAGCCCAAAACCCAACTTGTGGCTGCCTTGTGTATCGCCTGGATTTCCGAAGTATTGGTGCTACTATCGTACGTAGTCGAGTAGGACTTGGTCGCCATTGGTGACTCACTATTGTGTGAGCACCGACCTTGTCCGAAGTACCGAGCCTAGGCCACGCCTTCACGGGTGTGTCTGTCTCACCGGCTGCGTCCGAGTAGGATCTTGCACGCTCACGGGTGATTCCGTTGCGAGCGAGGTTCGAAGTATCGGTTTCGCCTATCGGCTTCCTCCCTCTATTTCTTTGGCTGAGTAGGGATCCAGGAAGGGTTACAAGGACCTCAAAAAGCGCAAGTTACAGGTTACATAGGAGGAGGACAAGTAGGAGGACACTTTCCTGGCAGTACTCTCGCTCCTATAGGCGTAGCGCTCTAAGGACTCGTGAAAAGATAAATACCTGAAAACAAGCTAAAACTGACAAGATAAAAGCCGATCCTTCACGGCTTCACGAGTTGAGTTGGTGAACTTACCCTTGCTTTGTGTTTGATTGTTAGATTTATTAAGGTCAAGATCAAAAACACCGCACAATCGTGCACAATTTTGTTGCATTTCATTTTCTTCTTACCTTGCATTTTCCCTACTCCTCTCGAATAATCAAGATGATGGGACGGAGATCTCTTAGGCCGACCTTGTCGGCACCGCTATCTAGCACTCCTCCTTACTCATCTAGGAATGCCTCGGAGAGTCCGCTCTCCGAGCCCGAGTTTACATCCACCCTGTTCCCCCTCGACCACCCTTCTCATTCTCCTTCCCTCAGTCCAATCATTTCAGAGTTCAGTGAATCACATAATTCAGCTCATTCAACAGCACCTGAAATGGCCTCTTTTGCATTTTCAGAGAATCCAGCAATGGCAGACAGAGGCGAGCACCCAGATGACCACGATCACCCTCCATTCATAATCGATCAGGTGGCCATCAACAATTCCTTGCTAGCATCCCTGGAGACGATGCAGAGACAGATCCGGGACCAGGGTACATTCATGGGTGACCTCATGAGAGAGATCGCACAGCTGAGAGAGAACCGACCTGGAGGAGGCGGTGGCGGAGAAGGAGGAGGACCTGATGCAGGAGGAGGCGATCCAGACGGTGAGCGACCGCCACAGACCATCATGAGGGAACTGCACAACCCAGCTTCGTCCCTCACTCACCGGTGGATCAGACTCCCGCCAATCCACGGAGACTTTGAGCTTCGGCACCACACGATCCAGCTTCTTCCCAAGTTCCATGGGCTGCCGACCGAAGAGCCGCACCTCCATCTCCAAGAGTTCGAAATGATATGCAGCACTATCCACGATCGGTTGTTGACCGAGGACACTATCAGGATGATCGCCTTCCCGTTCTCATTGGTTGATCAAGCCGCATATTGGCTCAAGCATCTAGGGCGATTCGTCGATACTTGGGCAGATCTCCGGTCCGTATATTTGAAGAAATACTATTCCCTCGGCCGGACCAACGCAGCTCGAGCCATGATCAGCAACTTCGTCATGATCCCAAACGAACAGTTCCATGAAGCATGGGATCGATTCAGAGAGCTCATAGACCAGTGTCCACATCACGATATCTCCAAGCCCCACCTGGTGCAGAGTTTCTTCTGTGGGCTGACACCGGAGCTGCAGGGGCTTGTGAACGCCTCTTGCGGTGGATCATATTTCTCCAAGGGAGAAGACGACGTCTGGGCCATCTACGAAGGTATGGCAGAGAACTCCACAGTGATGACCCAGTCCAGAGTCTACAATCAGCAGAAGCCCCCGCAAGGAGCGGGATCATTTCAGAGGATCGCCCGCATCGATGCCGGTCCCAGCACAACGTCGGTAGCCGCAGCACAAGCCGAGTCAGCAGCAGCCGACATGGGCATTATCAGTGAAAAGCTGGACCGCATGGAGATCCTCGAAAAGAAACAGAACCAAGGTCTAGCCCAGATGGACCTTCTCACCAAAACAATGAGTGACCTGAAGACTCAAATTCTCTGTATTCAGGAGGCACAGGCCCATTCACAACAGCCTCCCAGGTCACAGGTTGCTTCCAGCAGCAACAATCCCAACCAGGCCTCCACCTCATACCGCCAGGTGAACCATATCCAGGCGGAGCCGGTTCCATTGTTGCAGTACCATCCAGAGCAACCGCCATCTCAGGAGACGCAGATGGTGGTGTATCAGCCGGAGCAGCCGCTGGCAGTTCTTCCTCCACCTTCCTTCGAGCAGGAACCGTTGATGGAAGTCAACGGGATTTGGTATGACCGATATCCTCAGCCCGCAATTCGTAGGGATCACCCTGGATTCCGTTGGGGTAATGGTGGATCCTCATCCCAACAACATCCCCCTGCTCAAGGACAGCAGAGCAGCCAACCACATCAGTACAACCAGCAGCCCCAGTATGCCCAGCCACAACAATACCAGAGTGGTCCTCGTCCCGCCTATCAGGGACAACAGTGGAGGCAGCGTCAGCCGCCTCAGCATTCTTATCACCAGCCTTCCCCCCAGTTTCAGCAACAACACCAGCAGCAGCAGCCCCATTTCCAGCAGGGACAGACGTCCGGTTCTCAGGGTCCAGCCTTCGAGAACCCTACTCTTGATGATCTTGCCCGCTTGCTATCTGAACAACGAGCATCTTTCAGGCAAGAAATGGATGAGTTTCGGCAGGAGATGCGGGATTTCATCAAAGGCAAGGCCGCCATACCCGCTCAGATCGAACCTAATCCTAATAATTTAAAAAGAAAATCTGAGCAGGTAGAGTTCACAGAGGATACCTCTCCTAGTGATTATCTGAGTGACATGTCTTATTCCTATTATGATGCTGATTTTGTTACTACTAGGAGCGGTAGGATGCCAGCCGGCGGCGCCTCTTCTGAGCGACAACCAGATGCAGAATCAGGAGCGCCAGAGGAGCAGAGGAGCGGTGCTGATGCCGCTACAGATGATGTTGAAGACGGTGGTGCTGATGCCACCAATGATGGAGCCCAGGACAACGGTGCTGATGCCGTTGTGATACCGGATGCAGACGGTGGTGCTGATGCCACCATTTTGGATGCTGAACCAGAGCGCGGTGCTGATGCCGCGAAGACAGGTGCTAGTGGTGGTACTAAGGCCACCACATCCACTTTTGTTGAGCCATCTGTGATGTTGCCACATTTTGTATCTAGAGACTGTGGGAACAAAAACAAAAACAAAAATATGAATAAAGGAAAGGTGTCTGTTCAAATTGCGGATCCATATGTGTTGAATGATGATGATTGTATGGATTCTCCATCTTCACAGGCACAGGGACCGATTCCTAGTCCTCCATCTGAGGAGGCCCCTACAATCCCCTTCCCTGAGGCACTCCGCCGAGCGAAGGGGAGCAAAAAAGAAAATCCAAAAAAGAGTCAACAGGTAGAGTTCGGCACCGAGATGATTGACAGATTTCATATTCAGCTGACTCTACGAGAAGCATTTGAGCATATCCCCTTCTTCAAGAAGAATTCGAAAGAAACAACTACTGTCAGAAGGAAGAAGAGGCACAGAGATCAAATCCATATGCTCACTCATGACACTTGCTGCGCCATTCAGAAAACATTGCCAGCCAAGCGACCAGATGCAGGAGCTCTCTATGTCAGATGCGAGATTCAGGAGCAGCAGTTTGATCGTACTCTATTAGACAGCGACTCTTCAATTAACCTCCTTCCGGCAGCCTTACTCAAGCAGTTCGAGTTTGGCCCTCTTCTTCGAAGCAGAACCGTCCTTCAGTTTGCTGATAGGTCGATTAAGAGGCCGAAGGGGTTATTGAAAGACGTGGTCGTTACCATTCAGGGCCTGCAATTCCCCGTGGACTTCGTTGTGTTGGACATGGAGATCCCTGAGTCGGTAACTGATGCCCCCATCATCCTCGGACGTCCATTCTTGGCCACAGCCAAGGCGGTGACCGACCACGATAGCGGGAAGGTATGTTTTCGCGTAGAGGGCGAAACCATACAAATAGAGACGATCGACGAGATCAGAGCCAGAGAGGCAGAATGCTCAGAACAGTCCAGCGAAGCCGAGCAGATGACAGAGGAGGAGCTAGACATCCACCAGGTTTGTGATTTTGAGATGACTGATGATGAATCCAACTGGAAAGATCCCGTATCACCGACCCTCGCCTTGCCTACAGATTCTCTATATCTCAAGCTCATGGCAGTCGAGAGCCGGGAGAGCACATCCCTGGAGGAGGATATTTCTGAGGCTGACAGTGTTGTGATGAGTGGTGCTGAGGAATTTCAATCTTGCTCATCGTCTTCTGATCCCTCGGATTCAGACATTGACTGGGATGACTTTGATGATTATTTGCCTTGTCTGATTCCTTCTGAGCCAGCAGCCATGACAGAATGCGAGCCAGTGCAGTTTATTGATGATCCATCAGGCCGCCCTTCGTCAGAAATTCATGCAGAGCGAGAGTTCTCACATGCAGACCTGGTAGCATTCACACAGACATATCAGAAGCCAAATCTGCCACCTCCCAGTTGTCCAGAACGAAAACCTCTGCTGCAGTCAATGAAGTACAGATTCCTTGCTGGAGAGCCAGAAATGCACCCAGTCATTATCTCAGCAGATTTGACTGGAGAACAAGAATCTCGTCTGATGGAGGTTCTTGAAAGAAACCGCAAGGCAATCGGTTGGAGTATAGCTGATCTCCAAGGGCTGAGCCCAAATCTTTGCTCTCACCACATTTATCTTAAAGATAACGCTAAGCCGTCGCGTGAGTTCCAACGACGGCTGAACCCGAATCTTCGAGATGTAGTCATGAAAGAAATTTCCAAGTGGTGGAGCGCCGATTTCATCTATCCCATCTCCGACTCCAAATGGGTAAGTCCGTTACATGTGGTACCCAAGAAGACGGGTATCACTACAGTTGTCAATGAGTCTGGAGAGGAGATCGCTACCAGAGTACCGACTTCTTGGAGGGTCTGTGTGGACTACAGACGATTGAATGAGGCCACCAAGAAGGATCACTTCCCGCTTCCCTTCATTGATCAGATTATCGAGCGTTTAGCAGGGAAGAGTCATTACTGCTTTCTTGATGGGTACTCTGGATATAATCAAGTGGCCATTGCGCCCGAAGAGCAGGAAAAAACGACATTCACCTGTCCGTTTGGGACGTATGCTTTCAGACGGATGCCCTTTGGTCTATGTAACGCTCCGGCGACATTCCAAAGGTGCATGTTGTCCATCTTCTCGGACATGGTGGGTGACTGTTTAGAGGTCTTCATGGATGACTTCTCGGTCTATGGCGACGGGTTCGATGCTTGTCTTGACTGCCTAGACCGTGTGCTGAAGCGCTGCATTGAGGTTAATCTAGTTTTATCCTGGGAGAAGAGTCATTTCATGATGACTCAAGGGATGGTCCTTGGTCATATCGTCTCCAACAGGGGCATGGAGGTCGATCCGGCTAAGGTGGATATCATCAGAAAACTCAATCCGCCGTCCAATTTACGTCAGTTACGATCTTTTCTGGGGCATGTCGGTTTCTACCGACGGTTCATTCAGGACTTCAGTCGAATTGCCCGACCGCTTACTGACTTGCTCACCAAAGACACCGAGTTTATTGTTAATGATAAGTATCTTGAATCATTTGAGACTCTCAAGAATATGGTTGTCTCAGCTCCTGTCCTTCAGCCGCCCGATTGGTCTCTCCCATTCGAGATCATGACGGATGCTTCAGATTTTGCCGTTGGGGCTGTGCTTGGACAGAGGAGGGATGGTTTACCGTTCGCCATTCACTACGCCAACCGGACTTTGGATGCCGCGCAGCGGAATTACACTGTAACTGAGAAAGAGATGCTGGCCGTAGTCTTCGCTCTTGATAAGTATCGATCATATATTCTCGGATCTAGAGTGACCATTTATACTGATCATACCGCCATCCGGTACTTAATGGCTAAGAAGGATGCCAAAGCACGTCTCACCAGATGGATCCTTCTACTCCAGGAATTTGATATTGAAATTAAGGACAAGCCTGGAGTCAAGAATGTGGTGGCGGATCATCTCTCCAGATTGGAGAATCTTGAGGAATCTGAGCCCAGCGCACCTATCACTGAGACATTTCCAGACGAGGCAATCTTGGCTGTCACCTCACTCCCGTGGTATGCTGACTTTGTAAACTATCTTGTTGCCAAGACAGTCCCTTAGGGTTGGCCCAGGCAGAAACTTGAGACCTTCCTAGCTAAGGCCAAGTTTTACCATTGGGAGGATCCCGTCCTTTATCATGAAGGAGGGGATAGTATCTGGAGGAGGTGCATTCCTCAAGAAGAGCAGCATAGCGTCCTCACATACTGCCACAAGCTTGAGGCAGGAGGACATCATTCTGGAAAAAGGACAGCACAGAAGGTGCTTCAATCCGGCCTATGGTGGCCTACTCTCTTCAAGGATTCTGATGAGTTCGTGAAGAGATGTACTGACTGTCAGAAAATGGGAACCTGCAGACAGAGAGACATGATGCCCATGCAACCCATTCACTTCTGTGAGGTTTTTGATGCATGGGGGATTGATTTCATGGGCCCATTTCCTAAGAGTCAGGGATTCGAGCATATTTTGCTCGCTGTAGATTATGTCAGCCGATGGGTTGAGGCTATCCCCGCCCGAGCCGCATATGCTAAAACCGTTTGCAAATTTTTGAGGAAAAATATCATTTCACGGTTCGGTGTACCTAGAGTCTTGATTTCAGACGGGGGGTCTCACTTCATCAATGACAAAGTCAGGGCCCTTGCAGACGAGTTCGGCATTGACCATCGGGTTGCCACTCCTTATCACCCTCAGACTAATGGTCTTGCCAAAGTATCGAACATGGAGATAAAGACTATCTTGCAGAAAGTTGTCCGCCCAGACCGAAAGGATTGGTCACAGCTTTTGGACTCGGTCTTGTGGGCTTATCGGACTTCTTTCAAGAATCCATTGGGAATGTCTCCCTTTCGTCTCGTCTATGGCAAGCCGTGCCATTTGCCAGTGGAAATCAAGCACAAATCTTTTTGGGCAGTTACAGAATTGCTTCTAGATTCCGAGAGTATAGGAGAACAGAGAAGAGCAGAATTGGCAGCCCTGGAAGAATTGAGAGACACAGCCTTTTCCAACAGCCTACAGTACAAAGAGAAAGTAAAGACATGGCATGATTCGCATATCAGCCATAAACAGTTTGAGCCAGATTAGAGAGTATGGTTGTTTGATTCCAGGCTGAAATTATTCCCAAGGAAATTGCAGAGCAAGTGGAAAGGACCGTATGTGGTCAGGAAGGTACATGACAATGGCAGCATCGACATATCCGAACCGTCATCTTCTTCTACCTTCCGCGTCAATGGTCAACGCCTGAAACTATATCTTGATCATGATCCACCGACCATTGACGTTGCCCCCATTCTTCTGGTATGAGATGTGTCCTTGGACTCTCATCATCTACGTCTCATACATGGTGATCAAATTCTATCTTTCGCTGTACAGATCCATCTGTTTATATCACTCTGTTTTCTGTTGATTTATTCTCTTATTTTCTTCTTGTCTTCTTTTCCTTTTCTATCTTCTGTATCTATCAAAAAGGTGCCGCCCTTGTAGACAGTTTTCCATACTTAGGACGTACCTTGTCCTAAGTATAGGGGGGGTGTGCACCCCGAGTTTTTCTATTCTTTTCGATCCTCTCCATTGTCTCCTCTTCTTGTCTATACTTAGGGATATCTTACCCTAAGTATAGGGGGAGACAATCTGAGTACGATCTGTTCATTCCCACCCTTGACCCACCCTGCTTTGTGTACAGTCTGCTATACTTAGGATTATTTGATCCTAAGTATAGGGGGGACGGTCAACTTCGCATTCATTGATTCATTGATTCCTTCCTTCATTCTTTAGACTTGTCTATACTTAGTACGAGTTATGTCTTCTCTTTTCTCTCCGATCTATGAGGACATAGCTCAAGCTAAGTATAGGGGGGTCGTATATACTACGTATATACTTTAGCCATAACTCGTACTCTCGTATTTTCCTAATAATATGGCTAATAATTCTTTAAAGTTCATAAAAAATTCTTAATAAAAAGATGTGGTTATTCCTCAAATTCTTTTTGTATTTACTGATTAATAAATCAGGTGGAAATGTTTTTTTGCAAAATGTTTGAAAAATAGTTTGAAAATCTTTGTGAACATCTATTGAAAACTATTTTGAAAATATTTTGTTATATGTTTTCAACCTTTGTAAAAATGTGTGGTTTGTAAAACTTCTTTTCTTTGTGTGAAATAAAATGTTTGAAAAAAATGATTTGCAAATGGTTTGAAAAATGGTTGCAAAAATGATTTGAAAAACCTATATATACTGTTTGAAAAGCCTTTGCAAAATGATTTTCAAATATGTGTAAAATGTTTGTAAAAATTATTTTGGACTATAGTTTTCAAAAATTGTGTGTAAATTGTTTTCAAATAATTTTGAGGAATATTCACATCACACCAAAATCCACTATATATATATATGTATAAAATTGACCACTTACCCTGTAAATTCTTAAAATCCACTTCTTGTATATATAAGAAGCACTCCCGTGTACATAGTTTTCACCTAGTTTTAGCCAAAAGCTTTTTGTTTTCAAAAATTCCCAAAAACATTTGCAAAATTAAAAATCCAAAAACATTTGAAAAATCTTTTTGAAAAATACAAAAAATGCATCTGCATATGCATGCATCATATTTTCAAAAACTCATAAAAAGTTCAAAATTCTTGAAAATTGCATCACAAAAATATTTTCTGCATTGCATTGCATAGCATTCGCATTTTTCGGATTGAGTTTGATAGTTGAACGAGTCTAAGTAAAATCCGGAGATTGGAGCTTGATTGGACCTTATAATCTACCTAATAACAGGAACCTTATAGGAACCAGGTTTGAGGTACTTCAGGTCTAGTTGACTTAATTCTTTGAGGATCACGGGACTTGGTTCAATGGATTCTTGACTGCCTAAGTAGAGTATTTCGGAGCACACGCACGACTCTTGTTGATAATGACCTAACTTGGACACCTGCACCTTTCACATGGCTCTACTCAGTTGGAGTGGTGAGGGGATTGGATTTGCCGATATGAGACGCACACAAGTGGAAACATTTGTCCTCCTCTAGGGAGGGAAGTGCACCCCAACCCGTCCAGTGATTAGGAAGTCTAAAGACAGGAGGCTGTGGGTTGCGATAAAGCTTCAAAAGAGGGATAGTCTACTGGCTCAAGAGGAAAAACTCCTTATGTAAATGCTGCTGTATATAGTATTCAAAAAAAAATGTGTGTTCAGGCATGTACAAAAATAAAAAGCCTGCAAGTATGTACAAAGTCAATAAGCAAGCTTGAGTTCCAAAGTCAAATATGTGAGCCTGCAGCAGGATGACTTGACTACACTGGTCTTGCATCCAAGGATAGGTAGCTACACTGGCTACCGTCCATTCTTCTCTTCACCCCCTCCTCTTGAGCTGGTTGCCACTTGAACTTAGAAGGGAATACCCCGCTCCTCGAGGATGGAGTTGCTGGATTGGGGAATCATTGGATTGTCGTACTGGAGAAGTCAGTGTCGTTGTCATTCTAGTTGGGGAGAGCCACCATCACTTACACTGTACAAGTCAGATTCATAGTCGTAAGAGTTTGCGTATGAGTTGAAGTATTTCTGACCTGGCTATTGAGGAGACTTGGACAGAGTTTTGGGATTCTCAAGGACTGTTGGATTTCAAACACGGTTCTCACTAAGGTTCCGCCCGCACTAAAATTCCAAAGGTCCGACTTAAGCTCCAAACTTTGATTTTGTGAAGACAAGTTTGACAATCAGATAAAATCCAAGTTCTTCTTTTTCTTTTCTTTGTTTTTCTTTTTTTACACTTATTGCATAAGTGTTTGCTAGGGACTAGCAAAGGTAAAGTATAGGGGGATGATGAATCCACATTTCATCATCTTTATTCTATCATTTTGGCACCAAAAACCCTAGCAAATACCTGTAAATACCCTTAAATAGAGCATCTTAGCATCCATGCATGTGCATCACAACAGTGTATAAATTACTGTAATTAAGGCCAAAATTATAGAATAAATAAAGAAAAGAAAAAGAATAAAATATTGTAAATATTTTATGACCCAAAACCCCTGAGACCTAGGCATCTTGATGAATAGGTCGACAAGGAATAAAGTAGGGGGAGATAAGGTCAGAAATACAGTCAAAATACCTATTCATTCTATTCATTCTTTATTCATTTTGGGACCCATTTTTGGTTCCACTTTTTATTCATCAAATAAAGAAACTTTGTACATGAAAGTTGCAGATAAATTTATAAAGAAAAATACAAAATTGACTTCACAGAAAAATAATGTACAGATAAAAAGTTATGGTCTGAATAAAAATCCAGAATGCCAACTTCCCAGACCCGTTTCTCATAAATAAAGATTCCAAATGCAGCGTACTCACCTTTAATTGTATATAGAAGAAAATAATCTAATTAATGGCGGTGGTTTCGCATTTGGCGGAGCCACGGTTTGAAAGTTGACTGTTGGACCCTCCTTGTACAGTGTACCTCTTAAAATATTCAATTTATTAATTATTCATTATTTTTATATTTTTATATTTTTATAAGGTTGTAAATATTACTTATAATAATTATGTGTATTTAAATCAGAATAAAAACATAATTAAAATTACTTGTATATATCCAATACATAGGTACATTACCTATATACATACCTATATAAAACATACTTGTATTTTATTAAATATACAAAATAAATCAGAAAAATAAAATAAAAATATATTTACTTGTATAAAAGTATGTTATAATTATATAAAATAATAAACAAAAATAAATAAATTAAAAATACAAAATAAAAATAAAAGAATACAATATATAGAATAATATACCTATATAGGGGTATAAAAGCAACTTGTAAAAATATAAGTCATAAAAATAAATAAAAATCAGAATAAAATAATACATAAAATTTTGAACATTTTTTATTTTATAACTTTTATCTAATTCGGCCATTTAGTATTTTAAATAGAATTATTAAAATATTTTTTTGGGTTTTTCCTGGTTGGTCCACGTGGACCAACCAGGAGGCCAGGACTGTTGACCTAGGTCAACAGTCTGACCTACCCCTGTAGCCCGTGTCAGGCTTGGTTTTTGAGCCATCTTGTTGGCTTTTTCCAAGCCAATTCTTTCATCTTTTCGTGTTGCATCCTTCTGCAACATTGTCCACCAACCATCTACCTAACTCGCCCGAGCTTAATCTTGGTCGTCGGACCCAAGATTTGCAAGATATCCCTTGGTCTTTGGACCCCTGTCACCTCGGGTCAAACCACTTAAAACCAACTCCCCCTCTTCCATTTCGAATTTGAGTCCCCTTGGTCCACCCTTCAGCGCCACCTCCGTGCTCCTGAGCTCCGTGGAGGTGACAGCTCCACCGCCAGCCCTTCAGCCAAGGCGCGCGAAGTCGAGGGAGCCTCCACCACCTCCCGCGAAGTCGCCGGTCGAGGTACCTATTTTCCCTCTGGCTCCGGCCATCGAGGGCTCGCCCCGCTTATTTATTTCTTGCATTTAACTCCTGCTAGCCTTAGGATCAATATCCCCCAAAAAATTCGAAGTTCCATCATCTGAATCGCTCGATCACCCACTTTGGCCAGAGCGCACCTCCGGCCCTTCGCAGCCACCTCGTCGCACACGTCCCTACGCCTCCGCGAGGCCCAGGCAATTTGCCCTGGGCCTTCTCACCACTTTTTGCAGGTCAAAGACCCTTGAACGCACCTGGAGGGCCATTTTGATTCCTCGCCGGAGATACCTGGAGCGTAAAGCTCCGCCGCCTCCGCGCCAGCACCTTGACGCTCCTCCGGCGAATCCGAGCCATCCAGTCCACAGAGGGACCTTCCAGGAGTCTGCAGCTCCATTTTGGAGCCCATCCATCGCCTGAGTAGCGAGATCGGAGTCGGGGAAGTTCGCCTCCGCCGGCCTTCTTCCCTGTTCTTCCTCCTCGCTTCTCCACCGTCCGATTGAGCCTCAGCTCCAGTTCGCGTGACGACCGTCCGATCTTCCAAGCCCATCCACCGTCAGATCTCTTTCTGAGATCTAATCTCAGACGTCGACGCCAACCGTCATCGGCCGTTCTCGTGCTGCCATGTGGATAAGTGGCCCGCTCCCCGCCGCTGGATCGCCCATCGCCACCAGCCGTTGGATGCGCGCCACGCGTCACCTGCGGAGCGCCCGAGCGAGGGTATTTTGCATCCCAACCCTCGCAATTTTTGTATTTAATATTTAGTACTCAAACTTTTGTCTGTAGTGTAAAAGTTTTGTAATATTTGCATAAATACCCCCGTACTTTCAGTATTTGCATTTAGGTCCTCAGCCACGTCACCTCACGTGACCTGTACACGTGAGGTGTGGGCATTTTGCAGAGGAACCCCCGTACGTTTGTGTATTTTGTTTTAGTCCTAAAACTATTGCAGCACGTGTAAACTTTTTGGGTATTTTGCAAGTAGGCCCCAGGGTTTCAACAAATTACATTTCAGTCCTTTCCAGGCGCGTGCAAGTCACGCGCCCTGGTGGGTAAATTTCTAGGAAGCCCAGGCGGCTTTTGTAATTAACTTTTGGTGCTAAAAATTGAATATACAGTGTATATTTTTGTGGAAAATTGCATGTATGCCCCTGGATGTTTCGGATATTGCACATATACCCCTGCCAGGACTGTTTAATGTTTGGATGTTTGCTCTAATTATTTAGCCTATCTTTTTAACTCCAAAAATTTCACAAAAATTGACTTAAGTATCTGGACACGTGTACTTTGACGCCATCTATTTAGTTTTTGATTTTACTTAATTTTTATATTTATTAAAAATCAAAAACTTGCTATTTGTGCACTGTCTAGCTTAGAAAATACCAAAAAAATATTAAAACACCTCCAAAAATTCCAAAAAAATCACCTAGTGTTTATTTTATCCTATTTTAGTGTCAATCCAAAAATCACTAAAAATCTCAAAAGAAAAACACTAAAAATTTAAAAACACTCTAAAACTTCAAAAATATATATAAAATAGTAGAAAAATCAAAAAATAGCAAACTCAGTTCCTGTTTGTTCTTTATTTTGTCCTTTTTATTTGAAAAATAGTGTGAAAATTTGTTGTTGCTGTTTGCTATTTTTAATTCTCATTTTTATCACAGCGAGCATTATTTCCACTATTTTCCTTTATTTCAGTGATTAAAAATTCCAAAAACATTCTTAAAATTCCCCAAAAATCACAAAAACAGTAAAAAACTATAAAAATACCAAAAACATTTTATTTCTGAATTTTTGAGTATTTTTGCACATTTTTATAAATATTTTAGCTTGTCTTTTATTATATTGTCTTTATTCTCCAATATTGAAAAAGAAATAAAAAATATATATATATAATATAAAATATAAAAATCAGAAAATTAAAAATCAAAATACAAAATAAAAAATTAAATAAAAAAAATTAAAAATTAAAAACCCACAAAAATTCATTTGCTTGTTTGCTTAGTGTAGACACTCCACACATCACACACACACTTAGCATTTTTGCTCGAACTACCCTGCTTGTTCCCTGTGTTCGAACTCTCTACATACTTCCACCTATACATCTTTTATGTAGAGTTAAAAATAAATTTTAACTCCACATTATTTCTAATTTGTTGATCTTAGTGTGGGTTAATTGTTGATTAAATGCGGATTTTGATTGGTCGACACTTCGACTGAGTTCACGCTTTGTGTTGAACTTAAGACCATCGAATTTCGTGTTTATCAGATATTCAGACTCTTAATATGCCAGGTTTTCTTGTATTTTTACCGCTTTCTTACTTTGATTCTCCCTATTTTTCTGCTTATTTTCTTTTGTTTTTCATGATTTATGATTTTCACATTTTTTATTTATTTTATGTGAATGAGCCTTTAGTTTTTAAGATTGTTTGACTCAAAACTTAGGTCCAAAGCCCTAATTATCTGCATGTACATATAGTATCTATGCTTGGACCTTAGTCAAATTTAATCTGGTTGTTCACGATTAATAGCAATTCCTGCTTAGGGAGATTTTAACCAACTTGCCTCTCATGTAATGTCATTTAAATTATTGTCTTGCATCCTGCATGGAGAGAGCTGGGAAGCATTGTGAGTCTTCTATATGAGCATACATCATTCATCACGATGATGAATTTTGTAGCATCATGATACTTGAATTGCTTTTCCAACTTCTCCCCTAGTTTTGATTAACTTAGGACTCAAAGAAAATGTAAAAAAAACATTAGGCGAATATTCCAAAAAAATATTCAAAAAAGTAAAATTCAAAAATGAAATTAAGGGGACTGTTAATAACCCTTTGACCCTAAATAAAATTTGTAACATACTTCATTGTATTGGGTTCATAAAGTCCACATTGCTTTCAGGTACATTCTAGACTGAATGAGGCACGACCCTTGAGGATTAGAGCCAAAACCCAGTCTATGGCTGCCTTGATTATCGCTTGGGCTCGGTGAAGTACCGACGTAAACCTGGGCGGGTAGGGCTTTGTCTGCTTGCAGACCTAGTCTAAATTATTGAGCATAGGCCATCCCTTCATGGGGGTGTCTGTCTCATCGTTCCGTGTCGGAGTAGGGCCTTGTCTGCTTATAGACTAGGTCTGAAGTTCTTGATTCGCCACTATTAGCTTCCTCACTCTCATTCTTTGGCTGAGTATCCAGACCAGGACCGATATCAAGGACTTCTAAAAAGTGCAGACTACATATTATAAATGAAATGTGAAGTACGAGATACTTTTCTGACAGTACGCACTATCCTATAGGTCTAGCCTCTAAGGACTTGCCAGAAGAATGCATGAATAACAATTAAAATAAAATTGAAAAGATAAAAATAGCCGAACTCTTACGGCTTCACAAGCGTGAGTTGGTGAATCCATTGTTTTGAGTTTGTTTGGATCTAGTTTTAGGTCAAAGATCAGCTCCATGCACTTGCACCATTTTTCTTTACTTCTATTTTCATTTCTTTTTACTCTGCTCACTTCCTCCAGTCCAACCAGGATGCTCTGATTGTATACTTGCGAGTCAATAGTCCTTTCCTCCACTCCCTTCCTGTCAGACTCACATGTGGCCCCATATTATCTCATTTCTTACTCCACCTCCATACCATATTCCTCCTCGAGACCTCCCCCATTCTGTTCCTCCCATTTCCCTACTCCACTTTTTCCATCTAGCTTCCACATACCCCTTCCACTGCTCATGCCATCTTCCATTGAAACTCGCCCTTCACCCTGTTTATAAATAAGCTCCAAATCATACCTTTTGCCTTTTGATCCCTTTTCAACACTTCATAAACCCAAGCTTCATTTGCTTGAAGATCTTAGTGACAATAGGAGCCTCGCTGGAGCTTTGGAGAGGAGAAGAAGCATGCGAAGAAGGAGATCTAGGGTTCACCAAAGCTTCAACCCTCCTCTACTCCCTTAAATAGTCTGGTTTGAGCTAATTTCTTCGCATTTCTTAGTGTAATTTTCTTCCTGCTTCGTAGTGTAACCATTAATTTCAGCATTTAATCTTTAGAGTAGGTTAATTTTTAGACTTTAGATTGGCTAGAGCTTCAACTTCAGCTTTGATTTTACAGTGACACTTGATCTATTTTGACCTACCATCGCTCACTCTTGTTCCCCATCCGCTTCTCCGCAAAACCCCCTTGTTACCACCCTTGATTCCACAAGAATCAAGGTCTGATGAGTTTCCTACATTGTCTACCATTGGAGCTCATCTGCCTGTCCATCCATGCGCTGCTCAATTTCAATCTTGGGTTGAGCATACTCGCCTCGAGACCATGGTTCTTTTTTGTGCAGGTACACGATCTTTGCAGCACCTGGAGTGAAGTTTAGAAGCTCATCTCAGAGCTCATGGTGCCTTTGACCTCCAGGCCCCAATCGATGGGGCCTAGACCAATTTCATACCTCCTGCTGACACGGGGTGGCCCCATGAGTCAATAGCACTAATCGGAGAAGATAAAGGTGCTCAGAGCTACAGGGAATCATCGAACGAAAGAGTTGCTATTTCTGATATGTGAGAGCTCGGAAAGAGTTGCTAGACTGGGGAATTAGAGTTACCTTGTTAGAGGAGGCTGCTTCTTTGCCATTTCTGATGTGGAGAGCTATATTTCACTTACACAGTACATGTACAACTCATAGTCATCAAAATTTACGTATGAGGATTTATTGTGACCTAACTGATGAGGCGACCTGAATAGAGACTTGTGGAACTTAAAGGATGTTAGGTATTAAATTCAATTCTCAATAAGGTTTCACCACATTATTAATCCAAAGGTTGAATCGAGCTCCATTTTCACCTTGTGTTCATGACCTTGGTATGGAATCCATCAGTTTTGCATTCCATTTTAA
Organism: Ottelia alismoides; assembly: GCA_037367405.1. Classification (NCBI taxonomy): domain Eukaryota; kingdom Viridiplantae; phylum Streptophyta; class Magnoliopsida; order Alismatales; family Hydrocharitaceae; genus Ottelia; species Ottelia alismoides. The sequence continues at coordinate 715,837 of JAZKJV010003078.1, forward strand.
TTGCTCGGGACCAGCAAGGATTAAGTATAGGGGGTTGATGAATCTATGATTCATCATGCTAAAAGTTGAAAATAGAGCTTTTTTCTAAGTAATTAGTTGTATTTCTCCATTTATTCTATATAATTACCATTCATTCACTTAGAATTAGTGTTCGCATTTTAGCATTCATATTTGCATCAAATAAAAAGCACAAATTCTCTTGTAAATATCAAATGTATATTACAATATTTCCCCTATTTTTATTTATTTTTCACTAACTAAGAATTTAATAAAATTAATTCTATAGTGTATATATTGCTAACAATAATAAAGGAAGATGTCAAAAAATACTAATTTGTAAAACTGACCAATACCCAAACCCTAGTTGAGACTAAGAACCTTAAAACGTGAATATCTCTCTCATACAGTCTCCTATGGACCCCTACTCACTTTTCAGATAATGTATGTTCAATTACCTTTAAACCAAGACCAAATTCAAAAGAATCAGAGTCCGTATGTGAAACATGGGTTTTGGGCCCCTCCTTGTATATTGTACATATGTCCCTAATTTCTATTTTATTTTTATATGTTCTTAATTATTTAAAAAATCTAAAAAATTATATTAAGTTGTAAATATTTATTTCATATTTTCTCCAATTTATTTGATTTTTATTGTATTTAAAAATTACAAAAAATATGTAAAAGACAAAAATGTGGTATTTTACCTATAAGATACAACCCAAAAATACTTTTTGTATAGATGATTTGTTCTGATTTTGGGTCCTCCACACAAGTCGTACATCGTGGCGAGACGAGCAACTTTTGTGTTGATTACCTTTTGATTTGATCTCTTTTGTTATTTATTTAATTTTTCTTTATATTTACTTTGTAATTATTCTAGAAGCGACACGTGACAGCTCCTGGAACCGCCACATGTCACCCATTTTATTTATTTATTTTATCATTTTCATTTTATTTATTTATTTATATTATAATATATTATATTTATTATTTTTAAATATTATTTATTTATTCACTTTCATATTTATATTTACCATTTTTATTTTATTTAACTATTTTTATTTATTTATATATTTTGTTTTAATTTTTTAATTTTAAATTTTAAATTTTGATTAATTATTTTTTATTATTTTTGGTCGTGTAGTTGCTCCTCTACGTGCCGCGGGGCGGCCCCCTCCCCTCCTCGCGTAGGGGTTGCGTAGCTGCACCTCGTGACGGGGCGCAACCACGCACATGACCCACACACCCCACCTCTTTGTCTCGCCCAACCTCTTACGCAGCCGCGCCTCCGCGCCTCGCAGCTGCGCGCAACCGCCCACAACAACCTGCTCCCCACAGGACTCGTGTAGCTCTCTTCTCCTCCCGCAACTGCCCATCCACGTCATGCAACTCCCTTCTTCTCTCCGCCAGACCCGTGCAACTGTCTGCGCCACCCTCCACTTCACCCATCTCTACAACTCTTGCATGACCTAACCACCTTCTAAAGAGGCTCCGTCTCTCCGGTAGACGTCATCCACCACATTCGTGAGGAAGGCCCAACTTCGAGCACCCCCAGGTGGTAGCAGTGCCGTCCCTGACATTTCATGGGCCCTAGGCAAAAGATAAAAAAAGGGCCCCCATAAGAAAACTTTTTAAAAAAATTGGAATTTCTTATAAAAGGCTCTTTAAATTTTTCAAAGAACTATGTTTAGTTATCGACAAGCATCAAATAATAAATTTTGAAATTAAAAATTAAAAAAAAAACGATTTCTACGAGCTTTTTGGGAGGCAAAATCATTAATAATAACATCTACGTCAATGTTTTCTATTAATTTTTTTTCAATTGATAATGTTGCTAGACCATTCAATCTTTCTTGAGACATTGATGATCTCAAGTAGGTTTTTATCAATTTTAATTTTGAAAAACTTCTTTCGGCTGATGCTACTGTCACAGGTAACGTTAAAAAAATTCTGTATGCAATGAAAACATTCGGATAACAATCTGCAGACTTTATAAAGTTAAGAATTTCTATAGCAGACATCGACTCATTTGGCAAAGTCATTTGCAACACTTTTAACTCAGAGTAAAAATCATTGAAATCAACATCACTTGAATCATCATGGGAAAATTTAGAGTGGAAATTAACACAATATTCTTTTAATTTTTTATCATCCAATGCTTTTAACATATTTGAATCAAATAAAAATCCAAAAATATTTTCAAATTCTTTTAATTGCTCAAATCTAATTTTTAAAGATGTTATCGCCATATCTACAACAACAACAAAATACTCTATTCTAAATAATTCATCAGCGGATTGGATTTCTTCGTCCTCATCATTCTCATCAAATTGTTTTTTTCTAATAATACGACGCTTTATAGGATGGCTTGGCTCTATATCCATTTCAAGTGCAATACTCTTAGCAATTTCTAAACTAGCAACAAAACCTTCTTCTCTGTACTTAGAAAAAAATGATAAAACGCCTCCTACTTGTTTTATGCTAGAGTTAATACTAACGGATTCAGATTGCAGTATCTTGCTCACCATATTCACAGAAAATAAAATGTCATACCAAATTACCATACCATGAAGAAATTCAAAATTAAGTGCATTAACTAAACTCCCGGCTTCACTCTTTGATTTTGCATCGTCACAAGATTCATATAACGATAATAAGGCATTTCTAATTTGGGGAGTTTGAAATCTGATTGCTTTAACACTTTTTATCCTACTCTCCCAACGAGTATTACACAAAGACTTTACGGTTACTCCAGAAACATTATCAAGTAAAATTTTCCATCTTTTAGTAGAACTTGAAAATAATGTATATATGCGTTGAATAATTCCCAAAAATGAGATGGCTTTAACACAAGAATGTGCCATATCACTAACAACAAGATTCAAACTATGACAAGCACAAGGCATGTATAATGCTCTAGGATTTATTTCAAGAAATCGACTTTGAACTCCTTGATGTTTCCCCTTCATATTAGAACCATTATCATAACCTTGACCCCTTACATCGTGCACACTAAGATCAAAAGATTCTAAAACATTTAACAATACAGTAAAAAGTCCTAGTCCAGATGTATCATCAACATTTAAAAATTCTAAAAAGTATTCCTCAATTTTAAGATTTGATAAATTCACACATCTTAATATTAGAGTCATTTGTTCTTGATGGCTGATATCAGGAGTACAATCAAGAATTACTGAGAAATATTTAGCCTCTTTAACAATCTTAATGATAATATTTTTAATATTTTGGGCTAAAAGTAAAATCAACTCATGTTGAATTCTTGGTCCAAGATAATGATAATATATTTCACGATTTTGTATACGCCTAACATGATCTTGCATTACAACATCAAATTCAGCTATCATTTCAATTAATCCCAAAAAATTACCATTACCATCTTCATACAGTTTATCATTCGATCCTCGAAAAGCCAAGTTGTTTTTAGCAAGATATTTTATACCAGAGAATATCCTAAATAAAACATCTCTCCAGCGTTTTTTCTCTTTCCTAATCTCTTCTTGCAAATTTTTATCAATTGTTTGATTTTTATCCAATCGTTCTATGACTTCACTCCATTTATTCATATTAATCATATGTTCTGTACTATTTTCATGCTTTTGAAGTCTTTCACTAATATGCCTCCAATCACATAAACCCTCGTTTGCCAACAAGCTTCGATTAATAGTTGATTTAAATAATTTGCAACAAAAACAAAACACTTTGTCATCACTTTTAGAATAAACCAACCATTTTCTATCAATAAGCTCACCATTACTCAACTTTCTAGAGTAGTATGAATAAGAAAAATGTCTATTAGAACTATCTAAGGGAAAATCAAGATCTACTTCTCTTATGGGCCCTTTTTCTAAAATAATATCTCTTGATTGATTGTCAAGTTTCTCCCAATTTTTAGGATCAAACATATCCAAAAAACAATCACTTTGATGTTTATCAATGCAAATATTTTCATTATTAGATATATCTTGCACATTAATAGCCTCATTTGCATTATTTATTTCATCTTTTTCATTTACGCAATTATGTATATTTTCATTATTAATCACATCTTTATCTAAATTTTCATTTTCATTTATATTGACAATATCAGGAAGATTTTCATGAGCATTTAAATTTTCACTAGAATTTCCTGCTCTAAAAATAAATTTATGGAGAGCACCTAGTTGTGATTTCTTTAATTCTTCGTCGTGCTTTCTCTTTTTCCTTTTTTCACACCCAGATAAATACTTTTTGGGAAACATGGTATAACACTTAAACAAAGTTATAAAGAAATTTAGAAAAAAAAGAAACAACAACACCTGGTAAAAAAATCAAATAGCACCGTCAATTGCACCTTTACGATCGTGATTCAGCAAACTCAGTAGAGCCCTCGATAATAATCTGCCAACGAACAACTTCAAATAAAATGGTTGCTTGAAAATACATGGAAATGTTTTATTATGAGACAAAGAGGGTATGGGTGCAGATCTAATAATTTAATAAAACTCCGAGCTTTGTAATGTCTATTAATACCGAGAATGATATCAGTGATACATGAAAATATTATGCATAACCTGGCATATCGAAAATGATAACAAAATTAATTAATAATAATAAATCAAGGTCTTAATCAACGATCATAATGCAAGTGGGTAGGTTGCATACTTGATAATCTGTTGTACGGAGAGGGGACACGCAACTTCTTCCTTGGAGCTATATGTATATTTGTTGGAAAGACCTTGAGAGAGAGAGAGAGGGAGAGGAAGGAAGAGAGAGAGAGAGAGAGAGAGGGAGAGGGAGAGGGAGAGGACGTTAGTAGTGGTCCACTAAATATAGAAAGAGGGTATGGGTGGGCGTCATTTCGAGAGGGAGAGAGAGAGTGTGGGGGGCCCGGGGGGAATTTAAAGAATTAAAGAGAGAGAGAGAGTGGGGGAGCATTTAAGGAATTAAAGAGAGATGTGGGGGAGAGAGAGGATGTCTCGGCAAGTTTAAACGACAGGCCCCTTAAAATATTAAAAAAATGGACGTTGGAGAAAGCTAAAACGGCGGGCCCCTTAAAATATTTAAAAAATGGACGTTGGAGTTTTGAAAATGTTGGAGACTTAAATGGATTTGAGGAAAACGTGCCCTTAAAATTAATGGGCCCTGGGCGGTTGCACTCCTAGACTACCCTCAGGGCCGGCCCTGGGTGGTAGCTGAGGGTTTAGGGCGTCGAGTGACGATGACCTCCGATTTTCTCGTGGATGAGATCCAGAGGACAACAACTACCCTCTGTTGCAGCTTCAATCGAAGCTTACCGAGTTTCGACCTCATTGCCAAGGGCTCAAGGAGACAACGGAGATCTGTTGAGCTCCATCCCCTTTAGGTGAATCTTAGGTATACGTCTTTCTCCTCCCTTCTTCTTCCTCTTTCTCTTCCTCCTTCTCTTTTCCTTTGGCTTCCATTTTCCTCTTCATTTGTTCATTTTCTCCGACACACTTCTTCTTCTCCTTCGCCACCGCCCGCTCACCTCACCTTCACCACATCCCCATCATAAACCATTACTTCCACTCGCCGACTACTTTCAGTCGCACTCGGCATCCGCTTCACCTCCGCACCACCTCAGACGACCAACAACACACCACCTCCAAGCATTCCACTCCAGCTGCCAGCCACCTGACACCTACGCGCTGCTCACCGACCACCACCAACCTCCGATCTTCACTATTGATGAGCAGAGGAGCCCCGAAGCTCGGCCGTATCAGCCTCTGAAGCCTTTGCTGCACCTCTAGACCGCTGCACGAGTACTGTCCATCGACTCCAACCTCCAGAGCTCCTCTTCCAACGAGCCCTTGGACATGTGTCGCTTGGGCGAGGGTCTTCCCGCCTCCGCCTCGAGTGGCTCCATCCAACCACACGTCCCTTCGAAGCTCGGCATAAATCTGCTACACACCATATCCTTGCCTCGGCCTCCGCCTTGCCGATGTCTACATACAGTCTTAAGATTCGAGCCAACGACGTGCCTCCACCCCTTCGCTCCAGATCCACGCTACGGAAGCTCATCGCCCCCACTCCAAGAAGGACCGCACATCGCCCATCCGTCGGTACTCCTCCTCGACCTACAGGTACCACCTGATCAAAATTGGTTAGACTTGAATCATCAAAATCATCGCCGAACCTCTTCCCCCGCCTCGGTCCGAGCCGCGAGATTCGGGCGAGCCGAATCATTCGTCGCAAGCCATGTGGAACTGCCCCTCCGGAGCACGAGCCACCAGCTGCACGTGCAACGCACGTGTGCAACTGGAGAAATTGCAGAACGACTCCTTCCGCTCTCTAAATTTGCAAAGTGGCCCCAACTTTTGGGTGACATCATAGCCTCACGTGCCAAGCGCATGCATCTTTGGACAAATTGCAACGTTTTATTTTGTTTCACGTTTCTGTAAATTGCACTTATAACCCTACATTTATCTTGTAATTTGAGCCTTCATTTCGCATCAAAAATTGCATATTGTAGAACACTTGATGATCTATCTTTATGGATGTTTGATTGGATTTTTTAGGAGCCATGGTTTATCTAATATAAATATTTTGGTGAAAAATTGCATAATTTTCCCACTGCAGGCTTTTAATTGATATTAAATTATATTTGCTCCAAAATGTGTAGTAGATAGATTTTAGGTTGTTTTAAATTATGTCCAGATTTCATATCATTTTCACGCATATCGAGGTTGAAATAAAATATTTAGTGATTTTAGTAATACATTTTTAATAGGTCGTACATCAATCATTTTTAGGATTTGTTAATTTTCATGGATAAATCCTCATTAGATACATCTAGGATAATTTCAGTTCCTGAAATTATATTGATTTGCTATTTTTAAAATTAGTTTGCAAAAAACCACGCTGCAATCATATTTTATTTGTAATTAATTCATATAACACTCAAAAATTCTAAAAAATATAGTAACTTAATTTCATCATATTTCACCTTCTGACTAAGTTTCATAATTTTCGAACATTGTTTAAATGAAAACTGTATTTTAGTTCCTTAACTTTGCCAAATTTGTATTTCATCCATTAAATTGCATTTAAAAAATACCAATAAAATATTCCCTGAAAACCTAGTCTCTAGATCACCTAATAATTGATCTAAGGAGACATTGGCCTCCTTGAGTTTTAAATTGGGCTCACCTAAAAAATGGACCTCTCGCTTTTAATTGAATAAATAATTTAAGCGGTTTTCTTGATTGATCCTGATTGCTTGAATACTAAAATAAAATCGAGAATTAACAAAGGATAATTCCTGGCTCTTTCAGCCGACATGGTGAGTAATTTCTAGAGGTCTTCATGGACGATTTCTCGGTCTACGGGGATAGTTTTGACACATGTCTTGTTCATTTAGACCGAGTACTTCAACGTTGCTGTGAAGTAAACCTAATGCTCTCGTGAGAGAAGAATCACTTTATGGTGATTAATGGGATTGTATTGGGCTATGTCATCTCCAAACACGGTATGGAGGTTTACTCAGCTAAGATTGATGTGATCTCCAAGCTAGAACCACCATAGAATTTGATGCAGTTGAGGTTATTTCTTGGACATGTTTGATTTTATGGGTGATTCATTAAGGACTTCAGCAAGATCGCCAGATCTTTGACTAAGCTTCTATGCAAGGATAGTGAGTTTGTTGTTGATGAGAAAGTCCTCCTTACATTTCACCAGATGAAAGAAATGATTACTAATGCTCCTATCCTACAACCACCTGATTGGTCTCTCCACTTTGAGATTATGACGGACGCCTCAGATTATGCAGTTGGAGCTGTGTGTTAGGGCATAGAAGGGATGAGATGCCGTTTGCCATACACTATACTAGCAATACTCTGGATGAGGCACATCGTAATTACACAATCACAGAGAAGGAGATGTTAGCAGTGGTGTTTGCATTAGAGAAGTTCAGATCTTACCTACTTAGATCACATATAAGTGTATACACGGATTACACTGCCATACGATACCTACATGAAAAGAAGGATGCCAAATCACACATTATCAAATGGATCATTCTTCTCTAGGAATTTGATTTAGAGATTAGAGATAAACCTGGAGTAAAGAATATTGTGGTAGATCATCTTTCTCGCATTACAGATGCAAAGACTTCTGAGCAGATCATACTGCCTATTTCAACGACCTTTCTAGATGAGACCATTCTGTCTGTGGACTCACTCCCATGGTATGATGATATTGTGAACTATTTTGTCTCCAAAAAAGTTCTACAAGATTGTAGAAGCATAAGGTAGACAGATTCATGTCATAGATATATTTTTACCAGTGGGAGGATCCGTACTTGTTTCGTGAGGGTGCGGATTGTGTCTAAAGAAGATGCATTCCTCAGGAGGAGTACACCAACGTACTTGAGCATTACCTTAAATTAGAGTGGTGGGCATCATTCGGGGAAGCGCGTGATAACGAAGATTTTACAGAGTGGTCTATGGTGGCCAACTTTATTTAACGATGCTATAGAGTATGTTCGAGGTTGTACTGACTGTTAGAAGATAGGGGAAACTATTGGTTCCAGATATAACATGCCCCTGAGATATATCCAGATTTCTAATATTTTTGATACTTGGGGTACAGACTTCATGAACCAATTTCCTGTCAGTCAGGGATATCGGTACATCACTACAAAAAAGACGGGATTAGCGTGCACATGATGGCTCGTAATGTGCACGCCAAGTGCACGCCATGTGCACGCCCGACTGCTGGGCAAGCACATGTGCTCGTTCAGGGCGTGCTCGCCTATACGAGAGTCTCTCCGGCAGGTGGGCGAGCACATTGGGACGCTATGTGCTCGCCCGCTTGTTGGCGTGCACATATGTGCTCGCCAAAATGATCACCCCTATAAAAAAGGGTGATCACTTACGGAGCCCCCGACGAGCACATATGCTTGCCCAAACTGATATGCAGAAAAAAATTATACATGTTCGGCGGGGTTTTGATGCCCCGTTGAACCTGTATAGCCTGCGAATAAACCACTGCAGGTGCTTATCAGAGCTCGCTAAGCACATATATAGTATACCCGTTCGTCAACTAAATTAACTAGCATTGACAAGTCGAACTCACACAATATACATGAACTTAGAAACTAAACATTCAAAAATAACATCTAAATACTACAAATATATATTCGAGGCAACAACGAGAAGTTAAATTACATCAAATTATACTATCAAAGTTCATATAAATTAAAAGACGTGGTAAAAGTTTAATAACAACACAAGCCAATAGCAACAACAAATCACTTCTTCTTTGATCTAAAAATTTTACATATTAAACTCTGCTTTGATTTCTTTTTTTTCCTTCTCCTTCTCTTTGAACCTAGCATACAAGCGTGCCTCTTCTTCAAGGTCATTATCCTCCTCCTCTTCGTCATCCGATTCGATCTCCTCAGGTTGAGATGCACGCCCTTGTGACCTATATTATATATGAAAGATATATACCTGTTACTTGCATTTTGTAGATATAGAAATAAAAAATTATTACTCATTCTAAGTAGAATACTTACATGTACGCCGTGAAATCTTCTCGGAGCTTCGTCACCTGCTCCACCATCATCACCGTCTGCGACTCCATTGGCAATGATGATTGTGACGAATGTGGTTGCGTATACGACGGCTGTGAGTATGCAGAATAGGAATGACAATGCCTCCACATAGTATGGAAGAATACCACCAAGCACCTGCTTCCTTTTCGCCACAACGTCCCTCTCCTCCAACACCTTATAAGTTTGTCATTGTTTAATATGAAATTATATATAAAAAATAAATATAGTAAGATAATATTTATCTTTACCTGCTTCCATTATTTTATCAAATGGTGGTTGCTCTCCAATTGGATCACCACCTCATTTTTCTGCATATAGTGCCAAATAACGATCCTGAAATACAAAATGAAATATAAAAAAATGAATTAAAAAATATCTTTCAATTACAAATAAATTGATAGACTTACCAACAATTCTCCTGCTTCAGGAGTGGACCATTGCGACTCTCCTTCTTTCTCACTCATGTGGGACCTCGACCACCACTCCTGAAAAGAGGGTTCTCTTTCCAACCTAGCAGCCTAAAAAATAATTTTACGATGTGATAACAATATTGCATTATATTAAAGTAGATGTGAAAAATTAAATTTTTATATTGTAATACCATCTCCGTTCTAATCTGATTGTGGCTTTTAGAGCCACTTGTCGATTTAATCCTTTGTTTTTTGACGGTTTGACCTTCCCACCGTGAATCTCCTTCCAAACTCCGCATCCGAAACGAATGCATCACAGAAACCCGCCCATCTGCAAGGAATATGTTATGAATATTGATTACTTTAAAAAGTATATTATAAATTATTTAAGAAATACAATACCTATTTTCCGTACACCATGCTGGCAGGAACCTCTTCATCTCCTAATTCATCTCCTCGCATCCCGTCTTCGCATACGAGTATCTCCTTGTCTTGAAAAATGTATCGCTCATTCTCTTCTCCGCTAAATGAATAAAGGCTCGACGATAAGCCTCCTTCCCTAGACCCGAAACAAGGCGATACCTACTCTGTAAATTATAGCAAAATATTAGAAGAAAACTTGAAAAAAAATTTCTATATCACTTCTTAGAAATTTTTCTTACCAGAAACATTTCAAACAGTCTCTCCTGTTCTGTAGCAGGGATGCGAGACCATTTAAATTGCATGCAAGTCAAGTGTATCTTGATTATATTGGTTATCTCCTTTGCCACCCTGTTGCTATTCAAAAAATCACAGCATTTGGTAAAATTTGTAAACATGATACAATTTATAAATATTTGGAAAAATTAAAATGACAAAATTTATTAAAATCTTACCTCCCATCCGCCGTGACCTCCAACAAAGGGTGGGACGCCGAAGTCTGTCCAACTACAGTAGGTAAAGGCACGGAGATGCTCGGACGTTCAGAAGAAGGAGACTCAGAACCCGTCGATGTCCGTGCAGGTATGGGGACCGGGACCAGGAATCCAGTAGGAGAGACTGAGGTAGATGGCTATTCATAGCCGCCTACATAAAAAGGTGGAGGAGGATAACCAAGAAACTCGTAGTAGGCTATGACCCGCCGGACCTCGTCGGACTATGAATCTAAAACAACATCCGGGGTGGGCTGCCTATGTCTTGCCACCCAACCACAATGGCTCCTCTGTTTTTTTCAACAGCTCGTAGAATTCTGCGGACTCTCCATATGGTTCCTCATCATCTAAAAAGTAGCATTAAAATCTGGACCCGCAACGTCCATAACCATATCTACAAAAGGATTACTATTGTCCGCTTCTTCCGCATCATTCATCCTGTCCTCGTAATCCTCACCATGCCTCCACCAAATCTGATATCCTTCCATGAAAGCAATCTTATAAAGATGTATCTGAGTTTCATCCTTAGATCTCTTCTTCATTAAATGACATTTTTGACACGGACACAAGATAGTTCCATCTGAATTCACGACACGGGAACCCTGTGCGTAAGCAAATTGTATAAATTCCTAAACACCTCTTTGAAAGGTATCTGCTACACGCCTATCTACTACAAGGTTGTACATCCACTCTCTATTAGTCATATTGATCAACCTGAGTGGAATAATTTATAATGTCAAATCTAGGAAAATATGTGAGGAATACCTAAACCTAATCCATTATTGAGATAAAAGATGAGAAGAGAAGTGTCTTAATTATGTTATCACTTGAGCCCGCCCATAAGGATTCAAACTTACTAAAAGATGGTCGTTGTCACAAGCTTGTTTATCTCTGACGAAAATTCATCAGCATAACCCTGCACCTCTTCCATATACCTCATAAATCAATCGCAATCAACTTTCAAAATAATCATATTAGTAATTATTTCGATAGCAAATATGATTGATTTGGTATACCGAAGAGGAAGGGGTTATGAACCGAATTTCCATCAGAAATAAAGAGCCTGTGACAACGATCACCTTTTAGTAAGTTTGAATCCTTACGGACTCCCTTAGTCCAGGATCTCTGAACTAAGGAAAGCTAACATAAATGTAATACTTTAAGATCACTTTACGTCATACATTTGTACTTGCTACAAATGTGACTATAAAATAATCTTGAAATATTTATTCATTTATGTTAGCCGAGCAAGTACGTAAATTTGGTTGGTTAATGATGGGGATAGGGATAAATGTGGTCCTAATATAGTGCCTAATATAGTGTTTGGCTCACTAATATTTGATGGGTACCGCAAAAAAAAAGAATTTTAAACCTGCAAACATCAAAATCCACGACCATTGGTCTGGGATAAACATCCCAAAGTGGGTCCAATAGTGCAGCGAAACAAAAAATATATAACACAGTTAGAGGTGATCAAATCCTCCAATGTGTTGCACACGCCTCCCGATGTGCAGGATCACACACCACCCGGTGTGGAGAGACGCACTGTGTGTGAATGATTTTGTGCGATTTTATTATAATTAATGGTTAGTATTTTAGACTTATTATTTAGCCTAACTATAAGTTAATGTGATATACTTGATTACATTAACTAGGATTTAATGTGATAATAAAATATCACAGAAGAAATATTTATGTTTATAGTTATTATCACGTACCAACGATTTTAACTTAAATAAATGACTAATTTGACATCCATTATATAGTTCTTATTCTCAAAGGCTTTGTATCTCACATCCCCTCTTTCAATGAACCTAGTGTTATGAAACTAGTGTTATGGCATTTCTCTATATCAACATTCCCTAGTGTTATTAAACTAGTGTTTTGGCACTTCTCAATGAACCTAATGTTATGAACCTAGTGTTATGAAACTAATGTATCTCTCATCACATCTATATCAATATTCACCTACTTCTCTATTTAAGCACTTTTCTTGTTGTGTCATTTAATCAAACACTTGACATACCTATAATATTTCATCTATATTAGACAAATATATACTCAAATTTAACAACAACTATATATTAAATAACTATATGAGCATAAGCAATATGATTAACAACTAGTGATATTAAATTTAAGAACAAAACAATCAATAACATCAAAACCCTAAACCTCTAAAACAAGTATGAAATCGAATGAAATACGCAAAAAAGAGAGAAAGGATGATAAGATATACCTAAAGAGGGGTGTGTGTGTGTGATTGAATAGTCAAACGGAGGTCGCTCGACGTGGTAATGGTCGAGCACGGATCACCGAAGGGGATGAAGGAACAAGGGACTCATGCAGGAATGATAAAAGGGGGTGCCCTACGTTCTATTTATGGGCTCAGACGAGCACACTTATGTGTTCGCTCAGTGCTCTTTAGGTGCTCGCCCATATTTGACACACGCCGATCCAACCCCACCTTGAATTTCAACTGGACGAGCACATCGGGGCGAGCACTTGTGCTATTCAAGTGCTCACCCATCTACGAAAATATAACCGTGCCTCCAGATTCAAAAGGGCGATCCGGCTAACGAGCACATGTGCAACCTAAGTGCTCACTAGGTTGTAAGCGAGCACATGTGCTCGCCAAGTGCACCCCATCGTGTGCACGCCAATCACGCTTTTTCTGTAGTGCATCCTGCTTGACGTTGATTATGTTAGTCGATGGGTGGAGGTAGTCGTACGGTGTGTTTTTTTCTCAAGGACCACATAATTGCGCAGTTTGGGATTCTCAAGATACTCGTTTCAGATGACTGAAGCCATTTCATTAAAAGAGAATCCAAGAATCTTGTGGAGGAGTACACCATTGATCATAGAGCTGCGTCTCCTTACCACCCACAGACTAAAGGATTAGCTGAGATTTCAAATATGGAGATAAAAATGATATTGTAAAAACTTGTATGTCCAGATAGAAAACTAGTCCCATATGTTAGACTCGGTTCTATGGGCTTATCGGACGGCGTACAAGTCTCCGTTGGGTATGTCTCCTTACAAATTGGTGTATTGAAAGCCTTGCCACCTACTAGTTGAATTAATTCATAAATCTTTATGGGCACTTCGTGCATGCAATTTGGATTATGAGAAGGCATGAAAGAATAGGAAGTTTGATCTGAATAAATTGCTGGAATTTCGAGATTTTGCATATGACAACTCACTCATGTACAAGGAGAAAGTCAAGCGTTAGCATGATAGAGGCATTAGAAGGAACACTTTCTCTCCTGTTTAGGAAGTTAGTTGTTTGATGCTAAATTAAAATTGTTTTCAGGCAATTGAAAAGCAAATGGTCAGGACCATTCATTGTGAGAGTTGTGCGTGATAATGGTAGTATTGTCATATCTGGGTTGTCATCTGACGCACATTTATTTGTTGTGAACGGATAGTCGCTGAAGCCATATCTAGATCATGATACATTCCTGTTCGTGGTTGATTATATATTTGTGGTATCAGACGATGACTTTTTGACATCTTCTGCACCTGATACATGATCTGATTTTCTCTTGTATATATTCTTTCGTTGTATTCTTTCTTCTTCCGTTTTTATCGTTCACCTCTTTTCCGTGTATCTATGCTATACTTAGGTTGTACTTTATCCTAAATAGGGGGGGTGAATTATTCGAGTTGTTCATATTCATTCTGTTTCATCACTCTTATTGTTGGTTATACTTAGGGATACTTTACCCTAAGTATAGGGGGAGTGATGTTGTTCATACCATCTCTTTCATGTTTTTATTTTTCTTGTATCTCTTTCGATCTCTCGCTTGTCCTTCAACGTATTGATATTCTTTTACTAATTTAGAGGTCATTTACCCTAAGTATAGATGAGGATGAGTAGAGTCATTGATTTTATGCATTCTCTTCCTCGATTTTCCCTGTTTGTACAGTCTTTCATACTTAGGATTATTTGATCCGAAGTATAGGGGGGGCCATCGACTTCTATTCTTTTCATCTATTCTTTGAGTCGTTATTGTATATGATTCTTTTCACTTTTCTATACTTAGCACGAGTTATGTATTCCTTTGTAGCTCTTTGTTCACTATGAAGACATAGTTCAAGCTAAATATAGGGGGGTGTCGTATATATTGTATATATACTTTAGCCATAACTCGTATAATATGGCTATTATTATTCATATAAAAAAAGTTTTGAAAAAGATTTGTAAAATTATTTGTACAAATATTTGGTAAAAATGTTTGCAAAAATTGTTTGTAAAATATTTGCAAAAATCTTTTGTAAATTGTTTGTAAAAATGTTTGTAAATTTTTTTTGTAAAACTATTTTTTACAAATCTTTGTAAAATTATTTGTAAAAATGTTTTGTTTGTAAAAGGTTTGTAAAATTACTTTATGTATCAAAACTAAGTATACTGTACAAAATGTTTGTAAATTTTTTGAAAGCAAAATGTTGTAAAATTTTTGAAAGCAAAATTTTTGCAAAAACATATTTGTAAAATCGTTTGTAAAATGATTTGTAAAAATGTTTGTAAAATAGTTTGCAAAAATGTTTGTTAAACTTTTTGAAAAACCTTTGCAAAATATTTTGAAAAATATTTGAAAAATCTTTTTTAAAATATTTTGAAAAGGTTTATAAAATTTTGTAAAATTATTTTATCACATGAGATATAAATTATGGGATGTATGTATATAAATTCCTAAAATCCACGTGGTAAAATCACGAATCATTTCTCCTCCTGTAAATAAAATTCTTTGTTGTATATAAAATTCTTTTAAAAAAATTTATATTTAAAACTTGTACATAAAATTCTCTTGTAAAATCTTATATAAAATTTGTATACCTTGTGTGTATACGCATATATATATATATATTCAGTTAATTAACCCTTTTCTTTCTTAAAAAAAGAAAAAAATGTGTTTAAAATCCATAAAAATTTGCAAAAATTCTTTGGAAAACTTTTCAATTTTTTTTATTTTTTTTATAAAAAAATATTTTGTATGCATTTGCATGTGTATTTTTCATAATAGTATTGACACTTAAACTAGTCTGGAATAAAGTCGATGAATGGAGTTTAGTTGGAATTTAATCCACTTAGTTTCAGAGAAACCTTATAGGAAATGGAATTGGGATTCTTCTAGTCTATAGACTTAATTCTTTGGGAACCACAAGACTTTGTTCAATGTCATCTTGACTTCCTAAGTAGAGTATTTCAGAGCACACCCATGATTCTTGTCGATAATGGCCTATCTTGCACACATGCACTTACACTTTGTTCACTTCAGTTGAAGTGGTAGATGGCTGGATTTGCCGACATGCGACACAAGCCAATGGAAATATCAGTAGTCACACATTTGTGGACATTGTACCCCAACCCGATTCAGTAGTAGCGAGGTCTAAAGACAGAATGATGTGGGTTGCAATAAAGCTTCAAAAGAGGGATAGTCTACTGGCTCAAGAGGAAAAACTCCTTACGTACATGCTGCACCTTGTATATATTTAAAAAAGTGCAAAAATAAAAAACTCCGAAAAAATAGATAGGCCTGATTGGAAATAAAATGCCTACCAGAGTATGTACATTTATATAGTCAAATAAGCAAGCTTGAGCTTCCAAGTCAGATATTTATGAGCATGCAGCTGGATGATGTGACTACAATGGTCATGCATCTAAGGATAGGTAGCTACACTAGCTACCATTCATTCTTCTCTCCACCTCCTCTTCTTGAGCTGGTTGCACTTGAACTTAGAAGGGAATACCCCGCTTCTCGAGGAAAGAGCTACTGGATTGGGGATTTAGGATCACCATGTTGGAGAAGATTGACTTTTACCGCTTCAACTGAGGAGAGCTACCTATCACTTACATTGTACAAGAAAGATCCATAGTCATAAGGGTTTGCGTATGAGTCGATCTATTCTGACCTGGCTAGGAGACTTGAGCAAAGTTCTGTGATTTCTAGAGGCTGTTAAGTGTCACGTCTGTTTCCCACTAAGATTTCGCCCAAACTAATAATACAAAGGTCTAACAGAGCTCCATACTTTGATTTTATGAAGATAAGTTTGATACCCAATATTATTCTAAGTTCTTTATTTTTCCTTCATTCTTTTTCTTTTTCTTTTAGTCTCTTATTATTCAAATAAGTGTTTGCTAAGGGACTAGGAAAGGTAAAGATAAAGGGATGATGAATCTTCATTTCATCATCTTTATTCAATTATTCTAGCTTAAAATCCCTTATAAAACACCTGTAAATAGTAATAAATCCATTCTTTTGTTAACCTAATTTGTATGTAAATATTGTATATTTATCATTATTTTAACCTAAAATAAATAAATAAATAAAGGAAAAATAAAGAAAACAAAGACTGTATATATGCAATAGATACATGTTGACTCAGACCACGAGAGAAGTTCAAGACTTGACCTGATCGACAAGGAATAAAGTAGGGAGAGATAAGGCCAAAAATAACAAAAATTCAAAAAATTCACTTGTCACATATATATATATATATTCATGATCTGCACAATGTTGTCTATAATACAAATTCTTTTATTTAATTTATTCATTACTAAAATCTTTTTAAATAAAAATAATTCCTTCTTGAAAATTGTGAATAAAATTCATTTGTAAATAATAAAAATAATTGTAGTAAAAGATGTGTATATTACGTAAATAGTAACACTCTCAAAAAGCAACAAAGCTCAAATTGCAAGATCAATATCTTCTCCATCAAAAATCCAAATTTATCAAACTCACTTTCATTGCACTCCAAATTAAATTATCTTTAAAATGGAGGTGATTTCATAAAAATCAGAGATAAAGTGTGAAATGTGGCTAATTGTAGTAATGTTGTATATTATACCTATGTATACTATGTATATTATTTAATTATTTTATTTTCTTTTATAAATTTGTGAATATTGTAATTTTTATTAATTGCAAATACTATATTTGACTTATATAAAATACAAACAAAAAATCAACAAAAATAAAATCATGTATATATTGTATAGGTATCACTATACATACTGTACATATTTCTATTTATTTAACCTAATAAATTAATACCTAAAATCAAATAAAAATTTCATTTAAACCCTTGTAAAATATTATAAATAAATAAAATATTAAATCATGTATATATTTGTATAATTAATTAACTAAAAATGAAAATCTTGTACATATAAGTATACATACCTATAACATCTTGTATTTATTTAAACCATTGTATATATATTATTAAATTAATTAAAATCATTAGATTAACTTTATTTTATTCCAAACATTTTATTTACATTATTTAATTTTTTAAATTCATTTTCGATTTTTTATTGATTTATTTAGTAATTTATTAATTTTTTTTTATTGTTATTCATATTTTATCCCATCCTGCACACCTTCTGATTGGTTGACCCAGGTCCACCGCTTCGTCTGCGCCCCTTCTCCTGTTCGCTCGTGTTCCATCCATTCTTCACAGAATTTTCCCACATGCTCCCTTCGATAACTTCCCCCGATTCCTTCTCGAAAAATCCTGCCCATTCACTCGTTGCCATTGCCAGCCCTTCAAATCCTTCTTTCATGCCTTGATTTGCTCATACTTTGAATTTCAAAACTCACCGATGTTACGTCTATAAATATACATCTGCTTCCTCCGCCACGAGTTTGATATGATTTTATCCAATATTCTCCCTGAATTTAAGTTCTGGAGTGTTGAACAGTGACATAGGTCGACATCCTTCAAGCGGGAGCATGAGGAATTGAGCAAAATCTGTGATCCAATAACATGGACGGAGTTCTTCGCCGCGTTTTGCCTCTCCGCCGCAGCCGCAGATCGATGCGATTTCACCACCATTCGTCACCGTAGGTACTTCTTAGGTAGTCATTTTCGATTTTTGCAATTTTGATATCATTGTTTTAATTTCGTTCTAGCTTAAATTCATTGATCATCTCCAACCTCTGATCTACAAGATTGGAGGTGTTCCGTTCACTCTCACTGATCTCCGACCACACCCGCACATTCGCCATATATTTCTCAACTCCTCCACCCTCTGCCCACCTTCAGATCCTCACAGGGCTGAAGATCAACTCCTCTTCCAACTACCTTCGCCGAATCTTCCACCCATTCGTCATTTTCCCTATTTTCCTGCTAATAAAAGTGGTCGGGGAGATCCTTCGATATCCACCTTTGCATTGCAGGGCTAAAGAGCGCAAGATAGAGCTTCCAGAACCAGTTCGATGTCCACTTGCACCCGTAGACCTTCCGACCTCTAAAGGGCATATCTGTCATTGTCGACCACCGTGGATGCTTTGGATCACTAGAGGAGCACCACAGGAAACAGGAGCATCATCTAGTTGCTGGTTTGGGTGAGCCATGAGAGAGATCTCCTCGCTCGAAGTTCACCGGAGATTCCCCTCTTCCTAGTTCCTCCAGGGCCCTTCAGAAGCACACGATCAAGAACGGTCATCCATTTCAATCTTTGCCGTTGATTTTGCCCCAAAGCTGAGTCGTTGATCAAGTTTCCAGATCCCATCCACACCATTCACACACGAGCCACTTTAGCCATTGGATCAAATCTGCATCGCCATCCAACCGTCTGGAGTGCCACATCAATTAAGGGTACAATTGCACTTATACCTGATGTATTTATTTTATTTTCAAATATGTCTTTTAGACACATGTTTGCATGTAATAAATTGAATAATTACATTTAAAATCCTGCAATTTATATTAGTTGCATTTATATACTGTTTGAACTGCAAGCGTGCCAAGCATGTGACAAATTGTGAAAATTGCAATAAAAAGTCTGAATGTTTTGAGTTATTAATTGGACCCTCGAAATAGTTTAGTTACATTTTGGTCCAATCTAGCGAGGCGCATGTGCTTGTGCATGCGTTCTCTTGGGAATTTTGCAAATTTCAACCTCGAGATTATTTCTTTATTATTCTTTAGTCTTAAAACTTTAAATATTTGTATTTAGGTCCTTGTGTCTTTGCATTTATCTCGCATGATAAAAATCAGATAAAAATGATCAAAACCTCATTAAAAATTCTACAAAAAATCACTTTAGCATTATATAATTAGATCTTGCATCAATAGTCTTTGTTTTGCATTTCCATTATTTTATCAATTTTAAAATCCATGAACAATATAAAGATTCCCCATTTACATTTGAAAATCAATAAAAAATATAAAATATTGTCTAAAAATTCTAAAAAAAGTCCAAAATCCTTCTTTTGATTTGTTTTAATTTATATATCATTTCAGGAATTTTATTCCCCTAAAAACGATAAAAATCATAATAATATTCAAAACATTAAAAATTCATAAAAATTAATAAAAAATTCTAAAAATCATAAAATACCTTTCTAGAAAATACAAAAATTCCTCTTTCATTCTATATAGATTTCATCCATTTTTTACTTTATTTGATATTTTAAAATTCCAAAAACATCCAAATGGTGTTATGTTCATTTTATTTCCTATTTTTGACATATTAAAAGCTTTGACTAATTTGAAAAATTCTTGAAAATATAAAAACATTAAAAAATTATCAAAAACTCAAAAATAATTCTTTTTTATTTTTTGTATATTTTAACATTTTGTAAAATCTAAGAGTTGTCTCCCTTTTTCCTTTTTATTGATTTCTTTATTCACTTTTATTCATTTTTATAGTTGTTTTAAAAATTCTTTTGAAAAATAAAAAATTTAAAAAATGAAAATCAGAAATCCAAATATAAAATATAAACTAAATTCAATAAAATATACAAAATTACAAAACACAAAATCCAAGACTACTGTGCAGACAAATTCCTTGATTCTTTTCATTGATTTTTACATTCAATAACCCTCAGGATTTCTGCAGCCTCCCTGAGTTCGGCCTTGTACACTATACAGGTAAATCAACAAATTTCTCTTGCTACATTTTCTTGATTTATTTTTGCTTGAGAACTAAATAAATTTGTGCTTGACGCTTCTTTGGGGTGCAACGACCATAATTTCATTTGTGAATATATCAATTAAATAAAAACCCAAATCTTAGCGTTCAACAACACCGCATGCCTTCCAAGACCGGACGTTAGTTTCTTTGATCTTTTTGACTAAACAACGCCCTTCCAACCGCCCATGTTAGACTCACCTACCTCTTGTTCGTCTCCAAATTACTGGAGATGATCCACTGCTCGAGAGACACCCCTCTCTTCATCGAAATTATCCTTCATACCTCATTCCACCATGCCTCAATGCCCGATCACCCAAACGATCACTCCATCTCTTGCAATCCCATGACCAATCCACCTACCCACCATGTCTATAAATAAGACTTTCCTACTTCTTTGAGCTTTTTATCCTTATTCCACTACTATGACCCCAAAGGGACTTCCCTGGTTACGACTGTTGGTAACAGCTTGAGTCCCCAGCCTTGTCAGCATGGATAAAGTGGTGGAGGAGGTGATCCACAGTCCCATCGGAGCACCGCCGATGAAGGCCTTCTGCTCCTTGTTCTCCGCAGGTTCGAGCTGATTTAGTTAGGTTTGCATTTTCATTCCACGTCTTAGATTAGGCTTTCTTTCATGCAATTAGATCCTAACTTAGTGTAATTTCAAATCTTTTCGTTTGTCGGAGCTTCAAGCTCCTGCTTTGATTCAGTGTGAAATTGAATGTAATGCACCCCATAACCATCTGCATTTCGTGCTCTATCACCTTCTCCATCTTTTGCGTCATATTTCCACCTCCGATCTTGCAAAGATCAAAACTTCAAAGCTCATCCCCCATTGCATCCAGGAGCTTCATCGCCTCGTCCACCTCATCACTATCCAGCTTCAACTCTTGGTCGAGGCTCGTCCCCTTGAGCCACTAAGTCTTTTTCTATAGGTCTGAGGGTTTGAACTCCCACCCCACCCCACCCCCCGGAGCATGGAATCGAAGTTTACCTTATGCTCCAGGTTAGCTGAAACAATAGAACCCAAGTCCGACCTGGACTCCATTTAGACCACCTACAGGTGTGGCAGGCCCCGGGAAGATTTTGGATTGATCAACGAAGAGAAAGGATGCCTAAGGCTGAAGATCTCATCAATCGAAGCACATCAAGAACATTTCTCTTCCACAATGCCCATATACCGTTGGATCAAGGGAGTGCTCCAGTTCATTTAGTGACCGTTTGATGAATCCACGATTCATCGCCTTTATTCTTTTATTTTAGCCTCTTTTTCTTAGTCAAATACCTGGAAATACCCCTTAATTGCATAAAATTACCATTTTACATGCATTTGTTAATATTGCTTTTTAACACTTTTCGTACATAAATAAAAGAATAAAGAAGAAAAGAAAAAGAAAAGGATGTGTTTATGCAATAAATACAGACTAACCCAAACCCCGAGAGAAGGTCAAGACTTGACCTGATCGACCAGGAATAAAGTAGGGGGAGATAGGGTCTTCTGTTAGAAAAATCAAAAATATTTTGTAAATATTTTTCATGTATATTTGTATAAAACATGTATTATTTTATTCGTACATAATTTGACCTCAAACTAATTATTTTTGTAAATAAAAGTTGTAAATAAAAATATGTTGTAAATAAGAAAAATAAGTATAAAATAAAATACTGTATATATCGCAAATAATTACACCAAGAAAAAGCCGCAAAGCGATAATTGAAATACCAATTCCAGCTCCATACGAGCTCAAATCGAACCAAACTCACTTCCATCATACTATAAATTAAATTATCTTTCAAATAGATGTGGTTTCATAATTTTTGGAGTTACGGTTAAAAAGTTGGTTTGCTAGGGTGTTTTGTGTAGTTTTCCCATATATTTATTGTATATATTTATATATATATATATTTATTTATTTTTTATATAATGTATATAATTGTAAATATTGTTTTTATTAAAAATAAAATGTAAAAAAAATAAAAAGTAAAAAAATCTTTTATTTCCTTATTTGCACCTATGTATATTGTATTATATGTGTATAATATGTGTATAGAATTAACTTCCTTAAGTAAAAATCATCAAAAAAATTAATTATCTCATATTAATTAATTTATTTTATTTAATTACGAAATTCATATTTAATTATTTAATTTATTAGATTTATTTAGATTTATTTGGTTTAATAACTTGGCATGTATTTTAGATTTGATTCCATACCATATATGGCCACCATTAAGGTGGCTAATTGATTTCCATTAATTATTTAATCTATTTAATTTATTTAATTCCGAATTCATAATTTATTTATTTATTTTTTTATTTATTTAATTATTTTATTAATTCACCCAATAAACACCTTCCTTATTTGTAGATATATTCCATTTTTGATTTTTGTCTCTTTTTAATGGGCTCCTTCTCCTCATTCACTCTTTGATCGATCTTTGGCGGAGAGGAGCCCAATCTCCGAGAAGCTACTCGTTGCAGAAGGGTGCTTAGCCTCCGAGTCGTCCGGTGACAGCGTGTCGGCCCTCGTCGAGGCCATCATAGCATTTCAGACCCTAAGGTGAGATCCACTTTCCTTTCCTGTCTTTTTGCCTAGGTAGAATCGTAGTTTAATTTTTACGTAGATCTTATTAATCTTTAGATCGTAGAATCATAAATTCCATCACACTTTACTCCACGTCCGACACCGAAATTTCCACCTCATTTCGTGTTCCTCTCATTTTCACATTCTACCTCACACAACCTTCCACCTCCGACCATGCACGATGGTCGGAGATACAGATCTCTCTTCCATCTCACCGAGATCCGCCCATTCACGCATCCCACTATTGTGTATAAATAAAAAATATAAAATAATTTTTCCTGTTTATCTCACATCTGTTTTTGCAGAAAAAATAAAAAAATAATTTTTTTGTTTGTCTTTTCTCTCTAATCCTTGTTTTGCAGGAATAAAGAACAAAAATAAAAAATCCATATATTTGTGTTCATTATTAACATTTGGTTTTGCAGGAAAACATAATATATATATATAAAATCTTCTTTTGCTCCGGTCACAATATCTGTTTCAAAGTAAAAAAATAATTTTTTTGTTACCATCTGTTTACATTTCAAAAAAATAACAAAAAAATATTAAAAAAATAAAAAATCAAGCAGACTCCAGGCCGTCCTCCCATCTATGCCGCCGCCTCGAGGGGCGCCTTCCTCCTGCCGCCCTTCATTCCCAGGCGCCCCACATGAGGGGACCAGCCTCCACGCCTTCCACAGCCCCGCACTCAGCCCTGTGCCTCTGCGCGCGATGCCCACCAGCTCGCGCCTACCGCCGTTTGTCACCGCACCTAACTTCAGTCGGAGGCGCCGCCCCTCCAGCCGTCCGCGTGCAGCGGGCCGCCCTCCGACCTGAACCGCCTCGCACCTTTCTCCCAGCGTGTGCGCGGCCCGCGCCCCCGGCTGACCTCCGCCCGTGCCCCCTGGCGCCGCGCGGCCCGCTGCACCTCTCCCCGACCGAACTTAGGCCGCGCGAGTCCTCCCGCGCTAGCCACACGCGCGCGTTCCCGCCACCCCTCGAGACGTGCCAGCGCCCCTTCCTCCTCTCAGTGACCAGCGCATCGCCCTCCAGCGATGCCACCCTTCGCCCGCTCGCGCTCCAGCTGCCTCCTCCGCGCTGCGCCTGCCACGAGGCGCACTCCACCGTCCAGCCACCTCGAGCCTCCTGCGCGCAGGCCGCCCGCCACTCATCCGTGCGCCACCTCCACGGTGCCGCTCCCCCGATCTCATCTCCATCAGGTGGCGGCGGCTGTCGCCTTGGCTCTCTCCTCTTGGTGGAAGTCTGGAAGAACAGATTCAAAACAAAACCTTAGGAGGGTTTGAAAAAAGGAAACCTTACAGACATACCTCCCAACGTTTTGAATATTACAAGAAGACCATCAAGCTCCAGATATCTTGGGTACATTGCGAGCTTTCTCCCGTGATTTACTTTTGTTATCTTTTTAAGGGAAAACTTGAAATAATTACATTTACATCCCCGTAATTCCAGAATTTGAACTTGTTTGCTCTTTCTGATGAAATAAATTGCTTTTCTCGCTCAATAAATTTGGAGAAAATTCTTAGATACTCCTGCTATAGTGTACTCCATTGTATAAAATTTTCATCATTTTTATTGCCTTTTGATATATTTAAAAAAATAAAACAATACCTTTTTGCATGCCCGAATTTGAAAATTCATAAAAAATCGAAAAATAGCCTAAAAATTCCATAAAATAATTAGTCTAGGTGGATTTTGATCTCTTTTAATTTCTGACCAAATTTTGTGCATTTTCCACTTATAAAACTTCAAAAAAGTGCGAAAAATGAAAAATCTTGAAAAAATTGTAGAAACTTGTAGAAAAATCCAAAAAAATCTGATTTCAGTTTCCAATTGTAGATATTGCTTTCTAGTTTCTTTTAAAAATAAGTTTCAGGGATTTTGAGCATTTAAAAGATTTTCAATTTGTAAAATAATCCTGACTGTGTATTGTTTCTTTATTTTCTACTATTTTATTTTTAGAAAATAACAAAAACATCAGAAAATTGCGAAAAAATTATTAAAAATATTTTAAAGTATATAAAACACAAAAACATTTTCGTTGGACTTTTCTGTATATTTTTGAATATTCTGAAAAATACAAAAAGAGTGTGGTGTGTGTATTTTTATCATTTGTGACTTATTCGAAAAATAAAAAAATAAAAATTCAAAAACCACAAAAAAATTAACTCTAGAAATCTGACTACTTAGTTCTTAAATCGTGCTCCTTGTGTTCGACCCTGGTCGCTATACCAGGTAAAAAGAATAGCGAAAACCGCTTTCATTGTTTTTATTAAATTTCTTGATTTTTCGAGTGGTTTAAATATTTTTCCGTTGACCGAATTGATCGATTAAGGACAACGACATTGCGATTTATTTTCTATATTAGTCGCATCGATTTTCAGCTCATCAGAATGACGCCGTTACCGGGGAGCACGGCTTTGTAGTCATTTTTCTATTTTATTCTCTCTATATCATAATTGTTTTATGACCTTCTATCTTTTATTTTTGTGTGAGGTACTGCTTGGAGTGTCCTTGGATTTTATTTGGAGAACCCGTACAGGAGGAAGAGCTGGGACAAGAAGAAAGCAATTATTTTATTTGAGAGAACAATTTTTTTACATTCTTGTAATAATTTAGAACTTTAGAACTGTGGACTTGGACATTTTTCGGGGTCTATTTCGCCAAGTGCCGGTGCACTTGGGGGACCTCACCGCTCTTTTCCGTGTTTTATTTTCTCGCTTTTATTTTTTTTATTTTTTTTACGTGGATTTTTTGTTCTTGAGCCCCTAGATTTAGGTTTCTATTTGACTGAGCCAGGTAGCATTAGGTCCAAAGCCCCTAATAGAATATCTGTTCCTATAGAACTCGTTTGGACTTAGTCAAATTAATCGGTGCTTCACGATAATAGATGTTTTTGTTTAGGACGGTTCTCACATTGCATCTAATCTTTCTGCACGGATCATATTGCATGTAGAGTGCTGGAGTCAGGTACGCACCTCCATCTCTAGCATTTGCATCCATATTTTCTTGTGCATTGTCTTTTTCGTTTTCCCCCTCTATTTTGTGGATATAGGAATAAAGGAAATCGGAATTCTTATTAGACGTTTTATTGAAAATATCCAAAAAAATAGAAAATCAAAAATAAAAAATTGGGACTGCTAATTGAACTTGACCATTAAAATCAAACGTAATTAATTCACACCATTATTTTGGGAGAGCAATCCCCTCATTGTCTGCGCTTTTAATTGCTCGCGTACACACTAAGGAGTAGTGCCCAAATCCTATTCAAGCCTCCTAAGTGTTTGTACAACTTTGTCTTATCACCTAACTCTTAAAATTGAAAAGATAAAGACCGAATCTCACGGTCAGATTTGTGTTGAGTTGGTGAACTGGGGGTTTGCTTTGTGTTTTGTATGGCTTTGGTGTGAGTCCATTACAATCATCTTTGAATTATTAGCAGTCACCTTCTATCTCACCTTTCCTCCCTCCCTCCCTTCTATCTATCTCTCTCTCCCACCATCTCTCACCTTCTATTTCTTTCCCACCCTCCCACCCTTCATTTCCCTCTCGTCACGATGGGTCGCTTTCCATTCCAACCGAATTTTGTGGCTTCTACATTTCATACCCATCATTCCTGCCCACTCTCTTTGGAGGTTGGAACCCCGTCTGATTGCCCATCTTCTCACTACCCACTGATGAATCTCCATTTCATCACCTTTATTATATCATTTTGGGCCTTAAAAACCCCAGCAAATGCATGTAAATAGCATCAATTTGTACATAATAGCACTCATTGTTCATTGTATTTATTGTACATAGAATAAGGTTTTTAATGCCAAACATATAGAATAAAGAGAAGAAAAGAAAAAGGAATAAAATATTGCAGATATTTTATGACCTGAACCCCAAGACCAAGGCCAGCATGGAATTGGTCGACAAGGAATAAAGTAGGGGGAGATAAGGGCCAGTATACAATAAATACCTCATTTATTTATTCATTTATTTATGCATTTTTGACACCTATTTTGTACATAATTATTTATTCATCAAATAAAGAAACTTTGTTCATAAAAGTTGTAGACAATAATGTAAATAAAAATACAAAATTGAGTTTGTGTAAAAATAACACTCAGTGTACATTTTATACGCAAAAATAAAAAGCAAAAATCTCAACTTCACAGACCCATATCTTGCAAACAAAACTCCAAATCACTCAAACTCACCTTTAATTGTCTATAGCTTTCTAAGAACTATTTTATAAAATTGGTTTCATAATTTTTGGAGTCCATCTGTGGAAGTTAGGTTTTTGGCCCACCTTGTACATAGGACTGCTTAAAATATTCATTTTATTCAATATTTATTATTTTTACAAATTTACACTTTTAGAATTTTGTAAAAAATGTATATAATACATGTATATATTGAAATTAAAAGAAAATCAAAAAGAATTTGTAAAATAAAATAAGTCTATAAAATTCATAGACAAAATACTTATGCTACATATATGTATATAAATAAAAAGAGATTTTATTATTTTATTATTTATTCACTATATTTTTATAATAATGTATATAGTATACATAACTTATTAAAAATACAAATCCAAAATAAAAATAAATAAAATTCATTAAATAAATAAAATGTATATAATATATAGGTAAAATACCTATAAGTATACCTACAAATACATATACTTATTTATTTAAAAATGTAAATAAACTCCTAAAAAATAAATAAAAATATATTTATACTCATAAAAATAAGTTATAAATTTATTAAATAAGAAAATAAAATAATAAAATAAAATAAACAAAATAAAAATAAATATATATAAAAACACTTATAAATACATTATTAAAAAAAACCCATAATAAAACACTTCAAAAAAATAAATAAAAATCATAAATAAATACTACATTAATTTATAAACATTTTTTATTTTATAAGTAAAATCTAATTAATTCATTTATTATGTTAAATAAATGGGTCAAGATCGGTCCGATGTGGACCAATCAGGGGCCAGGGAGTGTTGACCTCCGGTCAACTCCCCCCTGCGCCTCTGACTCTCGTCAGACATGTCTTTTCCCCCGTTTTCTTGCATTTTTTCCGCTCGACTAAGTGCTCCATCACCAACAGTCTCTTCACGGAATTTTCTCCCAGATGAATCATGATCCTCGCCGTCTACTTAGATTGCTTGTACATACCACCGATTCTTTGATTTTAGCCGGTCAATAAGGGCGCCCAACCTTGTTTATAAATAAGTCCATCTCCTTCGTCCGAACTTTTTGGCCATTTCCTAAGCCCTAGAACCCTCGCCTTTGGTCCAGCGTGTATCCTGGTGACAGCAGGAGGTCCCCTGAAGGTCGAGGCGGTTCGTGGAGGAAGGAGATGCGCCCACGGCGGCGCTCCGGCAGCCGTCCTGCTCCTTGGCCCCCCGACCAAGTCGAGACTGCGCATTTATGATTTCTAGGTAGCTTTTCATGTCTGCATTTCATTTCCGTCTTTTATTTCGCATTTAGATTACTAGTGTAGCGTAATTTAGGTAAATCGAAGTTCGCCGGAGCTCTGCTCCGGCAACTTCGCCACCTTGTTTCCGATCGTTTTCCGACACCATTTCGCCTTCATTTCGAGCCCCTTCGCATTCTACACCTCCAGACCACTCCAGCCCAACCATATCTGCTCCAGATCTGCGAACCGAAGCCTCAACTCTGCCGCTCGCCGAAGGCTTCGCCATTTCGCCCATTTTAGCGCTAACAGCTTCAAACCCCAGGTCGAGGGTGAAGTCCTCGAGCCGTGCTTTGTTCCTGTGCAGGTTAGGTGCGTTGAAGAGCACCAGGAGACGTTTCCAAGGCCGACGGAGGTACCTGGAGCTGCGTTCCTTCCCCGAGCTCGTGGCGTCGCTCCAGGGTACCTCGGTCCGATCCAGCACCTCCAGCCGATCAAGCAACCTGCCAGGAAGCTTTTGGGACCCTCAGGTGCAGCGATGAATGGCTGAGGAGCGAGATCTATGCGGAAGAAGCTCGCCTCGGTGAGCTTTCTTCCCTGTTCTTGCACGTGTGCTCCCAACCGTTGGATGAAGACGAAGGCCCCAGGTCGAAGATCAACCGTCCGATCCTCCAGCACTCAGACCGTCAGATCATCTTGGATGACCTAATCCTAGCCGTGGATCGCGAACCGTCATCGGCCCACGTGGAGGCGCCACGTGGATTAGTGGATGAAGACCAGCCGTCGGATGAAGCGCCTTTGGGGGTAAATTGCAAAACCAACACCCGCACATTTTGTATTTAATTTTTAATACTGTAAAATAAATAGCACGTTGTAAATAAAATGTCATTTTTGCTAAAGGGCCCCTGAGTTTCTGAAAATTACAAATAGGTCCTTCCGCGCCTCACGTGCAGTCCCACGTGAGGCGTGTGAAATTTGCATATACACCCTGGAGGTTTTTGTATATTGTAAAATAGTTCTAAAAGTTTAAACAAATGTTTATTTCTGTTGGAATTTTTGCACTGATGCCCCTGGAAGTTATTTTATTTGCAAAAATGCCCCTGCTAGGCTGTTTAATTTTTGTGCCTTTTCTCTATTTATTAAAAATACCTATGAGGCTTCTAAAAATTCAGAAAAATTAGGATAGATGTTTCATGTGATGCTCTTGCACGTCCATATTTTGTTTCACGTTTTTTGCATTTTTCCTAATTATTAAAAATGAAAAAGAAGCCCTTTTTGTACTGTTTAAATTAAAGAATACAAAAAAATTATAAAATGTTTTTGAAAAATTACAAAAAATTATATATGGTATATTAATATATATCTTGAGTCCAAGAACTGAAAAACCCTAAAAATATGAAAAAGAAAAATAAAAAATCAGAAAGCTCCAAAATCCAACAAAAAATAGAAAAACCCTTGAAAAATCCCAAACAAATACATTTTTCTCTTTTATAATTATCTATACATTATTATTAATATATTAAAATTAATTTAGGTAATTTTGGGAATTATTTCATATTTTTAAAACCCAAATTACATTCGGCTAGTTAATTAGTCCATATTGTGGACATTTTTGAGATCAAAAATATAAAAAAATTAGAAATATTCCTTGAAAATAACACAAAAATTAGAAAAAGATCAAAAACACAAAAAAATATATACATATTATATCTATATATTTTAAGCACTTATATCTATATCTATATATGTATATCCATATATTGTACTACCTCTCTCTCTCCTCTTATATATACCTCTCTTTATATATACACAAATATATATATTATATAATAAAAAATATTAAAAGAAAATAAAAAATAGAAAATCTAAAAACAAAATAAAAATAAAAAAATAAAATTAAAAAAATATAAAAAAATTAAAACCCACAAAAACCATAAATGGACATGATCAATGGATTGAATAAATTATACATCACATACATTCCCTTCGCCTCCCAGTGTTCGACCTCTACCTGTACTTACAACTATACACATTTGCATGTAGAGTTATAATAAATATTAACTCCACATTTTTGGATATTCATTGCATATATTTATTGTGGGTTAATTGTTGATTGATTCGGGTGTCCGTCTGAGGTCAACTCAGCGACTGTCTATCCGCCTTGTGGAAAGACACGATCTCGACTAATTCCCTTTCATCAAATGGCGCCGTTGCTGGGGAGGAAACAGATTTTGTATGAATTTTGTGTGATTTTCATTTATTTAATTCTTTGCTCATGTCATCATGCACTTATTTATTCGTTTGGTTTTTATTTCTATTTGACATTATTTGAGTGACTGCTCTGACCATCTCTTTTCTTTGTCTTTGATGCGAGGGACCGCCAAGCAAAGGAGGACCTATGCACCCAAGCAAGGCGGAGTTGGCTCCTCTATGCCAGCCAACAGGAGAGAGCATCAAGGACAACAGAAGGAGAATTTTTGAAGACAGTCTTTATTTTTATGCATGTTAATTTATTTTAATATGTATATTTAGGTGAGAGAGTGACACTTAGAATTTTGTAATAATACAGGACTCTCACAGGTACACTTCGACTCCCGAGGTCCAGTGCCCGAGGGATTGTTCCCTTGGGGCCTCGATGATTTTGACGCTTTTCCTTTTCTTTATTTTCTTTTATTTTTATTTTTATTATTTTGTGTGAATGAGCCTTAGCTTAGGAGTTTCTTGCTCATAGAGTTAGGTCCAAACACCCTAATACATATTTGCATATACCTATAGTTCGCTTTGGACCTAGATCAAACTCTAAACAGCCGTTCATTTATCTCTTAGCCTTTGTGCCACAATGATCCCCGCAAAGCGCTTTCTCCTAAACTCAAGTGTGTTGAGCAGAGGAGGGGTGAGCCAAGACCGGACTTTTTGAGGCTAAAGATGAATGAGCGACTTGTGGTGCTTCACGATAATAGCAATTTCTGAACCTAGGGCGATTTCTTCGGTTTGCATTTGCATATAGCCTAGGTTTCAAATTCTGTTATGCATCCCGCATGGAGAGAGTTGGGAGGCACTGTAAGTCTTCTTACTTGGCATGCATCATTGTTTTCTTACTTGCATGGCTTTTCCGATCTTCTCCCTCTGTTTTTGCCAACCTAGGATGCTTAATGGAAATTGGAACCTCGATAGGCACGTGCATTGAAAATACCCAAAAAAGTGATAACCTAAATAAAATCGGGACTGCTAACTCTATTGGACCTAAAAATAAAACGTAATGGATTCCTTGTCTTGAGGAGAGCAACCACCTCATTGTATGCGTTTTAAATTGCTCACGTACACACTAAGGAGTAGAGCCCAAATCCCATCAAGCCTCCTAAGTATTTGTACAACTTTGTGATTCTCACCTCACTCTAAAACTGAAAAGATAAATGACTGTCACTTGATGGTCTTCACTGTGTTGAGTATGTGAATTGGGGGTCTGCCTTGTGTCTTGATTGTGACTTCGAGTCCATTATGCTTTTCTTTCATTATTAGAGTGGTCGGTCCCGTCTGTGTGAGTCATGCATTTTTCGTCTTTGAGTCTCTCTACCTCTCTTATACATATATCTCCTCATCTGCATCGAGTCGTGATATTGGCGCTTGAGCTCAATCATTCTTCGCCAAGTCCTTTGTTTCCCTCTTCTTCATCACTTTCTTCGTATCCTCCGTACCATCCTCATTCTCTGATTCGAGGAGAGCCTGCTCTTCGAACCACCATTTTTACAGTGTTCCTGCCCTGTGTGGAACACCCAATTTTGTCTGTGTCTAGATCTCCTCGCCCGCCCTCCTCGTTCCCTCTGTATCATCCTTCTAGCTCCCATGATATTGGCACGCCCACTCAATCAGCTTCTCCGCTTCATTGTGGTACCCTTCTTATCCACCTTCCTCGTATCCCCCGCATCATCTCTCCCTTTACCCGGGAATGCTGTGCATATTGATGAAGCCCGCATCGAGGATTATGTATACTGATTATTTGTAAGTCGGGCCAATGATGTTGAGGATGATGAGATTGATGTGATGGATTTGTCTTTGATACATGCATATGGGCTTCTTGAGGATTTTTGCTGATGCATAGAGCATAGGTGTGATGCATTGTTGAGGAATTTTAGTTCTCGCACACCGGATTGAGGATGTGATATGATGCGATAATTCGATGAAGACTTCATGAGTATTGATTGATCGATCTTTCTTGAGGTTCCAACCATCTTGATTTTGAGGATTGAATGCTTATTCTGATATGGAGTGCCTGATAGAGGTGTGCGGATCGTGCATAATCTCTCATCTTCCTATTTGACCCATCCTTGATCTCCTGACTCTTTGATCCACCCTGGCACTTAGAGGAGTCCTTATGATATGTTGTGCCATCTCAGCCAGATTTGATTGACCTGAGGGACATCTGGTGCTTGACCTGATTATTCTCTCCCTCACTTGATCTTATGCCCTCTGGATGATTAATGATTGATTGCTTTTGAGGACCTGGGATTTTATGCCAGCATTCCCATGACCTACATTGATCTAGCTCGCATTCCTCCCCAAGGACTATCTGCGGAAGAATGCGACAATTTCTAGGACTACGGTTTCATTCACTGATTGGGTCGCCATTGTGGTGAGACCTGGAACCGAGTCAGTTGATATGCTTGATTGGCCTCCCCCTATGATTGTGTACCTGACTTATCGGTGCCTGAGGCCAACTGACCGACTGCTCTCCTTGACGGTCCTCGCAAAGGCAGAGCTTCACTTTTCTGATTATTCCATGTCTAGCTCGTAGCTCCCCGAGGGTTATCTGCGGGAGACTATGACATATTTTCGATCTGATTGGTCTCTTTTGTTGGTAGCCGATTTGTCGACTATCGAGACCACTATGTGGGTCCGTCTGATGGATCCGGCTCCTTCGAGCCCATCTCTCTCCTTGACGACCCTCGCAAGATAGAGACACATTCTGACTATTCCTTGCCTAGATCGCAGTACTCTCCGAGGACTATCTGCGAGAAACTGCGACACTCTCTTGATGCTCGGTTCCCACTGCTGCTGTGTCTCCGATCTGCGGAGCACGGAATCGAGTCGTCTGTTTATATGACTTTTGGTCCCATCTTGAGTTGCGTATCCGATCTGCGGATCATGGGACCCATCCGATTAGACTCCTTTGAGTCTTCTCACCTTGACGGTCCTCGCAAGGTTGAGCTTCTGATATCTGCTATTTTCATGCCTACCTGGCAGCACGTTCCCCGAGGATTATCTGCGGGACGCTGCCATACTTTCTTGAGTTGCCAGTCTCTTCTGCTGATAGCCGATCTGTCACCTACCGAGACCGTCCCTGATGTTCCGCTTGATGGATGAGGCTCCTTTGAGCCTGCTCACCTTGACGACCCTCGCAAGGGTGAGCTTCTGTTCTGATTATTCATTGACTAGCATGTACTACTCCCCGAGGGTTATCTGCGGGAGAGTACATCATTTTCTAGGTACTCGGCTTCAGTCTGGTGTCTCCCATGCGGTGGAGCACGAAGCTGGGTCTTCTGACTTGCGTACTCGGTCTCCTCCCTGGTTGTGTCTCCTCTCTGTTGGAACACGGAGACGAGTCTTCTTATTATTCTCTGATTCTGCTCACCTTGAGAACCCTCGCAGGGTTGAGCCATGACTTGTAGTATTCGGTGTGTCTCCTGTGACCTTCTGACCTCATGACCACCGAATACATGATGTCTCTCGTTCCTTACCTTTCCATATCTTACTGAGACTCTGATTGACCAGAGGAGTCTGTACTGCTCTTTCTTCCTCCCGGTCTTATAATATCGGCTCCGTTCCCTCATGCTGACCTTCTGAGCCGATTGACTGATTTCTGCTACCGGCCCGGACCACTTTACTTTCTGATATGTTGTCCCCGGTAGCTGACACCCACTTGACTGCATATCCGGGTGTCTTTTCACCTTCTGACGGCGTCCTCGTTCTCACAGGGAGACGACGACGAGAGTACGGTATTCACTTGTCAGATACCGTTCTGTACTCAACCAGTTTTTCACCGCTTGTATATATGTGTACCTTTTTTTCTCCTGTATGTTCTGTGTGCCCCAGATCTATCGCCATATCTTTGTGTCTACACTTAGGACGTACCTTGTCCTAAGTATAGGGGGGTATACACTGCGTTGTTCTTCCGTTGTTCAGTTTTGTCACTCCTGTTGTTGCCTATACTTAGGATTATTTGATCCTAAGTATGAAGGAGTGATGCGTATATTCTCCACGATCGTTTCATCTGTATATATTTCTCTTCTCTTCTTTTCTTCTTTTCTTCTTTTCCTTTTCTATCTTCTGCAACTAAATAAAAGGTGTCGCCCCTTTGTGTCAGTTTTCTTTACTTAGGACGTACTTTGTCCTAAGTATAGGGGGGTGCACCCTTGATTTGTTAATTCTTTGATCTGTTTATTCCCACCCTTGACCTTCCCTGCTTTGTGTACAGTCTGGTATACTTAGGATTACTTGATCCTAAGTATAGGGGGGACGGTCAACTTCTATTTCGTTCATTTCTTATTCATATATTCTTTAGACTTATACTCAGTTCGAGTTATGTCTTCTCTTTTCTTTTCGATCTATGAGGACATAGCTCAAGCTAAGTATAGGGGGGTTGTATATACTCTGTATATACTTTAGCCATAACTCGTACTTTCGTATTCTCTTAATAATATGGCTAATAATTCATTAAAATCTTAATAGAAAGATGTGATTATTCCTCAAATTCTTTTTGTATATACTGATTAATAAATCAGGTGAAAATATTTTTTGCAAAATGTTTGAAAAATAGTTTGAAAATCTCTGTGAACATTTATTGAAAACTATTTTGAAAATATTTTGTTACATGTTTTCAACCTGTGTAAAAATGTGTGGTTTGTAAAATTTATTTTCTTTGTGTGAAATAAAAGGTTTGAAAAATGATTTGCAAATGGTTTAAAAAATGGTTGTAAAAATATGTTGAAAATCTATATATACTATTTTGAAAAACCTTTGCAAGATGATTTTCAAATGTGTGTAAATGTTTGTAAAAATGTTTGTAAAAATTATTTTGGACTATAGTTTTCAAAAATTGTCTGAAAAATTTGTGTAAAATAAGTTTAAGGAATAAATACATCTAATAAATAAAATAATAATAAATAGGATTCTTTAATAAGTGTACATATATACCTCTAAATAAAAACTAAATTCTTTAAAAATCATTAAAATAAAGCGGCATGCTGATAATCACAAATTATCGAGGGTCTAAATGCGTCGCTGTGGCGACCCACAATAAAATGCGATTAATCAACAGTGAACCCACAATCAAATATCAATCAATGAAAAATAAGTGTGGAGTCAAATTTATTTTTAACTCTACATAAAAGATGTATAGGTGCAAGTATGTAAAGAGTTCGAACACAGGGAACAAGCAGGGTAGTTCAAGCAAGTGCTAAAGTGTGTGTGACTGTGTGATGTGTTTACACTAAGCAATCAAGCAAAGGAAATGTTTTTGTGGGTTTTTAGTTTTTAATTTTTTTTATTTAATTTTTAATTTTTTGTATTTTGATTTTTTTTAATTTTCTGATTGTTATATTTTATATTCTATATATTTTTTTATTTCTTTTTCAATATTGGAAAGTAAAGACAATATAATAAAAGGTAAGCTAAAATATTTATAAAAATGTGCAAAAATAACCTAAAATTCAGAAATAAATTGTTTTTAATATTTTTAGGATTTTTTACTGTTTTTGTGATTTTTGGGGATTTTTCAAGGTGTTTTTGGTATTTTTAATTACTGAAATAAAGGAAAACAGTGGGAAAGAAGCTGACTGTGAGTAAAATGAGATTTAAAAATACCAGCCAGTAGCTAAAAATTTTTACACTATTTTTCGAATAAAAAGAACAAAATAACGAACAAACAGAAGTTGAGTTTGTGATTTTTGGATTTTTCTACTATTTTATATATTTTTTTGAAGTTTTTGAGTGTTTTTGAATTTTTAGTGTTTTTCTTTTGAGATTTTTATTGATTTTTGGACTGACACTAAAATAGGATAAAATAGACACTAGGTGAAGTTTTGGGAATTTTTGGAGGAATTTTGATATTTTTTTGGCATTTTCTAAGGTAGACAGTACACAAAAAGGATGTTTTTGATTTTTAATAAATATAAAAATAAAGTAAAATCAAAAACTAAATAGTTGGCGTCACAGTACACGTGTCCAGATACTTAAGTCTATTTTTGTGAAATTTTTGGAGTTAAAGTGATAGGCTAAATAATTAGAACAAACATCCAAACATTAAACAATCCTGGCAGGGGTATATGTGCAATATCTAAAACATCCAGGGGCATACATGCAATTTTCCACAAAAATATACACTGTATATTCAATTTTTAGCACCAAAATGCAATTACAAAAGTCGCCTGGGCCTCTTAGCAATTTTCCCACCAGGGCGCGTGACTTGCACGCGCCTGGCGAGGACTAAACTGTAATATATCAAAAACCTAGGGGTCAACTTGCAAAATAACCAAAAAGTTTACACTTCACGCCACAGTTCTGGACTAAAACGAAATACACAAACGTACGGGGGTTCCTCTGCAAAATGCCCACACCTCACGTGTACAGGTTACGTGAGGTGACGTGGCAGAGGACCTAAATGCAAATACTGAAAGTACGGGGGTGTTTATGCAAATATTACAAAACTTTTACACTACAGACAAAAGTTTAAATACTAAATATTAAATACAGAAAATGCGAGGGTTGGGATGCAAAATACCCTCGCTCGGGCGCTCCGCAGGTGACGCGTGGCGCGCATCCAACGGCTGGCGGCGATGGGCGATCCAGCGGCGGGGAGCGGGCCACTTATCCACGTGGCAGCACGAGAACGACCGATGACGGTTGGCGTCGACGTCTGAGATTAGATCTCAGAAAGAGATCTGACGGTGGATGGGCTTGGAGGATCGGACGGTCGTCACGCGAACTGGAGCTGCGGCTCAATCGGACGGTGGAGAAGCGAGGAGGAAGAACAGGGAAGAAGGCCGGCGGAGGCGAACTTCCCCGACTCCGATCTCGCTCCTCAGGCGATGGATGGGCTCCAAAATGGAGCTGCAGGCTCCTGGAAGGTCCTTCTATGGACTGGATGGCTCGGATTCGCCGGAGGAGCGTCGAGGTGCTGGCGCGAAGGCGGCGGAGCTTTGCGCTCCAGATGTCTCCGGCGAGGAATCAAAATGGCCCTCCAGGTGCGTTCAAGGGTCTTTGACCTGCAAAAAGTGGTGAAAAGGCCCAGGGCAAATTGCCTGGGCCTCGCGGAGAACCTAATCGACACGCGAGGGAAGGTGATCGTCGGTGGCCGGAGGTGCGCTCCGGCGAGGATGCTTGGATGAGCGAAATAAGCGATGGAACGTATAATTTTTTTGGGGTTTTTGAAGCTTAAGCTAACAGGAACTAAATGCAAGGAAGAAATAAGCGGGGGAATGCCCTCGATGGCCGGGGCCAGAGGAGAAAGGGTACCTCGACGCCGGCTGTTGGCGGAGGTGGTGGAGCTTCCCTCGACTTCGCACGCCTTGGCTGAGGAGCTGGCGATGGAGCTGTCACCTCCAGGGAGCTCAGGAGCACGATGATGGCGCTGAAGGGTGGACCAAGGGGACTCGAATTCAAAAGGAAAGAAGGGGGTCGGTTATATGTGGTTTGACCCGAGGTGACAGGGGTCCAAAGACCAAGAGGTCTGGAGCAGCTCCTTGATCCATAACCCAATGTAATCACTTGGCGGGCAAGAGGGATGAACGAGGAAGAGGATCTCAGAAGAAATCAAGTCGAAAGGATGAAAGCTCGTGCCTCGAAAAAATGGTGAAGATGGGGTCAACAACGGTTCTGACAAAGGCTACAGGGTGTAGGTCAGACTGTTGACCTAGGTCAACAGTCCTGGCCTCCTGGTTGGTCCACGTGGACCAACCAGGAAAAACCCTGGAAAAAATATTTTAATAATTCTATTTAAAATACTAAATGGCCGAATTAGTTAAAAGTTATAAAATAAAAAATGTTTAGAATTTTGTGTAGTATTTTATTTTGATTTTTAATTATTTTTATGACTTATATTTTTACAAGTTACCTTTTTAACCCTATATAGGTATAATACCTATGTATTTTAGTATTTTATTTTTATTTGGTGTATTTTAATTTCTTTAATTTTGTTTATAGTTTTATAAAATTATAAAATACTTTTATACATATAAATATATTTTTATTTTATTTTTCTGATGTATTTTGTATATTAAATAAAATATAAAGGTAGTTTATATAGGTATATATACAGGTAATGTACCTATGTATTGATTATATATATACAAGTATTTTTATTTGTATTTTAATTATGTTTTTTTTCATTCTGATTTACATGCACATAATTATTACAAGTATTATTTACAACATTATAAAAATAATAAATAAATAATAAATTGAATATTTTAGTATGTACAAGTATACAATGAGGGTCCAAAACTCAACTTTCAAACCGTAGCTCCGCCAAATGCGAAACCACCGCCATTGGATAGATTATTTTATTCTATATACAATTAAAGGTGAGTACACTGCATTTGGAGTTGTCAGTTGTGAGATATGGGTCTGGGAAGTTGGGATTTTGGATTCTTATTCAGACCATAACTTTTCATCTGTACATTCTTTTTCTGTGAAATCAATTTTGTATTTTTCTTTATTAAATTATCTACAACTTTCATGTACAAAGTTTCTTTATTTGATGTACAAAAAGTGGAACCAAAAATAGGTCCAAAATGAATAAAGAATGAATAAAATATAAAGGTATTTTGGCTGTGTTTTTGACCTTATCTCCCCCTACTTTATTCCTTGTCGACCTATTCATCAAGATGCCTAGGTCTCGGGGGTTTTGGGTCATAAAATATTTACAATATTTTATTCCTTTTCTTTTCTTTATTTATTCTATAATTTTGGCCTTAATTACAGTAATTTATACACTGTTGAGATGCACATGCATGAATGCTAAGATGCTTGATTTAAGGCTATTTACAGGCATTTGCTAGGATTTTTGATGCCAAAATGATAGAATAAAGATGATGAAATGTGGATTCATCACATGCCCGTGTAAATAGCTGTATATATTGGATGCCAAAATTCTTTCTTTGTGTAAAATTCTTCTCTTTATTTTCAAAAACCTTTGAAAAAATTGCATTATTCTTTGCATATTTGTAAATAGCATTTGCATAGCATTCATATTCTTTGATTGAGTATTGATGATTGAACTTGTCCAATAAAGTCGAAGATTGGAGCTTGGTTGGACCTTACTGCACCTAACTGCACTGGAACCTTATGGGAACTAGGTTTAAGGCACTCCAGGTCGATTCAGACTTAATTCTTTGAGAAATCAGGGCTAGGTTCAAGTCACCTCAGTGGACTAACTAGAACTTTTCGAAACACACGTATGACTCTTGTCGGCCGTGACCTAACTTGGACACTTGCACCTTTCACTTGGCTCAACTCAGTTGGAGTGGTGAGGGGGTTGGATTTGCCAGTCTGAGACGCACACGGGTGGAAACATTCGTCCTCGTCTAGGGAGGGAAGTGCACCCCAACCTGGTCCAGTAGCTATGAGGTCTAACGACAGGAGAGCGTGGGTTGCAATAATGCTTCAAAAGAGGGATAGTCTTCTGGCTCAAGAGGAAAAACTCTTTATGTAAATGCTGCTGTGAATAGTATGTTGAAAAAAAATGGCCAGGCATGTACAAAAATAAAATGCCTGCAAAGTATGTACATATGTTGTAAAGAAAATAAGCAAGCTTGAGCATCAAAGTTATACCATGTGAGCCTGCAGCTGGATGACTTGACTACACTGGTCTTGCATCCCAGGATAGGTAGCTACATTGGCTACCGTCCATTCTTTTCTCTACCTCCTCCTCTTGATTCGGATGCCACTTGAACTTAGAAAGGAATACCCCGCTCCTCGAGTAAAGAGTTGTTGGATTAGGGAATCATTGGGTTGTCATTCTGGAGAAGTCAGTCTCTTTGTCATTTCAGTTGGGGAGAGCCACTATCACTTACACGTACAAGTCAGCTTCATAGTCATAAGGGTTTGCGTATGATATAGGCTAGTTCTGACCTGGCTATTGAGGTGATTTGAACCAAGTTCTGTGACTCTTGAAGGCTGTTGTGTTTTAAATTTGGTTCACGACTAGGTTCCACACACATTCTCACACCAAGGTCTAACCTGAGCTCCAAACTTTGATTCCGTACAGATGAGTTTAATAATCATGACTAATTCAATTTATTCTTTGAATTCTTTATTTTTGCTTTTCCTTTTCTTCTTATTCTTTATTCTTTTTGTACTTATTGCATAAGTATTTGCTAGGGACCAGTAAAGGCAAGTATAGGGGGGTGATGAATCTCCATTTCATCACCTTTATTCTATCATTTTGGGCCTTAAAAACCCCAGCAAACGCATGTAAATAACATCAATTTGTACATAATAGCACTCATTGTTCATTGTATTTATTATACATAGAATAAGGTTTTTAATGCCAAAACTATAGAATAAAGAGAAGAAAAGAAAAAGGAATAAAATATTGCAAATATTTTATGACCCGAACCCCGAGACCAAGGCCAACATGGAATTGGTCGACAAGGAATAAAGTAGGGGGAGATAAGGGCCAGTATACAATAAATACCTCATTTATTTATTCATTTATTTATGCATTTTTGACACCTATTTTGTACATAATTATTTATTCATCAAATAAAGAAACTTTGTTCATAAAAGTTGTAGACAATAATGTAAATAAAAATACAAAATTGAGTTTGTGTAAAAATAACACTCAGTGTACATTTTATACACAAAAATAAAAAGAAAAAAATCTCAACTTCACAGACCCATATCTTGCAAACAAAAACTCCAAATCACTCAAAGTCACCTTTAATTGTATATAGCTTTCCAAGAACTATTTTATAAAATTGGTTTCATAATTTTTGGAGTCCATCTGTGGAAGTTAGGTTTTTGGCCCACCTTGTACATAGGACTGCTTAAAATATTCATTTTATTCAATATTTATTATTTTTACAAATTTATACTTTTAGAATTTTGTAAATAATGTATATAATACATGTATATATTGAAATTAAAAGAAAATCAAAAAGAATTTGTAAAATAAAATAAGTCTATAAAATTTATAGTCAAAATACCTATGCTACCTATATGTATATAAAAAAAATAGATTTTATTCTTTTATTCTTTATTCATCTATATTTTTATAATAATGTATATATTATACATAACTTATTAAAAATACAAATCCAAAATAAAAACAAATAAAATTCATTAAATAAATAAAATGTATATAATATATAGGTAAAATACCTATAAGTATACCTACATATACATATACTTATTTATTTAAAAATGTAAATAAACTCCTAAAAATTAAATAAAAATATATTTATACTCATAAAAATAAGTTATAAATTTATTAAATAAGAAAATAAAATAATAAAATAAAATAAACAAAATAAAATAAATATATATAAAAACACTTATAAATACATTATTAAAATAAACCCATAATAAAACACTTCAAAAAAATAAATAAAAATCATAAATAAATACTACATTAATTTATAAACATTTTTTATTTTATAAGTAAAATCTAATTAATTCATTTATTATGTTAAATAAATGGGTCAAGATCGGTCCATTGTGGACCAATCAGGGGCCAGGGAGTGTTGACCTCCGGTCAACTCCCCCTGCGCCTCTGACTCCCGTCAGACATGTCTTTTCCCCCGTTTTCTTGAATTTTTTCCGCTCGACTCAGTGCTCCATCACCAACAGTCTCTTCAGGGAATTTTCTCCCAGATGAATCATGATCCTCGCCGTCTACTTAGATTGCTTGTACATACCACTGATTCTTTGATTTTAGCCGGTCAATAAGGGCGCCCAACCTTGTTTATAAATAAGTCCATCTCCTTCGTCTGAGCTTTTTGGCCATTTCCTAAGCCCTAGAACCCTCGCCTTCGGTCCAGCGTGTATCCTGGTGACAGCAGGAGGTCCCCTAAAGGTCGAGGCGGTTCGTGGAGGAAGGAGATGCGCCCACGGCGGCGCTCTGGCAGCCGTCCTGCTCCTTGGCCCCCCGACCAAGTCGAGACTGCACATTTATGATTTCTAGGTAGCTTTTCATGTCTGCGTTTCATTTCCGTCTT
Organism: Ottelia alismoides; assembly: GCA_037367405.1. NCBI lineage: Eukaryota > Viridiplantae > Streptophyta > Magnoliopsida > Alismatales > Hydrocharitaceae > Ottelia > Ottelia alismoides. The sequence continues at coordinate 758,882 of JAZKJV010003078.1, forward strand.
TTATTTCGCATTTAGATTACTAGTGTAGCGTAATTTAGGTAAATCGAAGTTCGCTGGAGCTCTGCTCGGGCGACTTCGCCACCTTGTTTCCGACCGTTTTCCGACACCATTTCGCCTTCATTTCGAGCCCCTTCGCATTCTACACCTCCAGACCACTCCAGCCCAACCATATCTGCTCCAGATCTACGAACCGAAGCCTCAACTCCGCCGCTCGCTGAAGGCTTCGCCATTTCTCCCATTTTAGCGCTAACAGCTTCAAACCCCAGGTCAAGGGTGAAGCCCTCGAGCCGTGCTTTGTTCTTGTGCAGGTTAGGTGCGTTGAAGAGCACCAGGAGACGTTTCCAAGGCCGGCGGAGGTACCTGGAGCTGCGTTCCTTCCCCGAGCTCGTGGCGTCGCTCCAGGGTACCTCGGTCCAATCCAGCACCTCCAGCCGATCAAGCAACCTGCCAGGAAGCTTTTGGGACCCTCAGGTGCAACGATGAATGGCTGAGGAGCGAGATATATGCGGAAGAAGCTCGCCCCAACGAGCTTTCTTCCCTGTTCTTGCACGTGTGCTCCCAGCCGTTGGATGAAGACGAAGGCCCCAGGTCGAAGATCAGCCGTCCGATCCTCCAGCACTCAGACCGTCAGATCATCTTGGATGACCTAATCCTAGCTGTGGATTGCGAACCGTCATCGGCCCACGTGGAGGCACCACGTGGATTAGTGGATGAAGACCAGCCGTCGGATGAAGCGCCTTTGGGGGTAAATTGCAAAACCAACACCCGCACATTTTGTATTTAATTTTTAATACTATAAAATAAATAGCACGTTGTAAATAAAATGTCATTTTTGCTAAAGGGCCCCTGAGTTTCTGAAAATTACAAATAGGTCCTTCCGCGCCTCACGTGCAGTCCCACGTGAGGCGCGTGAAATTTGCATATACACCCTGGCGGTTTTTGTATATTGTAAAATAGTTCTAAAAGTTTAAACAAATGTTTATTTCTGTTGGAATTTTTGCACTGATGCCCCTAGAAGTTATTTTATTTGCAAAAATGCCCCTACCAGGCTGTTTAATTTTTGTGCCTTTTTTCTATTTATTAAAAATACCTATGAGGCTTCTAAAAATTCAGAAAAATTAGGATAGATGTTTCATGTGATGCTCTTGCAGGCCCATATTTTATTTCACGTTTTTTGCATTTTCCTAATTATTAAAAATGAAAAAGAAGCCCTTTTTGTACTGTTTAAATTAAAGATTACAAAAAAATTATAAAATGTTTTTGAAAAATTATAAAAAAATTATATATGGTATATTAATATATATCTTGAGTCCAGGAAATTAAAAAACCTAAAAATATTAAAAAGAAAAATAAAAAATCAGAAAGCTCCAAAATCCAACAAAAAAATAGAAAAACCCTTGAAAAATCCCAAAAAAATACATTTTTCTCTTTTATAATTATTTATACATTATTATTAATATATTAAAATTAATTTGGGTAATTTTGGGAATTATTTCTTATGTTTAAAACCCAAATTACATTCGACTAGTTAATTAGTCCATATTGCGGACCATTTTGAGATCAAAAATATAAAAAAAATTAGAAATATTCCTTGAAAATAACACAAAAAATAGAAAAAGATAAAAAACACATAAAAATACATACATATTATATCTATATATTTTAAGCACTTATATATATGTATATCCATATATTGTACTACATCTCTCTCTCCTCTTATATATACGTCTCTTTATATATACATAAATATATATATTATATAATAAAAAAATATTAAAAGAAAATAAAAAAATAGAAAATCTAAAAACAAAATAAAAAATTAAAAAAAAATATAAAAAAATTAAAAACCCACAAAACCATAAATGGACATGATCAATGGATTGAATAAATTATACATCACATACATTCCTTCGCCTCCCAATGTTCGACCTCTACCTGTACTTACACCTATACACATTTGCATGTAGAGTTATAATAAATCTTAACTCCACATTTTTGGATATTCATTGCATATATTTATTGTGGGTTAATTGTTGATTGATTCGGGAGTCTGTCTGAGGTCAACTCAGCGACTGTCTATCCGCCTTGTGGAAAGACACGATCTCGGCTAATTCCCTTTCATCACCCACCCTCCTATTCAGGACATGCTATGAGTGAATCCCGAAGAGTTCAGATTGACCAAATACGAGACACGGGTGTTCACATTACTGAGATGAGAGTGCATTCCATAGGCGATCATATGGTGCAATTGCGAGCTTTAGATGACTTTTATCCTAGGACATTGGATGAGTACACAGATCATGAATCACAGTCCACTTCTACTTTGAGACCCTTCGTCCTGGATTTAGAGTTAATTGATCTACTGCCCAAGTTTTTTGGGGAAGTGCACGAGGAACCATATTTGCATATTGATGAGTTTGAGGAAATTTGTGGAACACGATCATATTCCAATATCACTTCTGAGGACATGATGTTGATTACCTTCCCATTTACACTTCAGAGTAGAGCCAAGAGTTGGCACAAATGACTAGGAAGGAGGATTACTACGTGGGGAGATTTGCGATCGCTGTTTTTGCAGAAATTTTACCCCCAACGTAGAGCAGAGATGATGCGGTCGTGTATTCGTGATTTTTCAGTTAACCCCCAGAAGCCATTGATAGATTCATGGTTGAGGTTACGAGAACTTTTGAGGCAATTTCCGGATCATGGATTTTCGATGACTGACCTTATCCATATCGCCATGAGGGGGAGGACCACAGAGCAGATTGCATATGTCATTACCTCATGTGGTAGTTCACACCACTGTCCCGACCTGGATTTAGTTGAGACCTTCTTGGATACACTTTCTGATCTTGCATATACACGAGATGATTTATTCGGGACAACACATGAGGGAGAGATGACAACAGTTGATTGTGTGACACACCATACCGATCTTGATAGCACACACAAATCCGAGGATACAGATGCTACTACTTCTCATTTGATGGATGTGTTGACTACTACTGTGAGTTCCGAGAGCCGGACATTGGTTGAGTTTTCATTGGATTTACAATCAGATTTTGAGCCAGTCCCGCACCTCCACATTGATGATTCTTCGATTCTAGATCAGCTAGGATCCCAAGAGATAGAGGAGGAGCCCGCATTTCAGCCATCCTTAGAGTCATTTCAGTGTCCATGTCCAGTTGATTCAGTGTCTTGTCTTCAGAAGATCTTCTCAGATTCGGAGATATACTTGGATTCATCTCAGCAGAGAGAGCTTGATGAGGGACCGATTTTTGATTCGACAGACCTTGATAGTCCCGTATTTGAGCCATGTGTCCTCCCATTTGATGAGGTCGATACATTTTTGGAGGACATGACATTTGACAGCATTGATCCCCAATTTCCTAATGATTTGACATTACTCCCCGAGGGTTATCTGCGGGAGGATGCCATGGACCATATGTACTCGGTTTCACTTTTTGAGAGTGTATCCGATCTGTCGGATCACGAGACCGAGTATTTTGATTTTTCTGATAATGAGCTTGAGGTTTCTCTCCTCGACGACCCTCACGAGGATGACCCGATCTTTAAGGTATTCAATGATTTCATTAATTTGTCTACATTATATGCATCGGATATCAGCCTTTCTAGTGAGTCTCCTGATCTTGATCTTCCATATCTATTCAATACTGTGATCAATGTGGAGGATTCACTGACATATCCTTCCTTCTCCACGTTCGACTTCTTCGGCTCTGCCCTCTCACTCCATACAGACCTTGAGCCGAAGATTTCTTTTGTGCTACCGGAGCCCGATTTCATCTGCCCACATATTTACCCGGTAGCAGACACCCGCCTGATTGATTACCTGGGTGTTATCATTTACTCCGTTGACCTCGTTGTTGTTCTCCAATTGAGACTGCAACGACAGTACGATATTCGCTTTACAGATGCCGTCCTGAACCTCGATACTGCGTTGTCCTAGCATTTGCACCCAGCTAGGGGCGTAAACTCTAGCGCTTGTTGAGAGGCACCTCAACACTACACACATCTGTATAGATCATTCTGTCCATATCATACATTCTTTCTATCTCACACCCCATCTTCATCTCACGATCATTCCATACTTAGGGTGTACTTTACCCTAAGTATTGGGGGGTGTCAGACTTGTGATTATTCTTTTGATTCTTTTTACCTCTGTTTTGCTGCCTATACTTAGGGATATCTCACCCTAAGTAGAGGGGAGGTAGAGTCTGTACATTCTACTCCTTGGTTTTCCCCTTGTGTACAGTCTTATATACTTAGGATTACTTGATCCTAAGTATAGGGGGATCACCGACTCCTATTGATTTTATTCTTTTATTCGTCGTTGTAGTATACTATTCTTTTCACTTTTCTATACTTAGCACGAGTTATGTCTTTCTTTCCAGCTCTTTGATCACTATGGGGACATAGTTTGAGCTAAGTATAGGAGGGTGTTGTATATATTGTATATATAGTTTAGCCATAACTCGTACTTTCATATTTTTAATATGGCTAAAACACTGTATAAATACTAAAAAAACTAAAAAACCTAACTAACTAATAAAAAGATGCAGAAAATTCCTCAAAAATCTTTTTGTACATATTGATTAATAAATCATGTTAAAATGTTTCGAAAAGTATTTTGAAAGTAGTTTGAAAATCTATTTGAAAAATCTTTTGAAAACTATTTGAAAAATATTTGAAAAGTATTTTCAACCTTTGTAAAAATATTGTGGTTTGTAAAAAAATTTCTTTTTGTGTGAAATAAAATTATTTTGTAAAAACTATTTGTAAATGTTTTGAAAAATAGTTGAAAAATTATTTTGAAAATCTATATATACTGTTTGAAAAATGTTTGCAAAATAATTTTCAAATGTGTGTAAATGTTTGTCAAATTGTGTGAAAAATTATTTTGGACTATAATTTTCAAAATTCTTTGTAAAATTATTTTCAAATAAATTTAAGATATATATGCATCACAAAAATAAAAAAATGAATAAAATTGAACTAAAAAAAATCAATTGTATGTATATACCTGTATAAATTACTCAGTTGTAAATTCTTGCATCCTATTCTTGTAAAATAATTAACTCATTCTTGTGTAAATATGTATCTCATCCCTAAAATAAATTAAATTTAAAAATGTTTTGTATATACTTGTATATATTACTAACTATTTGCTTGAAAAAAATAAACAAACTTTTGCATGTGCATCATTTTTCAAAAATCCATAAAAATTTCAAAATTTTGAAAATTGTTTCACAAAAAGATTTTGTTTTCTTTGCATGTACATACTTTCTTGGATTTGCATTTGCATGAGCATTTTTTAGGATGATTTTGACATTTAAACAAGTCTGGAATAAATTTGAAGAATGGAGCTTAGTTGGACCTTAATCCACTTAATTTCAGAGGAACCTTATAAGATTTGGAGTTAAGACTTTTCAGGTCCTAGTGACTTAATTCTTTGAGTCCATAAGACTATGTTCACATGTCATCTTGATGAGTCTAAGTAGAATATTTAACAACACACGCATGATTCTTTCAGACCGTGGCTTACCTTGAACAATGCACTCTACACGTAGCTCCTCATGGATGAGATAGTGAGGGGGCAGAATCTTTTGGCTTGGGGTAGCATACAAGGGTAGTACATCTAGGCGGAACCTCTCGTCCTCCTCTAGGGAGGGAAGTGCGTCTCAACCTAGTCTGCTGATGTTGAGGTCTAAAGACAGGAGCTGTGGGGTTGCAATAATGCTTCAAAAGAGGGTTAGTCTACTGGCTCAAGAGGAAAAACTTCTTATGTACATGCTGCACCTTGTATATATTTAAAAAAAAAAGAAAAAAAATGTAAAATCTCCAAAAGTGGACATGCCTGATAGAAAAATAAAATGCCTGCCGGAGTGTATATACAAGTGAAAAAAAAGAATAAGAGCTTCCAAGTCATATATTTGTGAGATTGCAGCGGGTGACATGGCTACACTGGTCATGCATCCAAGGATAGGTAACTACACTAGTTACCGTCCATTCTCTTCTCCATCCCTTCTTCTTGAGCTGGTTGTACTTGAACTTAGAAGGGAATATCCCCGCTCCTCGAGGAAAGAGTTGCCAGACCGGGGGATTAGAGTTACCTTGTTGAGAGAGTCTGTTTCTTTGCTACTTTTGAGATGAGGAGCTATATTTCACTTACACGTACAAGTAAGAATTCATAGTCATAATAATTTGTGTATGTAGACTTGTTCTGATCTGACTGTTGAGGAGACCTGAATAGGAGTCTTATGGAACTTAGAGGTTGTTAGGTTTTAATTCCATTTCCCATTAAGGTTCCAACACACTAATAATCCAAAGGTCTGACAGAGCTCCATACTACATTTTTATGAACATAAGTTTAAAAGTCAACATTGTTCTAACATCTTTACTTTTTCTTTTCTTTATTTTTGTTTTCACTTATTTTCCAAATAAGTGTTTGCTAAGGGACTAGCAAAGGTAAAGTATAGGGGAATGATGAATCCACGATTCATCACCTTTATTCATTTATTTTAGCCTCTTTTCCTTAGTCAAATACCTGTAAATACCCCTTAATTGCATAAAATTACCATTTTGCATGCATTTGTTAATATTGTATTTTTAACACTTTTTGTACATAAATAAAAGAATAAAGAAGAAAAGAAAAAGAAAAGGATGTGTTTATGCAATAAATACAGACTGACCCAAACCCCGAGAGAAGGTCAAGACTTGACCTGATCGACCAGGAATAAAGTAGGGGGAGATAGGGTCTTCTGTTAGAAAAACCAAAAATATTTTGTAAATATTTTTCATGTATATTTGTATAAAACTTGTATTATTTTATTCGTACATAATTTGACCTAAAACTTATTATTTTTGTAAACAAAAGTTGTAAATAAAAATATGTTGTAAATAAGAAAAATAAGTGTAAAATAAAATAGTGTAAATATTGCAAATAATTACATCCAGAAAAAGCCGCAAAGTGATAATTGAAATACCAATTCCGACTCCATACGAGCTCAAATCGAACCAAATTCACTTCCATCATACTATAAATTAAATTATCTTTCAAATGGCTGTGGTTTCATAATTTTTAGAGTTACGGTTAAAAAGTTGGTATTCTAGGGTGTTTTGTGCAGTTTTTCCATATATTTATTGTATATATTTATTTATATTTATTTTTTATATAATGTATATAATTGTAAATATTTTTTTATTAAAAATAAAATTTAAAAAAATAAAAAGAAAAAAATCTTTTATTTCCTTATTTGCACCTATGTATATTGTAATATTTGTATAATATGTGTATAGAATAAACTTCCTTAAATAAAAATCATCAAAAAAATTAATTATCTCACATTAATTAATTAATTTTATTTAATTACGAAATTCATATTTAATTATTTAATTTATTAGACTTATTTGGATTTATTTGGTTTAATAACTTGGCATGTATTTTAGATTTGATTCCATACCATATATGGCCACCATTAAGGTGGCTAATTGATTTCCATTAATAATTTAATCTATTTAATTTATTTAATTCCGAATTTCATAATTTAATTAATTAATTAATTAATTAATTAATTAATTAATTTATTAAATCACCCAATAAACACCTTCCTTATTTGTAGATATTTTCCATTTTTGATTTTTGTCTCTTTTTATGGGCTCCTTCTCCTCATTCACTCTTTGATCGATCTTCGGCGGAGAGGAGCCCGATCTCCGAGAGGCTACTCGTTGCAGAAGGGTGCTTAGTCTCCGAGCCGTCCGGTGACAGCGTGTCGGCCCTCGTCGAGGCCATCATAGCATTTCCGACCCCAAGGTGAGATCCACTTTCATTTCCTATTTTTTTGCCTAGGTAGAATCATAGTTTAATTTTTACGTAGATCTTATTAATCTTTAGATCGTAGAATCATAAATTCCATCACACTTTACTCCGCGTCCGACACCGAAATTTCCACCTCATTTTGTGTTCCTCTCATTTCCACATTCTACCTCACGCAACCTTCCACCTCCGACCACGCACGGTGGTCGGAGATACGGATCTCTCTTCCATCTCGCCGAGATCCACCCATTCACGCATCCCACTATTGTGTATAAATAAAAAATATAAAATAATTTTTCATGTTTATCTCACATTTGTTTTTGCAGAAAAATAAAAAAATGATTTGTTGTTTGTCTTTTCTCTCTAATCCTTGTTTTGCAGGAATAAAGAATAAAAATAAAAAAATCCATATATTTGTGTTCGTTTTTAACATTTGTTTTGTAGGAAAACAAAAATAAATAAATAAATAAATAAATATATATATAATCTTCTTTTGCTCCGGTCACAATATCTGTTTCAAAATAAAAAAATAATTTTTTTGTTACCATCTGTTTACATTTCAAAAAAATAACAAAAAAATTATAAAAAAAATAAAAAAAGTTAAGCAGACTCCAGGTCGTCCTCCCATCTACACCGCCGCCTCGAGGGGTGCCTTCCTCCTACCGCCCTTCATCCTCAGGCGCCCCATGTGAGGGGGCCAACCGCTAGGCCATCCTCAGCCCCGCGCCCAGCCCTGTGCCTCCGCGCGCGGTGCCTACCAGCCTGCGCCTACCGCCGTTCGTCACCGCGCCTAACTTCAGTCGGAGGCGCCGCCCCTCCAGCCGTCCGCGCGCAGCGGGCCGCCCTCCGACCTGAACCGCCTCGCGCCTTTCGCCCAGCGTGTGCGCGGCCCGCGCCACCGGCTGACCTCCGCCCGTGCCCCCTTGCGCCGCGCGGCCCGCTGCACCTCTCCCTGACCGAACTCAGGTCGCGCGAGTCCTCCCGCGCCAGCCGCACGTACGGGCCCCACCACCCCTCGAGCCGCGCCCGCGCCCCTTCCTCCTCTCAGCGACCAGCGCAGCGCCCTCCAGCGGTGCCGCCCTCTGCCCACTGGCACTCCAGCCGCCTCCTCCACACCGTGCCTGCCACGAGGCGTACTCCACCGTTCAACCTCCTCGAGCCTCCTGCATGCAGGCCGCTCGCCACTCATCCGTGTGCCACCTCCACGACGCCGCTCTGCCGATCTCATCTCCATCTGGTGGCGATGGCCGTCGCCTTGGCTCTCTCCTTTTGGTGGAAGTCTGAAAGAACAGATTCAAAACAAAACCCTAGGAGGGTTTGAAAAAAAGGAAACCTTGCAGACATACTGATGAATCTCATATTCATCATGCTAAAATTGGTCATTTAGGCTATGTCCCCCATCATCCACTTGTACTTAATCATTAATAGAGCATTATTAGCATTCATACATGTGTGAATAATATCTGCATTTCATCATGCATAATTGCATTTAAAATCCCTAGTGTAAATTAGCCCAAAAAGCCGCTAACTTCTCATATTTTTAATTAATTCATCCTAACTCCGATTGACCCAAAACCTCCTCCATTGTGTAGATATTACTAACATTATTAAATAAAAAATACAAAAAATTACTACCCCAATAAGTGTCAAATAATCCCAAAGTCTAATTTCACATCTGACAGACTAAAATGAGCATATCTCCCACATACAGTGTCTGATTTTGGTCTACTACTTTTAAAGTACTCCATTTTCAAATACCTTCAAAACAAGACCAATTTCATAAAATTCGGAGCTCATATGTGAAAGATGGGTTTTGGGCCTCTTTTGCGCATTTTAACTTTTTGCTATTTTTGACTTGAGTTTTTATTTACATAATTAAGCCGTTTAATTTTATTTCTTCTTCATTTATGTTCTTTGATGAAAGTTTTATTAAGCGATGCAAAAATCCAAATTCAGATCAAAAGTGAGATCAAAGAAATTGACCAAGTTCATGTGTCCGTTGTCGGTCTGTACAAAAGTCGTGTGTTTCTTACTTTTATTTTATTTTCCTATTTTCTTATTTATTAAAAATCCAAAAAATTAGATTAGTGTGTAATTAATTTTATTTTATTTTATCATATTTTTTTATAATTTTTATCCTCTCTAAAACCACCAAAAAAATACAAAACCCCCAAAACTCGGTTTTCTATACACATGGAGACCCACCAAAAATATGACTTTGCACAGGTGACCTCTTTTGCTCCCGGGTCCTTCATGAAAGTTGTAGATCTCGACAAGACGAACAACTTTCGTGAAGGAAATTTTTCGATCTGAGGTCTCCTGCTATTGCTTTTCTATTTTTCTTTGCTTTTAAATTTTTGAAAATTTTTTGGGGCGCCACGTGGCAGCCCCGGGGCGTGCCACGTGGCACCCCATCCATCTCTCTCCTGACCCATCCCCGGGTCACGTGCCTAGCACGTGACCCCATCATCTTCCACATTCATCTTTTCCACCCCGCTGCCGTTACCTCCCTTCCTCCTCCTTGTAACGCCCCACCACCTCCGGCCATTACTCGCCTCCCAGCCGTTCACCTCCTCCTCCCATAACGCCCCTCGCACCTCTCCTATAAAAGCTCCGCCACCAGCCTCGTCTTGGACCATCCGCCATCTCTCCCGGACGCCGGTGACAGCGGCTTGTCTTCCTTATGGCGTGATCCGGAGGGCGTAGACCTCTATAGCTGCGCCTCGCAGCCAAGCTTCGTGCACGCCGGTGTTGAGGCGATTATCGGGATAGGCCACCGCCACCCCTTCCCAGGCGAACCCATCACCTCCATTTTATTTTTTTTGCCATTTCTGTTATAGGTACACCTCCAGCAGTTCAGCACCTCCGCTGCTCCGCTTCCGCCTCGCACGGAGCCACCTCCGGCCGCCTCGCGCGGAGTCTCCGCCTCCAGCTCGCTCCCTCCGCCTCGCGGCGCCTCCGCCCAGGCCCACCAGCTCCGCCTCGCGGTCTCGCCCCCGTCCGCCCACCGCGCCTTCCACACCTCTCCGCCAACCGCCCAGCCGACCGTGTCTCCACCTCCGGCCGCCTCCGCCCTCGCGCCGTGTGTCGGCTGAGGGGCGGCAGCACCGCCTCCACCTCGCCCTCCGCGACCGTGCGGAGGCGCCGTTCCACCGCCACCGCCTGACGCCGCCACCGCCTCCGCTCCTCATCCCGCCTCCGACGCACAGGCGCCGTTGGATCGGGCAGGAGGCCCTTGATCCAATGGCCCTAATCAAGCTATGCAACCCCCCCACCCCCCCGAGCCTCGGCCCCAGCCTCGAGGCTCGGGGCTCCGAAGCGCCAGACGCCGCCACGTAGGCTCGGGCATACGAGCCTGTGCTCCGTTGTCCAAGCCTCCTGCCCCCCCCCCCCGAACCTCATGCTCGGCCACCCGAGCCTCAGGTTCCACCACCGAGCCTCCTCGACGCAGGCAAATTGCAAAGACCCCCCTGCAACTTTCAGAAATTGCAAAAATACCCCCGCCTGGGGTAAATTACGTAGAGACCCTTCCGACTTTTTGAAATTATAGATAAGCCCTCCAGGGACCTTTTTGAAAAGAAAACTTTATTTTAATTACATTTTAGTCCCTGAAACTTCATTTTATCATATCTTTGTCATACGGACTCCGATTTTTGCGTATAATATGTCATTTTGAAGCTATTTTTATGATCTACAATTTAGCATAGTTTGTGATCAAATTTGAGGGCGTTTATTGGTTATTATCATTTGAGGACCTTTGATGGTATATGCAGGCCAAATTTTGACATATTGTTGCTTGGTATTTTGATGATATTATTTGAGGAATTCGGATGAGTATTTTTATCTGATTAAGCCTTCATTGATTATTCTTAATAATTTAAATTTCACGGGGGATTATCTCAGATCAATTCCTTAAGATTATGGTCAAACTTTCTAGGAATTAGATCAAAGGCATTCGGAGGACGGATAGATTGCTTCAATTATTCTGAGTATCAATATATTAACCTGAAGCATTGACTCAAATATATTTTGATTTGTGATAAATTTTGATGAAATTATTGATCATATTATTTGAGAATTAGATACATTTCAAATCACAGATCCGGAGCATAAACCTGTTTATTTTCCTTGCATAGCATTTCCATTATTGCATTGTATATTTTATTCACACAAAAATTAATCGAACATTGATTGATTATTTAAATTGATTCAAAACCGTGCAACTAAAAATCTCCGTTCCCTGTGTTCGACCTTGGTAGACTTGCCAAGTAAAAATACTCAACAACATTCAAAGATTGTGGTGTTTTGATCGACCGAAATTCGCCTCCTATACTACAATACCGATTATTAAAGAGGAGAATTTCGCGCTCATCAAATGGCGCCGTTGCCGGGGAACGACGAATTTTTAGGGTTTTAAATCATTTTCTGTAATTAATTTTGTGAAATTAATTTTTATGTCATTTTTTTTCTTTTGCATTTTTTTCTTCTTTTGCATTTTTCTAAACGCATTTTCTCTTGTTGCAGAATACTCGGAGCGGAATTTTGGATATTCATCAAGGATCTCCAAGGAAGATTGAATTTTGATTTTTGTGAGAGAGATCTTAGTATAGGTTTAAATTTCTGCATTATTCACAGGGTCCCTCTCTCCTTGTACCCTGTTAATTTGTAATATTCAGGACTGGACTCTCTGTGGCTTGACGTAGAATTTAGGAGCACATACGTTAGATTAGAATTATTTGATTGTGCTCGTAATTTTTAGGCCACACTTTTCTCTAATTAAATGCACTGTTGATCGTTCAACATTAGCCAAAAATTTCAATCAATTCTTCCCGCTTATAGAACTATATGTTTAGGGCGTTTTCCATCTGTGCATACCATTTAGTGTAAATTTAAATTCCTTGTCTTGCATCCCGCATGAAGAACGCAAGGATTCACTGTAAGTCCTTCTCTTAAGCATGCATCACTGATTTACGCTTGCATTGGCTTTTTCGTTTCTCCCTCCTCAAGTTTTACAACTTAGGAATTAACGGAATTGGGACTGCTCGTTAGGCGTGAATTTCTGTGCTCACATAAACTACAGTGATAACCTTAATTTAAAATTGGGACTGCTAATCAAGGTGACTGTGAATAAACTGACCTAAAATTAACTTTTGTTCGGTGGAGAGAAACCCACTCATTGTTTGTGTAAGGATAAGATCGCACACCTTAGGGTAGAGCCAAAAACCGAAATACTTCATTCAGACTACTGATTTTAAAAACAATTAGCTACTTTTCAGTGAGGGTCTCGGGTAGCCGTTTACGGTTCGACTTCCCTTAGCAGAGTAGGTGGTTTAGAGGACACCGTGGAAGGCTCCGTCCTCAAGTAACACGGGTAGCCGTTTACGGTCCGTACTTACACCTATACTGGCTGAAAGTAGGAGCAACTAGTTGTATGAACTCGGGACAGTCTTTGTGAAATATTTCAGCACCTAACAGCTCCGCTTAATTTTTAAGATTGTTTTGTCATTAAATTAAAATTGAAAAGATAAGCGACCGAACCCTAACGTGCCTTCACCAGTATTGAGTGGGTGAATCAACGTGTTTGTTTTGTGTTTGATTTGTGTGCGTCAAAGACCTTGCAATTGCAAGCAAATCGTGGTTCGCTGATCATTCCATCCCTCTTGACAAGATGTCGGCACAATGGTCTTCTTTCCCGATCTCCATGACCATGTCCCGATATTATTCTTCTCACACTCCTCAGGGGAACCTACCATTCAAATCAAGTTTCCCTCAGCCATCATTCTCTGCCCACCCATACATCCCACCCTATGACCACATTTCTTCTTGGAATAGCCATCTCTCACATTCAGACAAACTTATGGACATAAGAGAGAGATCAGAATCAAGGATAAACAATAGAGTGACCGATATTGACAATAAAACACGATTTCCGGTCACTAGGATCTCACAGCCTCTTGAATTATCCCCTACTCAAAACAAGTATCAATTTTCCTTTGACAACCCACGAGAAAACCAAGGTCAAAGAAATACAACTCATGACTAGACCATAATGTTTATGAACAATCAACACTCTACTCGAGGTTACATGCCAGAATCACAACACATGGAGACTGATTATTCAATCACTAGTCATGAGATGTTTGAGGATGAGATTGCTCGGATTAATCATAAAGCAGACGCTTTAACTATGAGAATATATGATCTCATCCTGTCAATGCAAAATTCAGAAGAAGTGAGGTCACCATCATGCGAACCACTGGATCATCACAATCAGACACAACCGCTGACCTCTGACCCCCCGACTGACCATATTACAGAAAATACCAAAAAAATGGAAAATTTTGAAATGGAAGCATTTTGCAAGAGTCTGATCTCAGAGCTTCCATTGATCAAAGCCATAGAATATGTGCCCGATCTTAAGAGATTTGTGAAGAGTCGACTGAACAACAAAAAGACGGGCAAGAAGCGATCAAGGACTGAATATCATGTCATATCTATGGCCAGTTCTTTGATGATGAATCATAAAATCAAAAGCCGTAAAGTCAAGAGATTGACTCAGATCACATGTGAAATTGAGGATTCTACATTCACTCATGTTCGGTTGGACGACGACTCCACATTAAACATCCTCCCGAAATCCGTCTTTAATCAACTTAAATTCGGACAACTCAAAAAGACTAGGCTAATCGTTCAATTACCTGATCGATCTATTAAAAGATCGCGGGGGATCGTTTCTATCATCGTCAAATTTCTGAGGTAAAGAACATAAGGTGGACTTTATTGTCCTCGACATTGAGCACCTCGGAAGGATGTCTGAGTCTCCTATTATTTTAGGAAAGTCGTTCTTAGCCTCCGCTAAGGCGATTGTCGATTGCGAGAGTCAGGAAATCAAGTTCCCGGACTCGGACCACAATGAACACGACCCCAATGACACATCCTGCTCTGAGGAAAACCAACTTGAAACCAACAGTTATGATTAGGAGATAAATATTTCACATTATCAGACATCTCCACATGACACACTGATACAAATCCTAGGAGAGTCACCTAAGGGACTGACTGTTGGACAAACTTCGGATTCTCACCACCTTATTACTGCTCCTAGGAAAAATCAAGATTTTGGAGCTTATGAAGAATTGTACCATATTATTGAGGACCGTCACAATTATCAGAGTGGACCAATCTTTGAGTCGGTAGTAATTCATGAGATACTTGAACCATATAAGGAACCGACTTCAAAAACATTCGATGTCACCAAAATTCACGATAATCCAGAAGTGACATCAACATCCCCAGCCATAAACTACAAGATCCGCAAGAACAATCTCCCTCGACCGAAGCAGTGCATGAAACTTCAAGAATCGGTCGACTTTTATGGGGATTCATCTGATGAGGAACTCACAAATGCCACTTCGGTTACTCAAGACAGGGAGATGCAGACTGTCCAACTTCCTCCCAATACTTTCCAAGGAAACAAACCGACCAAGAAAGTCACCTTTGACCTTACACATCAGGTGATTTCTGAAGAGTCCTCGTCAGATCATGATGTGGTTCATCAGATATGTGCAATAGGTACAGCTCTGATCCAAGGGCACTTAACTCTGATCGACAAAAGTTGGAGATCCTCTGTAGACCGCTACCATTCTCCTGAGGACGACTTCGACGATGGCTGATCTTCTTCATCGGCCTCCTCTTCATCACACTCCACATCTCCATACTATCTCCCTCCACACTCCCGCAAGAAGGTCCGTCGCAAACCTCCTTGATCTCGTACATACGCAAATCTACCCGGTTCCCCATCTGTAATTATCCGATTATACTTAGGCTGACCTGAGCCTAAGTATAGGGGGACCGCTACCATTGTTTATACAACACTTCTCTTCTTTTGTTTTTAACCCTTCTATATTTAGTACGAGCTATGTCAACATTTCACTTTGTGCCATGGGGACATAGCACAAGCTAAATATAGGGGGGTGTGTTTGTATATATTTTATCTACTTTATCCATAGCTCGTACTTTAATCGTTTTTATCTAACATCGGGGATGGGTATAAGTAGTGTGTTTTTCAAAAGAAAAACACAACAACAACAACAAAAACAAAAAAAAATAAAAAATAAAAAAAACAAAAAAAACTTTTTCCATAAAAAAATCATCACTCATGGTCTTGCATTTCATGCATTCCTTGGTTGATATATTCCTGACACATTCACCATCACTCAAGGCTTGAGGATTTTTGAGGACACCTGATTTCTGAGATCTTGAGAGTCTGAGTTAGCCTGCCTTAATCATTAGGGTTTTTGAACTTAATAATCCACACTTCCCTAGTTTGAAAGATTTGAGCGCTATATTGCACTCTTCATCTCTACCTTCAAAGAATATGATCAACACAAATCACTTCCACAACTGCATGATTGATGAGATGAGTTGAGATATCACTTGAGGAACTAGGACTGGAGATTTAAGTTTAGACTCGATCTAATGATATTCGAGGATGGGATAAAGTTAATGAAGGCTGCAGAAAACCTGAGTGTCAGCAAAACCCTAGCCAGTATGTGAACAAGATTCATATGCTATCTTTTTGATATTGACCTAAGTGCCAGGGTGTGTTAAAACTTAATGAAAAATTGTTGATCAGTGTGCGCGAACTTTTGGTAAAAGCAGTGGAGCTAGCCAACAAAAGAAAAGAAAAAGAAATATTAAAGAAAATCTCTATCATCCAAAGTCAAATTCCAAATGAGCTTCCACCAATGGCAAGCGCTCCCAAACATTTTCAAAGTATCCACTTTGACCAAGCGCTAATTAGGACCAAGGAGTAGGGCTGACACCATAAAGGGGATCTACATCGTAAGCGATACAAGTCTGGGTGTCGAAGGTATCTTAGATACTCAAAAGAGACACACCCCGGTGTACTCCCAGGAAAACAAGTGCAGACGACTCCAAATTCTCTTGATGGACACATTGATCAACAAAATAAAATATACTTGTGTTGAGTAATAAGGCACTCGAGAGGCACCTTGTTCCAATGTGAGGAAGAGAAAATTAGACACAATCCTATGGCCTCCATCATCTGGGCGTCCATCTACACTTTCCAGTCTGACAAACTAATGAGACGGTTGACTGAAGCAAGAATAGACTTATTCCCTAGTATTGAGGATTAGGTCTAGAGGAGGATCTTTGGGACTGGAACCTTGAGTGATGCCCCGACTCGACTCTCATGAAATGCAGTACACTTAAAATCATATCCTTATATTATATGTACAAACAGAGAGTCTGAAAATTAGAGAAGTTGGATTCCTTTTGATTAAATCTTGGTTGAGCCCAGAATTTTAGGATCACTCAAATTAAGAGTCTCCTATGAACTAAGCCTTGAAAATTCACATGCAAAGTCAGGGATGTAATCAACTAAGTCATTCATTCATGCTCGGGGACGAGCACGGTCTAAGTATAGGGGTATGATGAATCTCGTATTCATCATCCTAAAATTGGTCATTTAGGCTCTGTCCCCCATCATCCACTTGTAATTAATCATTAATAGAGCATTATTAGCATTCATACATGTGTGAATAATATCTGCATTTCATCATGCATAATTGCATTTAAAATCCCCAGTGTAAATTAGCCCCAAAAGCCGTTAACTTCTCATATTTTTAATTAATTCATCCTAACTCCGATTGACCCAAAACTACCTCCATTGTGTAGATATTACTAACCTTATTAAACAAAAAATACAGAAAAATTACTAACCCCAATAAGTGTCAAATAATCCCAAAGTCTAATTTCACAACTGACAGACTAAAATGAGCATATATCTCACATACAATATCCGATTTTGGTCTACTTACTTTTAAAGTACTCCATTTTCAAATACCTTCAAAACAAGACCAATTTCATAAAATTCGGAGCTCATATGTGAAAGTTGGGTTTTGGGCCTCTTTTGCGCATTTTAACTTTTTGCTATTTTTGACTTGAGTTTTTATTTACATAATTAAGCCGTTTAATTTTATTTCTTCTTCATTTGTGTTCTTTGATGAAAGTTTTATTAAGCGACGTAAAAATCCAAATTCAGATCAAAAGTGAGATCAAAGAAATTGACCAAGTTCAAGTGTCCGTTGTCGGTCTGTACAAAAGTCGTGTGTTTCTTACTTTTATTTTATTTTCCTATTTTTTTATTTATTAAAAATCCAAAAAAATTAGATTAGTGTGTAATTTATTTTATTTTATCATATTTTTTTATAATTTTTATCCTCTCTAAAACCACCAAAAAAATACAAAACCCCCAAAACTCGGTTTTCTATACACATGGAGAGCCACCAAAAATACCACTTTGCACAGGCGACCTCTTTTCCTCCCGAGTCCTTCATGAAAGTTGTAGATCTCGACAAGACGAACAACTTTTGTGAAGGAAATTTTTCAATCCGAGGTCTCCTGCTATTTCTTTTCTATTTTTATTTTCTTTTAAATTTTTGAAATTTTTTTGGGGCGCCACGTGGCAGCCCCTGGGCGTGCCACGTGGCACCCCATCCATCTCTCTCCTGATCCACCCCCGGGTCACGTGCCTAGCACGTGACCCCATCATCGACCACATTCATCCGTTCCACCCCCCCTGCCGTTACCTCCCTTCCTCCTCCTTGTAACGGCCAACACCTCCGGCCATTACTCGCCTCCCAGCCGTTCACCCCCTCCTCCCATAACGCCCCTCGCACCTCTCCTATAAAAGCTCCGCCACCAGCCTCATCTTGGACCATCCGCCATCTCTCTCGGACGCCAGTGACAACGGCTTGTCTTCCTTGCGGTGTGATCCGGAGGGCATAGACCTCTGTAGCTGCGCCTCGCAGCCAAGCTTCGCGCACGGCGGCGTTGAGGCGATTATCGAGATAGGCCACCGCCACCCCTTCCCAGGCGAACCCATCACCTCCATTTTCTTTTTTTTTGCAATTTCTATTACAGGTACACCTCCAGCCGTTCAGCACCTCCGCTGCTCCGCTTCTGCCTCGCGTGGAGCCACCTCCGACCGCCTCGCGCGGAGTCTCCGCCTCCAGCTCGCTCCCTCCGCCTCGCGGCGCCTCCGCCCAGGCGCACCAGCTCCGCCTCGCGGTCTCGCCCCCCTCCACCCACCACGCCTTCCGCGCCTCTCCGCCAACCGCCCAGCCGACCGCGTCTCCACCTCCGACCGCCTCCGCCCTCGCGTCGTGTGTCGGCCGAGGGGCGGCAGCACCACCTCCACCTCACCCTCCGCGCCCGCGCGGAGGCGCCGTTCCACCGCCTGACGCCGCCACCGCCTCCGCTCCTCATCCCACCTCCGACGCACAGGCGCTGTTGGATCGGACAGGAGGCCCTTGATCCAACGGCCCTAATCGAGCCACGCAACCCCCCCCCCCCCCCCGAGCCTCGGCCCTAGCCTCGAGGCTCCGAAGCGCCAGACACCTCCACGTAGGCTCGGGCATACGAGCCTGTGCTCCGTTGTCCGAGCCTCCCACCTCCCCCCCGAACCTCAGGCTCGGCCACCCGAGCCTCAGGTTCCACCATCGAGCCTCCTGGGCGCACGTGCAGGGCACGTACGCTGTGGGCAAATTGCAAAGACCCCCTGCAACTTTCAAATATTGCAAAAATACCCCCGCTTGGGGTAAATTACGCAGGGACCCCTCCAACTTTTTGAAATTACAGATAAGCCCTCCAGGGACCTTTTGAAAAAAAACTTTATTTTAATTACATTTTAGTCCCTGAAACTTCATTTTAGCATATCTTTCTCATACGTACTCCGATTTTAGCGTATAATATGTCATTTTGAAGCTATTTTTATGCTCTACAATTTAGCATACTTTGTGATCAAATCTGAGGGTGTTTATTGGTTATTATCATTTGAGGACCTTTGATGATATATGCATGCCAAATTTTGACATATTGTTGCTTGGGATGTTGATGATATTATTTGAGGAATTCGGATGAGTATTTTTACCTAATTAAGCCTTCATTGATTATTCTTAATAATTTAAATTTCACGGGGGATTATCTCCGATCAATTCCTTAAGATTATGGTCAAACTTTCTAGGAATTAGATCAAAGGCATTCGGAGGACGGATATATTGCTTCAATTATTCTGAGTATCAACATATTAACCTGAAGCATTGACTCAAATATATTTTGATTTGGGATAAATTTTGATGAAATTATTGATCATATTATTTGAGAATTAGATACGTTTCAAATCACAGATCTGGAGCATAAACCTGTTTATTTTCCTTGCATACCATTTCCATTATTGCATTGTATATTTTATCCACACAAAAATTAATTGAACATTGATTGATTATTTAAATTGATTCAAGACCGCGCAACTAAAAATCTCCGTTCCCTGTGTTCGACCTTGGTAGACTTACCAAGTAAAAATACTCCACAACATTCAAAGATTGTGGTGTTTTGATCGACCGAAATTCGCCTCCTATACTACAATACCGATTATTAAAGAGGAGAATTTCACGCTCATCACATACCTCCCAACGTTTTGAATATTACAAGAAGACCATCAAGCTCCAGATATCTTGGGTAAATTACAAGCTTTCTCCCGTGTTTTACTTTTGTTATTGATTAACCGCGAGATACGAGGCGTCTAAATGTCTCACACAAGGCGGAGACAAAAGTCGCTGCGGCGACCCTCGGTAAATCCCGATTAAATCAACAATTAACCCACAACAAGAAATCAATCAATGAGAAGTGATGCGGAGTTAAGATTTATTATTAACTCTACAAAAAGTGTGTATAGTGCAAGTGTGTAGAGTGTCGAACTCAGGGAGCAAACAAGATAGAACAAGGCAGGAAATCACAAAGATCAATGTGAAAGTGAGAAATTGCCTATGAATGTGCAACTTTTTTTGTGGGTTTTTAATTTTGTATTTGATTTTTAATTTTTTATATTTTTTTATATTTTTTATTTGTATTTTCTAATTTTATATTTTCTTTTTATATTTTATATATTTTTTATTTTCTTTTTCTTTAAATAGGATATATTCACAATATAAGAAAAGAGAGGATAAGGTATTTATAAAAATAAGTAAAAATGCTTAAAATTAGGAAAATAAAGTATTTTTGGTATTTTTATATTTTTCTAATGTTTTTGTGATTTTTCTAGATTTTTTTCCTAATTTTTTGGTAATTTGTTAATGGTAAAAATACTGAAAACAGGGAACATAATATATATGCAAAACAAAATTACAGAAATAAAATAGCAAACAGGGGTGAAAAATTATCAAATTAATTTTTATAGATATATAGTAGGATAAGGAAAATTCAGAGATAGGAAACACAATTTTTGGAGTTTTTATGAATTTTTAAGATTTTTATGAAGATTTTGAGAATTTTGCTATTTTTAGGGGTTTTCTTTTATACTTTTTAGGGATTTTTGGTCAGAAAATAAAACAAGCTAAAACACACAGAATATAATTTTTTTGGAATTTTAAAAATCTTTTTATAATTTTTATGTATTTTCTAATGCAAATAGTGCTGAAAATGCATGTTTTTGATTTTTAATAAATATGAAAATGCAATAAAAAATGCAAACTAAAAATATAACGTTAAACTACAATGCAGCAGGAGCCTATGGTATTTTTTTGGAAATTTTTCGAGTTAAAATGATGCATGAAATAAATGCAAACATCCAAGCAAAAATACAACACCGGTAAGGGCATAAACATAAATATACAGAAGTCCAAGGGCCTACTTGCAATTTTCCAAAAAAATATATAACATTAAATACACTTTTCTGGACTAAAAATAAATACCCAAACCCGGAGGGGGTTCACTACAAAATGTCCAACTCACGCGCATTGGGCACGTGACCTGGCAGGGGTATTTTTGCAATTTTACAAAGTTTCAGGGGCTCAGATGCAATTTTACCAAAATATTACAACTTAATTAAAACGTTCATGGACCAAATCTAAATAAACAAAGCCCCAGGGGAGTCCCTGCAAAATGTCCAACACCCCACGTGCGCGAGTCACGTGAGGTGAGGTGGACTGGACCTAAATGCAAATATGAAAACTACGGGAGTCTGGATGCAAATATTACAAAAATATTTAAACTACAATTAAAAGTTTATGGACTAAAAATAAAATGCAAAAATGGCGCGCGATGACGGTTCGGTGATGATCGGCTGAGATCAGATCTGGAAAGAAGATCGACGGTCGATGTGGGCCTAGATCGGACGGTGGCTGATCAAACTGGAGCTGGGCCCTGATCGGATGGTGGAGAGGCAGCGAGGAAGAACGGGGAAGAACGCCGGCGAGGCGAACTTCCCCGACCTAGCTCTCGGGCCTCCGGCGATGGTATGGGCTCAAAACCGGTCAGGAGGCTCCTGGGAGGTCACTCTAGGCTCTGGAGGACTCAGCGTCGTCGGGGATGCTCTGTGGCACTGGCGCGAAGGCGGCGGAGCTTCGAGCTCCAGGTATCTCCGGCGAGCGCTCTAAAATGTGCTCCAGGTGCTTGGACTGCGCTTCGACCTGCAAAAAGTGGTGAAGGGGACCATGGCAAACTGCCTGGACCCCGTGGAGGCGAAGTGGAAGTCGGAGGTGGTCTGTGGAGTGCGGAGGAGATATAGTCGGAGGTGCGCTCTGGCGAGGATCAATGGGCGGCGAGATATGGATCGGCGAAGGGATCTTAAGGGCCTAAGATACTCCTACGACTACGGGGAATAAAAAAAGCGAAAAGGAGAGGGAAGAGGGGTATATCTCGATGGTAGGAACCAGAGGTGAAGAACCTCGACGCCGGTGGTCGGCGGAGGTAGTGGAGCCGCCCTGGTGCTTTCTCGACCGATCTGACGTGCGAAGGCGGAAGCTGTCACCTTCCTCTTGCTTAAGGACACCAAAACGGGAGCGAAGCGAGTGCTAAGGGGGTTCAAATTCGAGCATGAAGGTGGCTGGTCGACTATATACAGGATGGCGGCGTCTTCTTCGAGCTAGGGCCACGCGTAAATGATGGTGATTTTGCGTGATCTGAATATCTGGCGTGGCCAAGTGATGATCAAGGACGAAGTTCCAAGAAGGGATCGAGAGAAGAAGACGCAAGGATCATGCTCGAAAATTGGGTGAAATCGGGCTGTCAGAGGGTGGCAGACCTCGGTCAGGCAGTTGACCGAGGTCAACAGACGACCGCACCTGGTTGGTCCACGTGGACCAACCAGGAAATTCTGAGCCAAAATTATTTGTAAAATCGAAATAAAATAGTAAATGAATTTATTAATTTTAGGTTATAAAATAAAAAATGTTTCTTATTTTATAAAGAATTTCATGGTGATTTTTATTTATTTTTATGGGGTATATAATTACAAGTTACCTTTTCTACACTATATAGGTATATATATATTTTACTATTTTATTTTTATTTTGTATATTTATTTTATTTATTTTATATTTATTATCTTATAAATTTATAGAATAGTTTTATACATTTAAATATGTTTTTATTTGACTTTTGTGATGTATTTTGTACACTTAATAAAATACAAATAGTAATTTTATAGGCATAGGTATAGGTATTATACCTAGGTATGTTATTTATACAAGTATTTTATTTTTTTGTCTCTTTTGTCTTTTTATTCTGATTTTAATACACACATAAATTATAAATAATATTTACAAAAGTATAAAAATATAAAATTATCAAAATAATGACCAAATAATAAAATGAATATTTTATTTTGTACAAGTATACAATAAGGATCCAAAACTCAACTTTCAAACCGTAGCTCCGCCAAATGTAAAACCACCTTCATTAAATAGCTTATTTTAAATTATATATAATTAAAGGTGAGTTTGATGCATTTTGAGTTTTTATTTGCAAGATACAGGTCTGGGAAGTTGGTATTTTGGATTTTTATTCATATCATAACTTTTTATATGTACAGTATTTTTGTATGAAACAAATTTTGTATTTTTATGTACCTAATTATCTACAACTTTCATGTATAAAGTTTCTTCATTTGAGGTATAGAAAGTGGAACCAAAAATAGGTTCCAAAAAGAAAGAATAGAATGAATAGGTATATGGCCCTTATCTCCCCCTACTTTATTCCTTGTCGACCTATTCATCAAGATGCCTAGGTCTCGGGGTTTTAGGTCATAAAATATTTACGATATTTTATTCTTTTTCTTTTCTTTTATTTATTCTATAATTTTGGCTTTAATTACGGTATTTTATACACTATTTCTGTGCACATGCATGAATGCTAAGATGCTCTAATTAAGGGTATTCACATGCATTTGCTAGGGTTTTTGAGGCCAAAATGATAGAATAAAGATGATGAAATGTGGATTCATCATCCCCCTATACTTTACCTTTGCTAGTCCCTAGCGAACACTTATGCAATAAGTGCAGAAAGAAAAGTAAAGAAAAGAAAAAGAAGAAAGTGGATTTAGTTTAATTATCAAACTTGTCTTCACAAAATCAAAGTTTGGAGCTTAAGTTAGACCTTTGAATTTTAGTGCAGGCGGAACCTTAATGAGAACCAGATTTGCAATCCAACAGTCCTTGAGAATCCCAAAACTCTGCTCAAGTCTCCTCAATAGCCAGGTCAGAAATATCTCAACTCATACGCAAACCCTTACAACTATGAATCTGACTCGTACAATGTAAGTGATAGTGGCTCTCACCAACTAGAATGACCAAGAGACTGACTTCTCCAGTATGACAACCTAATGATTCCCCAATTTAATAACTCCTTCCTCGAGGAGCGGGGTATTCCCTTCTAAGTTAAAGTGGCAACCAGCTCAAGAGGAGGGGGTGAAGAGAAGAATGGATGGTAGCCAGTGTAGCTTCCTATCCTAGGATGCAAGACCAATGTAGTCAAGTCATCCAGCTGCAGGCTCACATGATATGACTTTGGAACTCAAGCTTGCTTATTGCCTTTACAACATTTGTACATACTTTGCAGGCATTTTATTTTTGTACAGGCCTGTCCATTTTTTTATACTATTCACAGCAGCATTTACATAGGAATTTTTCCTCTTGAGCCAGTAGACTATCCCTCTTTTGAAGCTTTATTGCAACCCACAATCTCCTGTCTTTAGACTTCCTCATCACTGGACGGGTTGGGATGCACTTCCCTCCCTAGAGGAGGACAAGTGTTTCCACTTGTGTGCGTCTCATACCGGCAAATCCAATCCCCTCACCACTCCAACTGAGTTGAGCCATGCGAAAGGTGCAGGTGTCCAAGTTAGGTCATTATAAACAAGAGTCGTGCGTGTGTTCCGAAATACTCTACTTAGGTAGTCAAGAATCTATTGAACCAAGTCTCATGATCCTCAAAGAATTAAGTCAGCTAGACCTGAAGTACCTCAATTCCAATTCCTATAAGGTTCCTATTATTAGGTAGATTTTAAGGTCCAACCAAGCTCCAATCTCCGGATTTTATTTAGACTTGTTCAACTATCAAACTCAATCCGAAAAATGCTAATGCTATGCAGAAAATATTTTTGTGATGCAATTTTGAACTTTTTATGGATTTTTTGAAAAGATGATGCACATGCATTTTTTTAGATTTTCAAAAAGATTTTTCAAATGTTTTTGGTATTTTAATTTTGCAAATGTTTTTGGGTTTTTCGAAAGCAAAAAGATTTTGGCTAAAAGCTAGATTAAGTATATGTACACGGAAGTGCTTCTTATATTTACAAGAAGTGGATTTTTATAAGGGTAAGTGATCAATTTTATAGGTGTATATATAGAGAGGTTTAGGTGTGATGTATGTATTCCTCAAACTTATTTGAAAAGGTTTTTACACACAATTTTGAAAAACTATAGTCCAAAATAATTTTTAGAAACATTTTTACAACATGTACACGCATTTGAAAATCATTTTGCAAAGATTTTCAAATAATATAGATAGATTTTTCAAAATATTTTTGCAACCATTTTTCAAACTATTTGCAAATCATTTTTCAAACATTTTATTTCACACAAAGAGAATGAATTTTCAAAATACAATATTTTTACAAAGGTTGAAAACATGTACAAAACATTTTCCAAATAGTCCAAAAGATTTTTTTCACAAAGATTTTCAAAACATTTTGCAGAGAATATTTTCACCTGATTTATTAATCAGTAAATACAAAAAGAATTTGAAGAATAATCAATCATCTTTTTAGGGTTTTTAATGAATTTTAACACGTATAATTAGCTATGAATACGAAAGTACGAGTTATGGCTAAAGTATATACAGAGTATATACGACCCCCTATACTTAGCTTGAGCTATGTCCTCATAGATCGGAGAGAAAAGAGAAGACATAACTCATACTAAGTAAAGCAACCTCAAAAATAAATAAAGGAATAAATGAACGAATGAGAAGTTGATCGTCCCCCCTATACTTAGGATCAAATAATCCTAAGTATAGCAGACTGTACACAATGCAGGGAGGGTCAAGGGTGGGAATGAACAAATCATACTCCGATTGTCTCCCCCTATACTTACGGTCAGATATCCCTAAGTATAGACAAGAAGGGGAGACAATGGAGAGGATTAAAGAGTAAAGAAAAAGGAAAGGAATTTATCACAACTCAGCGTGTGCACCCCCTATACTTAGGACAAGGCATGTCCTAAGTATAACAAAATCATAGGATGAAGATGGGGTGACAGACATTACGGAAGAATGAATGATATAGACAAATGGATCTGTACAGAGGAAGATAGAAGTGATAATCATGTACGAGACGCATAAGTTGTGAGTCAAAGATCACATCTCATACCAGATGAATCGGGGCAACATCAACGGTCGACGGATCATGATCTAGATATGGTTTCAAGCGCTGACCATTGACTCTAAAAGTGGAAGATGATGAGGGTTCGGATATATCAATGCTACCATTATCATGCACCTTCCAGACCACATATGGTCCTTTCCATTTACTTTGTAGTTTTCCTGGGAATAATTTCAACCTAGCATCGAATAGCCATACTTGCTGATCTGGCTCAAATTGTTTATGGTTGATTCGGGAATCGTGCCATACTTTCACTTTCTCCTTATACTGTAGGCCACTTGAGAAGGCTGTATCTCTTAGTTCTTCCAGGGATGCCAACTCTGCTTTCCTCTGTTCTCCTACACTCTTGGGATCCAATAAAAGCTCTGTAACTGCCCAAAGTGACTTATGCTTTATCTCCACTGGTAAAAGGTATGGCTTGCCATAGACGAGATGAAAGGGAGATGTCCCTAATGGTGTCTTGAAGGAAGTCCGGTAAGCCCACAAGACCGAGTCCAAAGGCTATGACCAATCCTTTCAGTCTGGGCGGACTACCTTCTGTAAAATAGTCTTAATCTCCCTATTCAATACTTCAGCAAGACCATTAGTCTGAGGGTGATATGGTGTGGCAACACAATGGCCAATACTGAACTCGTCTGCAAGGGCCTTTACCTTATCGTTAATAAAGTGAGGCCCCCATCTGAAATCAAGACTCTAGGTACCCCGAACCGTGAAATAATATTTTTCATCAAGAAATGACATACGATTTTAGCATCTGCGGCTCGGGCGGGGATGGCCTCAACCCAATGACTCACATAATCCACAACGAGCAGAATGCACTCAAACCCCTGACTCTTAGGAAATGGGCCATGAAATCAATCCCCCATGCGTCAAAAACCTCACAAAAGTGAATGGGCTGCATGGGCATCATGTCTCTCTGTCCGCAAGTGCCCATCTTCTGACAGTCAGTATCACGAACTCATCATAATCCTTGAAAAGAGTAGGCCACCAAAGGCTGGATTGGAGCACCTTATGTGTTGTCCGTCTCCCAGAATGATGTCCTCCTGCCTCAAGCTTGCACACCTTCTCTAGATATTGTCCCCTCCTTCATGATAAAGGACGGTGTCCTTCCAATGGTACGACTTTGCCTTTGCAAGGAAGGTCTCAAGCCGCTGTCTGGGCCAACCTTGTGGAATAGATTTGGCAACAAGGTAATTCACAATGTCAGCATACCATGGAAGAGAGGTGATAGCAAGGATCGCCTCATCTGGAAAAGTCTCAATAATAGGTGCTATGGGCTCAGATTCCTCAAGGTTCTCTAGCCGGGAGAGGTGATCTGCCACAACATTCTTAACTCCAAGTTTATCCTTAATCTCAATATCAAATTCCTGGAGGAGAAGGATCCATCTGGTCAACCTGGCTTTGGCATCCTTCTTCAACATCAAATACCGAATGGCAGTGTGATCTATAAATATTGTCACTCTAGATCCAAGAATGTAATATCTATACTTATTTAAAGCAAATACTACCGCTAGCATTTCTTTCTCAGTCACTGTGTAGTTCCTCTGAGCTGCATCCAATGTCCGGCTAGCGTAGTGTATGGCATAGGGTAATTCATCCCTCCTCTGTCCAAGCATAGCCCCTATGGCATAATCAGAAGTGTCCGTCATGATCTCAAAGGGAAGAGACCAATCGGGTGGCTGAAGGACAGGAGCCTCGACAACTAAATTCTTGAGAGTCTCGAAGGACTTAAGACACTTATCATCTACAAGGAACTCTGTGTCTTTAGTCAATAAATCTGTAAGAGGTCGAGCAATTCGACCGAAGTCCTGAATGAACCGTCAGTAGAAACCGACATGCCCCAGAAAAGACTGTAACTGTTTTAAATTGGACGGTGGATTGAGTTTTCTAATGATATCCACCTTGACCGGTTCAACCTCCATGCCCCTATTGGAGATGATGTGACCAAAAACCGTCCCCTGAGTCACAATGAAGTGACTCTTCTCCCAAGATAGTACAAGGTTTACCTCTATGCAGCGCTGAAGTACTCGGTCCATGCAGTCAAGACAAGCATCAAACCCGTCGTCGTAGACCGAGAAATCATCCATGAAGACCTCCAAGCAATCACCTATCGCGTCCGAAAAGATGGACAACATGCACCTCTGGAATGTCGCCGGAGCGTTACATAGACCAAAGGGCATCCGCATGAAAGCATAAGTCCCGAATGGACAGGTGAATGTCGTTTTATCCTGGTCTTCGGGCGTAATGGCCACTTGGTTGTATCCGAAATACCCGTCAAGAAAATAATAATGACTCTTCCCAGTTAGCCTCTCGATAATCTGATCAATAAATGGTAGCGGGAAATGATCCTTCTTGGTGGCCTCATTCAATCGTCTGTAGTCCACACAGACCCTCCAAGAAGTGGGTATTCGGGTGGCGATCTCCTCTCCAGACTCATTCACAACTGTAGTGACACCCGTCTTCTTAGGTACCACATGTAAAGGACTAACCCATTTAGAGTCGGAGATGGGGTAGATAAAATCGGCGCTCCACCATTTAGATATCTCGTTCATTACTACATCTCGAAGATTCGGGTTCAGCCGTCGCTGGAACTCACGCAATGGCTTAGAGTCCTCTTCGAGGTAGATATGGTGGGAGCACAGGGCCGAACTTATCCCCTTGAGATCAGCCACACTCCATCCTATTGCCTTGCGGTTGCGTTCAAGAATCTCCATCAAACGAGATTCTTGCTCTCCAGTCAAATACGTTGAGATAATGACTAGGTGCATATCTGGTTCTCCTGCAAGGAATCTATACTTGAGCGGCTGCGGTAAAGGTTACAATTCTGGCTTGGTGGGAGCTGGTAGATCTGGCTTCTGATACGTCTGTGTGAAAGCAACTAGGTCTGCATGTGAAAACTCTCGATGTTCCTGTGATTCTGACAAAGGGAACCCTGTCAGTGTATCCATCATCTGCGGGGGCTCGCTCTGCGTCCTCTCTGTCGGCTCATCGAGAAACAGACATGGCAAATATGCATCGAAGTCCTTCCAATCAAAGTCTGCCTCTGAGGGATCTGAATATGGACAATCATCAGTGTCTCCAATCATCACACAACTGTCAGCCTCTATAGTGTCCTCTGCCAAGGGTGTGCTCTTCGAACTCTCGTCTGCTTCAAAAGGTGGGTACTCTGAGTCTGTAGTCAAGGTGAGGGCTCGTGCTTCTGGATCTTCCCAAACTGCTTCGTCATCAGTCATCACAAAATCACACTCTTAGTGGACGTCTAACTCTACATCTGTCAGCTGCACTGTGTCACTACATGGCTCTGAGCAGGCAGAATCTCTCGCTCGGGTTTCGTCGATCGTCTCTATTTTTATACTCTCGCCCTCTACGTGAAAGTACACCTTCCCACTGTCATGGTCGGTCACCACCTTGGCTGTGGCCAAGAACGGGCGTCCTAGTATGATGGAGGCATCGGTCACCGACTCAGGGATCTCCATGTCCAATACAACAAAGTCCACGGGGAATTTCATGCCCTGAATGGTGATGACCACATCTCTCAACAACCCCTTCGGCCTCTTGATAGACTTTTCAGTAAACTAAAGGACTGTCCGACTCTGAAGGAGCGGGCCGAACTCGAATCGGTCGAGTAAGGCTGCCAGAAGGAGGTTGATAGAAGAGCCACTGTCTAATAGAGTACGATCGAATGACTGCTCACTAATCTGGCATCTGACATATGGAGCTCCTGCATCTGGTTTTGAATGGCACAACATGTGGCACGGGTGAGCACATGGATGTCTCCTCCGTTGTTCCGCCTCCTCCTATGTACAGTGGTCTTTTCTCTCAGGTTCTTTTGGAAGAGGGGGATGTGCTCTAGTGCCTCCTGTAGAGTCAGCTGTATCTGGAATCTGTCTATCATCTGCTGGCTAAACTCTAACTGTTCCTTCTTTTTGGAATTTTCTGTTTTATTCCCCTTCTCCGAGCGGAGTGCTTGAGGGAAGGGGATGGAGGGGCCCTCCTCAGACAGAGGGTTAGGAGAAGGTTTCGGCCCTTGTGAAGGACGGGAATCCATGCAAACATCATCATTCAACACACATGGACTCGGAATTGATGGAGAAACCATTCCTTTATTCATTTTTTGGACTTTTCTCAGTGTCCAGAGATACAGAAAATGGTAGTACAGAAGATTGGAATATAGATGGACTCAAAATGGGGGCATCAACACCACCCAAAAGATTCTCCTTTACGGCCTCAGCACCGCGTTCTGGTTCAACATCAAAAATGGTGGCCTCAGCACCACTGTCTTCATCAGGTATCACGACGGCCTTAGTACTGTCATCTGGAAGGTCATCGTTGGTGGCATCAGCACAACCGTCATCATTATCATGGTTGTTAGCGGCATCAGCACTGCTTCTCTCCTCATCTGGGGCACTGGAATTTCCATGGTGTCGTCCTTCAGATGAGCCGCCGCCGGCTGGTTCCCTACCGCTCCTAAGTGACACGAAGTGAGTATCAAACATAGAATGCATGTCATTCAAATAAGAACTAGGAGTGGTATCCTCTGTAAACTGTACCTGCTCAGACTTTCTCTTCAAGTTATTCGGATTTGGCTCGCTCTATGCAGGTATGGCGGCTTTGCCTTTCATAATATCCCTCCTGGCGAAACTCGTCCATTTCTCGCCGAAAGGATGCATGCTGTTCGGAGAGCAAGCGGGCGAGATCATCAAGTGATGGGTTCTCCAAGGCAGGTGTGGGAGAACCGGCAGTGTTCCCTTGCTGGAATTGAAGTTGCTGGTGGGACTGAGGGTACTTCTATTGGTACGGCTGCTGTTGCTGTCTCCACTGCTGTCCTTGATAGGTGTGACGATGATTCTGCTAGTATTGCTGCTGTTGTTGGTGGGAATATTGGGGCTGTTGGTGTTGGCTACTCTGATTGCCCTGAGCTGGAGGTTGCTACTGTGATGAGGAACCTTCGGTGGACCAACGGAATCCTGGGTGATCACGACGAATCTTATGCTGCTAGGGGTACTGGTCGTACCATATCCCGTTGACTTCCATCAACGGCTCCTGCTCGAAGGGTGGAGGTGGCAATGCTGCCAATGGCTGATCCGGCTGATAGACCACCATCTGAGTGTCCTTAGATGGTGGCTGTTGTGAATAATGTGGCAACTGCTGAACCGACACCTCCTGAACATGGTGAACTTGGCGGTGCGGGAGGTGGTGGGATAGAACAGCTTCCTCGGGACTCAGCCAGTGACCTAGGAGGCTGATGTGAATATGATTGTGCCTCCTGAATACTCAAGATGTGAGTCTTCAAGTCACTCATGGACTTAGCCAACTAGTCTATTTGTGCCAGACCTTGGCCCTGCTTCTTCTCCAAAATCTCAATGCGGTCCAACTTTTCGCTGATTATTCCCATATCAGCTGTTGATGAATCATCTTGTGCTGTTGTTGCTGATGAAGTATGGGGACCAGCATCGATGCGGATGATCCTTTGGTATGATCCTGCTCCTTGAGGGGGTTTCTGCTGTGTGTAGACTCTAGCTTGGGCCATAACTGTAGAGTTTTCTGCCATTCCTTCATAGATGGCCCAAACATCATCTTCACCCTTTGAAAAGTATGACCCTCCACAAGAGGCATTAACAAGCCCCTGCAGCTCCGGTGTCAGCCCACAAAAGAAACTTTGAACCAAATTGGGCTTTGATATATCATGATGCGGACACCGGTCAATGAGCTCTCTAAAACAATCCCAAGCCTCATGGAATTGTTCATTAGGGATCATTGTGAAATTGCTGATCATAGCTCTTGCTGCATTTATCCGACCGAGTGGGTAATACTTATTTAAGTATGTGGTCTGGAGTTGTTCCCAAATATTAATGTACCTTCCCAAATGTTTTAGCCAATAGGCGGCTCTATCAACCAAGGAGAATGGGAAGGCGATCATTTTGATAGTGTCCTCAATCACAAACCTATCATGGATAGTACTGCATATCATCTCAAATTCTTGTAGATGGAGGTGCGGTTCTTTGGTGGCCAGCCCATGAAACTTAGGCATTAGCTGGATAGTATGTGGGCGAAGCTCGAAGTCTCCATAGATGGGAGGGAGTCGGATCCATCGGTGAGTGAGTGTTGCAGCTGGGTTATGCAACTGCCTCATGGTTGTCGGTGGCGGCCTCTCCTGGTTGGGTTCTTCGTTTGGTATATCATCGCGCCCATTTCGGTCTTCTCTTCCATCACGCATTTCCCTCATGATTTCACCCATGACCACACCCTGGTCTCTGATTTGTCGTTGCATGGTTTCCAAGGATGCTAGCAGTGAATTGTTGATGGCAGTCTAATCATATATATATGGAGGTGGTCTCTGCTCATCTAGGTGTTCCTCTCTGCCTTCCATTTCTGGTGTTTCTGCAAAGTCAAAAGAGTCCATTTCAGGTGTCATCAAATGTTCTGAACTCTGTTCTGCACTAAAGTCTGACACCATTGGACTGACAGAAGAAGAATGATGGTCGAGGGGGAATAGGGTGGATGTAAACTCAGGCTCGGAGAGTGGGTCTGGACTCCCCAAAGCCGACCTAGATGAAATAGGAGGAGTGCTCGATAGCAGTGCCACCAGACGTGGCCTAAGGGATCTCCTTCCCATCATCTTGATTGAGAGAAAGGCGGATGAGATCTGGAATGCAAACAAGATGTGAAATACAAACCCCCAATTCACCTACACAACGCTTGAGCTGATGACCGTGAAAGTTCGGTCTGTTATCTTGTCAATTTTTATTAGGTGAACATTCAATCTATCAGAGTGTTAGAGCGAGCTGTTGGGTACCCTAATTTCCTAATCGATTGTCCCGATCCACGTTAGATCTTTCCCAACTAGTATGAATTGCAGACTGTAACCCAGTTGTTCCCGCAAATTCAATCTGCTAAGGACGTCGCGGTCTGCTTTATCGGTTACCGGAGAGATCCTCACTGGAGAACGACTAACCACGATCAGTAGTCAACCAGAATTTTAGGCATGGCTTTATCCTAGTATCGGGTTACTCTCGCGCAGCAGATAAATCAAACAAGGAGGGGGTTACTCTCCCCAAGATAAAGTTTTTGGTGGGATGAGTTTTAAGGTCAAGTTTGCATTAGCAGTACCAATTTTTATTGTTTTCACTTTTTATGTATTTTTCTGAGCAATCATCGTCTAACGAATTTTCCAATTTCCTTGTTATTTAAAATCCAATAAAACTGGGGGAGAAAAGCGGAAAAGCCGATGCGCGGTCAAAATCTATGATGCATGCACGGATAGAGATGCGTACCTTTTCGCCAGCACTCTACATGCAAAGTGATCCGCGCATAAATTAAAGACAATAATTAAAACTACCTAAATGCATGCATGAGGAAATCGCCTTAAGATGAGTAACTTCTATTAACGTGAAGAACAAGTAGCTACGACTAGGAAGAGAGTCCGGAGTCCGGTCTTGGGAGCCGATCGGTGTCCACCACAGTGGATCCTGCCAGCGCTGTATACGACGCCTCTCGGCACGTGGTCTCTAGTCCAAGTCAATAGCTTTTTCAGTTTATTTTTAGCCAAGTCCAATTACGATCTATAGGTGCAGTCAAGATATTAGGGATTGGGCCTTAGCTTTTTAATTCGTCACAGTCAACAAAAATTCCTATGTCTAGGGGCTAAATCCTCGGGAAATAAAGTAAAATAAAGACGAGAAAGCCGCGAAAAATACAAAACTGCGGTGAGCCCCCCAAGTGAACAAACACTTGGAAATTAGGCCCGAGTGTCCTAGAGAGTCCAAGTTATTACAAATTAAGTCTCTCTCTCACTTCAAATTACAATTTTTTAAACTACAAAAATTCTACAAAAGATGATGGTCTTCCCAAGCTTCCAAGTTTTCTTAGGTGCTAAGCGAGCCTTCACGTGGGTGCCCAAGCGCTTAGGATGGAGCGCTTCCCTTGCTCGGCGGTACCTCGTACAAAATCCAACAAAGAGGTGATTAGACCAGTCAAGCAATATAATCAAATAAAAAGATAGGCAAATATTCACAATCAATCACAAAAGAATGCTCTATACGCTGTTGCTCCCCAGCAACGGCGCCATTTGATTAACCGCGAGATATGAGGGGTCTAAATGTCTCACACAAGCTGGAGACAAAAGTCGTTGCGGCGACCCTCGGTAAATCCTGATTAAATCAACAATTAACCCACAACAAGAAATCAATCAATGAGAAGTGATGCGGAGTTAAGATTTATTATTAACTCTACAAAAAGTGTGTATAGTGCAAGTGTGTAGAGTGTCGAACTCAAGGAGCAAACAAGATAGAACAAGGCAGGAAAGCACAAAGATCAATGTGAAAGTGAGAAATTGCCTATGAATGTGCAACTTTTTAATGGGTTTTTAATTTTGTATTTGATTTTTAATTTTTTATATTCTTTATTTTAATTTTCTGATTTTATATTTTCTTTTTATATTTTATATATTTTTTATTTTTTTCTTTAAATATGATATATTCACAATATAAAAAAAGAGAGGATAAGGTATTTATAAAAATAAGTAAAAATGTCAAAATTAGGGAAATAAAGTATTTTTGGTATTTTATATTTTTAAGGTTTTTGTGATTTTTCTAGATTTTTCCTAATTTTTTGGTATTTTTTAAAGGCAAAAATACTGAAAAAGGGAATATAATATATATGCGAAACAAAAATACAGAAATAAAATAGCAAATAGGGGTGAAAAATTATCAAATTAATTTTTATAGATAGATAGTAGGATAAGGAAAATTCATAGACAAGAAACACAATTTTTGGAGTTTTTATGAATTTTTTAGATTTTTATGAAAATTTTAAGAATTTGGCTATTTTAGGGGTTTTCTTTTGTAATTTTTAGGGATTTTTGGTCAGAAAATAAAATAAGCTAAAACACACAGAATATATTTTTTTGGAATTTTAAAAAGCCTTTTTATAATTTTTATGTACTTTCTAATGCAAACAGTGCTGAAAATGCATGTTTTTGATTTTTAATAAATATGAAAATGCAATAAAAATGCAAACTAAAAATATGGCGTTAAACTACAATGCAGCAGGAGCCTATGGTATTTTTTGGTAATTTTTCGATTTAAAATGATGCATGAAATAAATGCAAACATCCAAGCAAAAATACAACACTAGTAAGGGCATAAACGTAAATATACAGAAGTCCATGGGCCTACTTGCATTTTTTAAAAAATATATAACGTTAAATACACTTTTCTGGACTAAAAATAAATACCCAAATCCGGAGGGGGTTCACTGCAAAATGTCCAACTCACGCGTACTGGGCACGTGACCTAGCAGGGGTATTTTTGCAATTTTACAAAGTTTCAGGGGCTCAGATGCAATTTTACCAAAATATTACAACTTAATTAAAAAGTTCATGGACCAAATCAAAATAGACAAACCCCCAGGGGGTCCCTGCAAAATGTCCAACACCCCACGTGCGCGAGTCACGTGAGGTGATGTGGACTGGACCTAAATGCAAATATGAAAACTACGGGGGTCTGGATGCAAATATTACAAAAATATTTAAGCTACAATTAAAAGTTTATGGACTAAAAATAAAATGCAAAAATAGCGAGGGTGTCGGTGCAAAATACCCACGCCTAAATCCTCGTGCGCGATCGAACGACGGAGGACCGCTCACTTATCCACGTGGCGCGCGCACAACGCGCGATAACGGTTCGGCGATGATCGGCTGAGATCAGATCTGGTGAGAAGATCGACGATCGACGCGGGCCTCGATTGGATGGTGGCTGATCAAACTGGAGCTAGGCCCTGATCGGACGGTGGAGAGGCAACGAGGAAGAATGGGGAAGAACGTCGGCAAGGCGAACTTCCCCGACCTAGATCTCGGGCCTTCGGCGATGGTACGGGCTCAAAATCGGTCAGGAGGCTCCTAGGAGGTTGCTCTAGGCTCTGGAGGACTCAGCGTTGTCGGAGATGCTCTGTGGCGCTGGCGCGAAGGCGGCGGAGCTTCGAGCTCCAGGTATCTCCGACAAGCGCTCCAAAATGTGCTCCATGTGCTTGGACTGCGCTTCGACCTGCAAAAAGTGGTGAAGGGGACCAGGGAAAACTGCCTGGACCCCGTGGAGGCGAAGTGGAAGTCGAAGGTGGTATGTGGAGTGCGGAGGAGATATAGCCGGAGGTGCGCTCCGGCGAGGATCAATGAGCGACGAGATATGGATCGGCGAAGGGATCTAAAGGGCCTAAGATACTCCTACGACTACGGGGAATAAAAAAAGCGAAAAGGAGAGGGAAGAGGGGTATACCTCGATGGCAGGAATCAGAGGTGAAGAACCTCGACACCGGTGGTTGGCGGAGGTGGTGGAGCCACCCTGGTGCTTGCTCGACCGATCTGACGCGCGAAGGCGGAAGGTGTCACCTTCCTCTTGCTCAAGGACACCAAAACGGGAGTGAAGCGAGTGCTAAGGGGGTTCAAACTTGAGCATGAAGGTGGCGGGTCGACTATATACATGATGGCGGCGTCTTCTTCGAGCTAGGGTCACACGCAAATGATGGCGATTTTGCGTGATCTGAATATCTGGCGTGGCCAAGTGATAATCAAGGATGAAATTCCAAGAAGGGATCGAGAGAAGAAGACGCAAGGATCATGCTCTGTGTGGCAGACCTCGGTCAGGCAGTTGACCGAGGTTAACAGATGACCGCACCTGGTTGGTCCACGTGGACCAACCAGGAAATTCGGAGCCAAAATTATTTGTAAAATCAAAATAAAATAGTAAATGAATTTATTAATTTTAGATTATAAAATAAAAAATGTTTCTTATTTTATAAAAAATTTTATGGTGATTTTTATTTATTTTTATGGGGTATATAATTACAAGTTACCTTTTATACACTATATAGGTATATATATCTATATATTTTACTATTTTATTTTTATTTTGTATATTTATTTTATTTATTTTTATTTATTATTTTATAAATTTATAGAATAGTTTTATACATTTAAAAATATTTTTATTTGAATTTTTTGATGTATTTTGTACACTTAATAAAATACAAATAGTAATTTTATGGCACAGGTATATGTATTATACCTACGTATGCTATTTATACAAGTATTTTATTTTGTGTTTCTTTTGTCTTTTTATTCTGATTTTAATACACACATAAATTATAAATAATATTTGCAAAAGTATAAAAATATAATTACGAAAATAATGACCAAATAATAAAATGAATATTTTATTCTATACAAGTATACAATAAGGGTCCAAAACTCAACTTTCAAACTGTAGCTCCGTCAAATGCGAAACCACCTTCATAAAATAGATTATTTCAAATTATAAACAATTAAAGATGAGTTTGATGCATTTTGAGTTTTTATTTGCAAGATACAGGTCTGGGAAGTTGGTATTTTGGATTTTTATTCAGATCATAACTTTTTATCTGTACAATATTTTTATATGAAATAAATTTTGTATTTTTATGTACTTAATTATCTACAACTTTCATGTATAAAGTTTCTTCATTTGAGGTATAGAAAGTGGAACCAAAAATAGGTCCCAAAAAGAAAGAATAGAATGAATAGGTATATGGCCCTTATCTCCCCCTACTTTATTCCTTGTCGACCTATTCATCAAGATGCCTAGGTCTCGGGGTTTTGGGTCATAAAATATTTATGATATTTTATTCTTTTTCTTTTCTTTTATTTATTCTATAATTTTGGCTTTAATTACAGTATTTTATACACTATTTCTGTGCACATGCATGAATGCTAAGATGCTCTAATGAAGGGTATTCACATGCATTTGCCAGGGTTTTTGAGGCCAAAATGATAGAATAAAGATGATGAAATGTGGATTCATCAGTTATCTTTTTAAGGGAAAAACTTGAAATAATTACATTTACATCCCTGTAATTCCAGAATTTGAACTTGTTTGCTCTTTCTGATGACATAAATGGCTTTTCTCGCTCAAGAAATTTGGAGAAAATTCTTACATACTCCCTCTATAATGTACTCCATTGTATAAAATTTTCATCTTTTTTACTGCTTTTTGATATATTTAAAAATAAAAAACAATACCTTTTTGCATTCCCGCATTCGAAAATTCATAAAAAAATGGAAAAATAGCCTAAAAATTCCATAAAAAATCAGTGTAGGTGGATTTTGATCTCTTTTAATTTCTGACCAAATTTTGTGCATTTTTCACTTATAAAACTTCAAAAAAGTGCGAAAAACAAAAAAATCTTAAAAAAATTGTAGAAAATTGTAGAAAAATCCAGAAAAATCTGATTTTAGTTTCTAATTGCAGATATTGCTTTCTAGTTTCTTTTAAAAATAAGTTTCAGGGATTTTGAGCATTTAAAAGATTTTCAATTTGCAAAATAATCCTGACTGTGCATTGTTTGCTTTATTTTCCACTGTTTTATTTTTAGAAAATAACAAAAACATCAGAAAATTGCGAAAAAATTACTAAAAATATTTTAAAGTATATAAAACACAAAAAAAATTTCTTTGGACTTTTTTGTATATTTTTGAATATTCTGAAAAATATAAAAAGAGTGTGGTGTGTGTGTTTTTATCATTCGTACCCTATTCGAAAAATAAAATAATAAAAATTCAAAAACCACAAAAAAATTAACTCTGAAAATCTGACTACTTAGTTCTTAATCATGCTCCTTGTGTTCGACCCTGGTCGCTATACCAGGTAAAAAGAATAGTGAAAACCACTTACATTGTTTTTATTGAATTTCTTGATTTTTCGAGTGGTTTAAATATTTTTTGTTGACCGAATTGATCGATTAAGGACAATGACATTGTGATTTATTTTCTACCTTAGTCGCATCGATTTTCGGCTCATCACCGTCGGATCAGAAGCGAAGTGTCGTCCATCCTCCATCGATCAATCAACATAAGTGGAGTGACATGACGTAAGGAGTGTCACTTGATCGCACCCCTTAAGTGGGTAAATTTCATTTGTACCCCACTGCAATTAGTCCTGTAAATACTAATACTAGTGTAATTTTTATTATAAATTTTATAAGAGGACACCCAACCTTCATTCTATTTGCATTTAGGTCCCTTGCGAGGTCACTTCATGTGCTTGTGCACGTGAGGTGCTGGGCTTTTGCAACCTAGCCCTTCTGAGTATAGGTATTTCATTTTAGTATTAAAATTTGTGTTTTCAGTGTTAACTTTTGGGACAAATTACATGTATGGACTTGACTTTTATTTTAATTACATTTCTACCCCTACTAGGAGTATATTAAAAGTGGAATTAATAGGGTATTGCATATGTGCCCTTGACTTTGATTGTAGGGTTATTAAATGTGTTTGAAGTTCTTTTAAATTGTGTTTAGATCCCGGCTAGTTTTAAATTTTATTTTATGTGTATTTTCCATTAAAAATAACATTTTTACTCTAAAAATTACAGGAAAATGATTTTAGGTGTATGCTAGTTATATTTATTGCATATAATTTTCACATGGCATTTTAAGTTAATTTCATATTTATTAAAAATCAAAAAAAATTTATTCCTTATATAAATATTAAAATACATATATATATATATAACCACCATTTAAATTTCCAAAAAATAGAGTACCTGTATTATTATATATTCTATCATATATCCAAAACACTAAAAAAATATAAAACTAAAACATTAAAACTCATAAAACTCTAAAACACCATAAAAATTATTAAAAATTAAATAACAATAAAAATATTATTTTATCTCCTATATTTTTCTTTATTATATATAATACATATTAAGAATAGTTTCAGGAATTTTTCAACATATTATCTATTTTTAAAATCCATAATAATCCGACCATATTATTTTACTCACTATTTTGTACATTCTAATACTTAAAAATACATAAAAATTCCATAAACATTCCTAAAAATATAGAAAAACATTAAAAATTAAAAACATTTATTTTTTTGAATTTTGAGTTT
Organism: Ottelia alismoides; assembly: GCA_037367405.1. NCBI lineage: Eukaryota > Viridiplantae > Streptophyta > Magnoliopsida > Alismatales > Hydrocharitaceae > Ottelia > Ottelia alismoides. Next base: position 799,385 of record JAZKJV010003078.1, read on the forward strand.
ATTAATGAATATTTAAAAATATAAAACTCTATCTATATTATATACTATATATATTACTTATATTAACTACAATATCATTATTAGTATATATAGTTATATATTATATCTTAAAAATAAAATTAAAAAATTTCAAAGTTAAGAAAAGAAATTTCAAAATTTCAAAATTCAAAAAAATAAATTATTTAAAAATCCATAAAAATTCCCAAATAATTAAAAATTCACAAAAATTAGGAAAAATATATTAAAAATACAAAAAATAACTATTATTAATTAATAATTAATTATTAGTAATTATTATAAATATTCTCCGTTGTTCTCAGTGGTTCGACCCCTGCTACTTGTCTACTATACACATTTTTGTAGGGTATAATAAATTTCAGCTCACCTATTTACATTGCTTGATTATTATCGTGGATTAATTTTTAATGATTTGATTGAGCTACGTACTGAGTGTTGAGAGAGGGTCGATACAACGCTTGTCGAATCTGACTTATCGGACATCGCATGCTCCTCCAAGACCGAACGTTTGGTGCCTCTGCTCCGATCTCATTCAATCAATACTAACTCAATTGCTGTAAGAGCCATTGCCCTATATTAACTTTTTGCACTGTAGTGGGAAACTATTGCTTGTTTCTTACTTCTCCAAGTGATCGAGTTCCTTCTTAGGTAGTAACAAAAGCCATATGTGAATTTTCAATTCGATAATTTTCCTTTATAATCAGCATCAGAAATGCGATAAGTTCCATAGTTGTCCCTTTGGTAAACATCAAATCTCACCGTGGAGAGGACTTGATGTATCTCAAGTTCTTATGCATGCAACATAGTGGGGCTGGTTAGGACAATCCGTGAACCGACTAAGGTTGCCAATTGCAAATGAGATGTCATGCTTACTGATGGTTGGATGAAGTAGCTTCTTGACCAACCACCTACAGTAGTTCTAACCTCTTTAGGTTCATAGATGTGTGCTTTGGGATCCATTGGAATCCGAGCAATGGATCCCGACATTCCAATTTTTTCAATCGATACAAATCGACAACTCGTCAAGCTGAATTATTTGCCAATGTTTGCCAAGTTGAGGCAACCGATTTAGAAAGACAGTTCTTTGGCATTCCCATGATAATACTACCACAACTCCGAAGCTATCTTGAAGACCCTTGCTAAGAGTAAGGATCAGTGAGCCTCTTCCATCAGATCCATCCCAACATTCAACAAGAGTATGGAGCAAGGAAGATCAAGATACTTAATCAGTTGATCCTCCACGGAAGTCATCAGATAAGCCGCATCCTCCTGTGCACATACCAATGCATTCGGAGTGGAACATCAAGCAGAAGAAGCGGAAGAAGACAATACATGAAGATAGCCAGAATAGACCACAATATGGGGGCAAGGGAAATGACAAATGAGGCGGTGAAGGAGGAGGAGGAGGAGGAGGAGATCTGAAAGGATTTTTTAAGATACGGAAACCATAGAATGTTGTAAAGTATTTTATATCATTTCTTGGAAAATTATTATAATTATATGATTTTAATACAATAACTGCATTTTCCCAAAATGATTAATGTTATATTGTGCAATTATATATGATTATAATGTGCAATGTTGAGCTTATGTAATTGTCAATTTCTTTATATTCATTTTCTATTTATTATGATCTTTATGAGATGCTGAATAAAAGACATTCTAAACTTAAATTATAAATAAAAAATGGAATTTTGTATAGAAAATTATGCCATTCTTGTATAATAATATTAGTAATATAATAATTTTAATTAAGTCTTACAGCTTGATATTTAGTTTCAATTGATTATTTACGTTGTAAAATATACCAATTACAAATTTGTACACTTATTTTAATGAGATGTTGGGTAAAACATATTCAACACTTATTTTAAAAATAATAATCAGATTTTTCTATAAAAATAAAAATACAACAATTATAGAATTTTACTACATAGAAATTATATACTTATTATTTTTTTTTTGAAGGAAAAAGGGTGTCGAACCGTAAAGGTGGACACCCAAAAAACTTTTATTCACAGGATTAGTTACAGAAGTTACAGTGACCAAGACCCACGTAGGAGTCTGGAATGTTCAATTACATTTTCGACATAAAATCTCTCTCCCCGGAAAATAGTTCCATTTCTCGCCAACCAAATAGCCCACAGAATAGATGCCGCATGGCATTTCTCCGCTATTGTGCTAGTTCCGGACGAGTCAATCGATGCCCAGAACTCTCTAACCCCCGAGGATGCAACAGAAGATAAGTTGGTCTCTGACCAAATCTGTCTGGAGGAAGAACAAAGGAAAAATAGATGATCAGCATCCTCCAACTCCTCTCCACATCGTATGCAAGAGCTGTTAGCCCCAAAGAGCCTAGCCCTCCGCGCACCAGTCAATACCCGTTCTCTACCGAACAACCAGAGAAAGACTTTTACTCTTTTAGGGATCTTCCAAGACCAAATTTGGCCTAACCTTGGTATCGCAATACCTGGATCAAAAACAGTGGATGCATATAAGGCTTTGTAGGCTTTTTTCACCGTAAAAGTACCATCTGTCCATCTCCAAAAATTAGCTTCCTCTCCATCCCTCCGCACGGGATTCAAAAAAGGAGTAACCTGAGGAAGAACCGAGGAGACCCCTCGCCAAAAATTTGAAGGCCTTATCAATCTGTTGGGACGCCACTCCACGTTGCCTGTCACATCATAAATCTTCCTCAAAAGTGTACAAAGAGTATCTGATCCTTCACCCCAAATACGACTAACCCATTTAGCCAGGAGGGCCTTGTTCATCACCTCAAGGTTCAGGACTCCCAAACCACCATCCTCTTCCGTAAGCGTCACAATTTCCCATCTAACCAACGGAGTGCCGGCCCAAAAGAATCTTCGCATCAAAGTCTCCAAACGTCTACGGATCCCCATCGGTAGCAAGCGAGAGGATAGAAAGAAAATAGGAATCGTAGAGAGAACCGACCTCAAGAGCACCAAGCGTCCACCACGTGATAGACATGAAGCGCGCCAACCCGCAAGCTTGTTCTCAATTCTCTCAATCACAGGCATCCAATCCGATTGCTTTAAACGTCCATCCACCATGGGTAATCCCAAATAGGTGATCGGGAGAGACCCACGCCTTGAGCGAAGTAGCGACCCACAAGCCTCGATCTCCCCCTCCATAAGACCGAAGGGAACAAACACTGATTTCTCCTCATTGAGCTTCAGCCCTGACACAACCCCAAACAGCTCCAAAACTGTAGCAATGCCCTCAGCCTCACGTGCTCCCCCTTCCACAAATAAAATCGTGTCATCCGCATATTGCAAGATCGGGATCGACAAATTCTGAACCTTGTAGCCCTGAATGAAACCTCCCTCCACCGCACGAGTAGCCATCCTCGACAACGCATCTGCCACGATGACAAATAAGAGAGGGGCAAGTGGGCATCCCTGCCTAACCCCCCTCTGCGGCTGAAAAAAGCCCCCCTCCTGTCTGCCATTAACCAGCACAGAGCAAGAGGTCGTCGTCACACACCTCTTCATCCAAGAGATCCACTCATCTGGGAAACCACGCCTAGAAAGAGATGCCCAGATGAACTTCCAACTAACACAATCATACGCTTTGGAAAAGTCAATCTTCCAAAGCATACCTTTGACATTCCTCCTCTTCCAATCAGCAACAATCTCCGAGGCAATGACCACACCATCCATCATATGTCTACCAGGAACAAAAGCAGACTGCGAGCTACTGATGATGCTATCCAAAACAATACGTAGTCTGTTCGCAAGAACCTTTGCAACAATGAGATAAATGGCATTTGAAAGGGCAATAGGTCTGAAGTCCTCCATTCGCACTGCCATCTCTCTCTTGGGTAAAAGGAAGATTAAAGATCGATTTAATCGATCAAAGCCACGATTCTCACCTCTGAGCTCCTCAACAACTGCTAATACATCTTGGCCCACCAAGTCCCAGAACTCACGAAAGAAGAATACAGGAAACCCATCTGGACCTGGAGAACCATCTGCATTTAGATCAAAAACTGCTGTACGGACCTCCTGAAGTGTGAAAGGGCAAACCAACTGCGATGCCTGAGCCTCCGAGAGTCGAGGCACTTCCCTATCATGCCAACGAACCCCACTAGGATGGTCCCTCCTGCTCACTTCTCTGAAATGTTCAACAACCGCAGCCCCGATTTCCCTTTCTCCTTCCACATGCATTCCCCTAATCTCCAGGGAATGGATCATATTTCGCCGCCTCCTGCCGTTTGCCATCGCATGAAAAAATCTCGTATTTGCATCGCCCTCCTTCAACCAGTTTTGCCTCGACCGTTGCCTCCACTCTATCTCTCTCTTCTTGTCTTCCTCTAGAAGTACACCCTGATAGCCCATTCTCATTAATTTCTCCTCCTCAGAAAGATCTCTGCCATCCTCAAGCCTGTCCAACCGAGCCACTTCAGCCTGGGCAAGGTCTCTCCTTTCACTCCGCCGCAACCTGATCTCCCTTCGAAGGTTCACTAGCATCAACCGAAGCGCCTTCAGACGAGATGCCATGTCCCTCGATGCTGATCCAGTTGAGGTAACTCCCCTCCAGCACTGAATAATATGATCCCTCAGATCCTCCTCCAGGAGCCAAGAGCGCTCAAATCGGAACGGGCTGCCCAAACGAAGTGACTCACCCGACTCCCAACAGATAGGTGTGTGATCTGAGTGACTCCGTGGCAGGGACCTAGCAAACGCCAGCGGGAATGCTTCAAGTAGCTCAATCGAACATAAAAACCGATCCAACCTAGATCTTGAAGAGGTATTCCGCCAAGTAAAAAGGGAATTCGAAGCATCAAACACCTCCATAGAGAACTCCTCAACAAAATCTCTGAACGCAGGTGAGCCAGGATCCAACCCACCTCGATCCCGAGGTCGATCAGAAGAGAGAAGGGTGACATTGAAATCACCACCAATGAGCCAAGGGAGGTCTCCATATCGCGTCCGAATCAGAGAGAGCTCTTCCCATAAGTTTGATCTAGAATGCGCACCTGAAGGCCCATAAACTGCAGACAGAAGAAACCGAACACCATCATTCTTACGCATCAGTACCACTGACAAGGAGTGTTGAGCTTCCACCGAATCAGTCGACTCCAATAAGTCATCATTCCAACCAACAAGGATGCCCCCAGACGCCCCACTAGAGGCCACCGTTCTGAACTGTGAAAGTCTAGCCCCGGAAAGAGATCTCCAACGAGGGAGGTCCCAAACCTCTATCTTTGTCTCTTGTAAACAAACCACATCCGCCCGCCACTCATCCAACAAGGACCCGACAGCTCGTCGTTTTTCCGGCTGCCCCAGTCCCCTCACATTCCAGGAGATGATCTTCATTTATCAACAGAGGGGGCTTCCCCCGCCAGCTCCACCTGAACACACTTAGCCACCTGCTGCCGTAAGCTCTCCACCGGTCCCTTTTCTACTGGTTCTCCACCCTCCACTTGAGCGCAAAGATCTGGCATAACACATTCCCCTGAAGCATGGGGTTCGGCTCCATTCGCAACACCTCCTAAGGGCCCGGAAGCGCACTCCAAGCGACGACGCTTTCTTGAGTTAGGCAGAAACACAGCCGGGCCTCGAAGCCTCTCTGGTCCCTCTAACGCAACTCCCTTGCCCATCCCCCCTCTCCTCTCCAGCTTGCCGCTACGTGCCCAGCCTCCTCTTGCTGCCTTCTTCGAGCACATAAAGGTGAACATACCTTTACCCCCTTCAGAACAAGCACCGTTGCTTGCATCAACTGTCGAGTGTTGTTCGAGGTACGAGTAGCGTGAGAAGTCTACCGCCAACTGCACGGTAGGACAATCAGAAGAGACCACATCTGCCACCGAATGGGGGCCAAGATGTGCGTCCTCTAGATATACAGGAGTCGGACCCTCCTTAGATGACGTATGATCTGCGACCCACTTGCTGCCAACATTTCCCTCCAATTCGCCACTCCCACCCACGTCATTTTGCATGGCACTGTGCATTGAATGGCTCCCAAATTGGATTGGAAAGGCGCCTTGAGTGGCTCTCAGTGAATGGCTCTTAAAGAATGGCTCCCACGTCACCTCTTGGGTCGTGCGTTGAAATGGTCCCAAATTTGGAAAGATATTCTCCACCGAAAAGCCACAGCTGTGCTTTTCAAAAGATTTTGAATTCAGCCTTGAGGAGTTAATACACGTATTAAATTCCCCATTCATCTCCGAGAAAAGCGGCGTAGCTTCCGCGTCGGTTAGCCCAAACGACGCATCGTGCCCGCGCGTCTCCTCCTCTGCTGCCGGTGACGGGAGTCCCTGCGCCGCCACCTCCTCCACCTTCCTTCCTCCATCATTCACAAAAGCACTGTCCACCGCTGCGAGGCCGAGCGGGAACGACGTCCGGCCCACAGTCATGATCATCGTCTCCGGCAAGGGGCAAGGCGACCCAGACAGTTCCACCATGACCTCAGAACTACCACCTGGCTTCAGACCATCCGAGAGGAGTGCAACAACCCTTCCCAATGATGCTAAGCAGGCCTGGATTATGGCAAGACGTCTACACCTCAAAGGGACTCCGGATATCAAAACCCGCCTCACAATCGACCCCGCGAACGGATCAGCACCATCTCGAAATCGAGTCCTCCGCCACGGGCGATCAACCAAGGACCCGATGCCGCCCTTCAGAAGAATTTCCTCCTCCCGCTCCGAAAGGCCCCGGGCACATACGACCCCATTCCCGAAGGCCACAACGTCTCCTTCGAAAGCAGAATCAAACAGGAGTAAAAGATCCTCCCTCGCTCGTACCGTATCACCGGCATAAGCATCCGCAACCAGATGACGATCCCGGATCACCACACCCTGCTCAGGCGCTTGAGCCTTTGGTCGCCAAGTCCCACGCCGATGGCAGACACTTCTCCGATGTCCGACTCCATTACATCTGAAGCACACAACATCCTTTGAGCAAGATCTTGCGAAGTGACCAACATCGCCACATCGGAAGCACCGACTCGACTCCGACCACTTCTTTCTTCGCCCAGCCTTCCCCCTGACCAAGGACCAGCCAACATCGGTGTCGACCTCAGCCTCGGCCATTTCCGCATCCCGAACTTCCCCGGCGCCTCCCGCAGCTCTCCCTCCGACATCCCCAGAACTTCTTCTCCCACTCCCTCCCTCTCTTACCCTCTCTTCCCCCCTCTCTCTCCCACTCCTTCCCTCTCCTTCCCTCTCCTTCACTCGCCTTCCCTGTCTCTCCATTGATATACTTATTATTTGTTTAAGTATTTTAGAGTTATTTATAAAAGTAGGGGGGGATAATATGCAAAATGAGGGAGATGTGAATAATATGCAAAATTAAGCATATCCCAAATAGCTATTTTTTAAAATGCATTTAGATGATGCCTATTTAATTAATTACAGATTTTTAAATAATTATTAAAAAAATCCTTACCAAGTGTCGATTCTGGACGTAGAAGGCACACGAGAATGATTTCTAGACCATGTTAAGAGATAAAGGTCGATTTGATCCCATCCAAAAGCGAAATCATTTACGATGCCCGTAATCAATAGGTATCGGGCCCACGGGTACACACAGATTTAGATCCGGATGAAAGAATCCCTACCCTCGTCGTCAGGAACCTCCAGTCCTTCACCAAGCAGGAGGGAAGGATTTCAATAATTTCGGGAGTGCTCAGTAGGTAAGGTCCACAATGAGGAAGGCACATGGATTTGACAGAGCTACCGTCATCATGTAAGCAAGAGGACAGATTTTTTAGTGCAAAGTGGAGTTTAAACATACGGTCAAAAGCTTTGGGTTTGTTTTTCTGATACTATTCTCGGATCATGTTGGAGAAAGATTTTGTCTTCTTTGCAATCTTTCGAACGAGGGGAGATCTCTTCTCTAAGATAATACTTTCAGAGTAGCCGTAAAACGACCCATTTTCACCCACAGACGGAAAGACAATAAAAAACGGAAACTAGGGAGAGAAAGGAAAAACTAGAAGGCATGCCTTGGCGAACATATGGAAAGGATGAGAAGAAAATATACCTGAGCTGAAGAAAGTGGCAAGGAGGGAAAAGAAAGCCCCTCCCAGATCACCGTCGGCGTCGGCATCGCCGTCCTATTATCAAGATCCAAGGGCATTCAAAATCAAATGTATGCTTCCCAATGAGGTCACCTGGAGTCACTATCTCATGGATGACGGTGCAGTGAGGTGACCTGGAATAACTTGACTATACATATTAGCTTAGGTTCTGATATGCTCTAGGTTCTGATATGCAATTTTTATCCTCTAGGTTCTGATATGCAAGTTTTTTTTATTTCAATTTTAATTTAACCCTCAAATTGCATCTCTTATTCTTAAAGTTTTCATAATTACATTTTAGTTCGTATTCAACAAGTTCAATAATTTAGCTTCTTTTCTACGTCTAATGTTTCTAGGATCACACATCAGCGTAATGTTTATCATTTTTTGCACACTTGACACCTCAAATGTCTTACCAGCTAAGCATCAAAGCCATATATGCGTCTACAGTGGTTTTATCTCCGAAGTCCACTCCGGCTAATGCGAAACCCTAGACCTAGCCCTAGTTTCTCACGGCGCAGAGCATTGGCTTGTTGGCCTGCATCGTGTAGCCCAACACCGCGATGACCAGGCTCACCACCGTGACGACGAGACCGTACGCCGCCAGCAGCATCGTGACCCTCGTCTTGAAGGAGTCCAGGTCATTCCAGCAGTGTCTCTTCCACGACGCCAACCACCTGTTGGGCCTCCTCCTGCACACGTCCTCCATCTCCCCGTTCACCACCCCCTTCCCCTCCCCTGCCACCACCACCCCCCTCCCCATCCTCCCTATCATACCCACCACCTCCCCGTCCCCCCTCTCCGGCACGCACATCACCACCCCTTTCATACTCATGAACTTCACGTCCTCCTCCTTCCTCAGTAAGCTTCCCATGAGGAGCACGTAGCATGTGACCCCCATGTCAGAAGTCGACTTCCCAAGGTGCAGCACCTCAAAAGCCATCATGTTCAGCAGCACCGCCTCCGTGCTCTCGTCCACCTTCATAAGCGGGAGGGCGAGATCCGCCTTGAGTGCCCACAGCGGCAAGTACCACCACATCAAGAGAATGCCCAAGGCGGTGAGCACCGCGTGGAAGAGCCATAGTACTGCGGCCGAGATATACCACTCCGCGGTCCACCGCGCGAATGGAGGGCGGCAGAGGACGACGGGGGGCACCGGGAGGAAGCGGAACACGCGGACGAGGAAGCGTGGGAAGCTGATACGCGGCCCGTGGTGGAAGATGGGTTCCATGAAGTAGTCGTAGACCCAGTGGCGGAAGCTCCTGCGTTTCTTCTTGGAGAAGGTGATGCCCTTGTAGACTGCTCGATCGTCGTGGTTGCGGCGGATGCGAACTCCGTGGTGGTTGAGCTCCAGCGCACCGTGCGGGGTGATCCAGCCGGCATAGTCGCCGAAGTAGAGGCGGCTGCTGTGGTAGACGTCGAGGAAGTGGAGGGCGAGGGCGGAGTTGGGTTGGGGTGGCGCGCCGGCGGGGTTGATACCGTAGAGCTCTCTCACTAGCCAGTTGATATCTAAGGACTGCATCACGAGTAAACTTGACAGGTCTCACTTGCTCATTAGATATTACTACCGAAGGCAAATTCAACTACCAATTTACAAAATTTACTAAAGGGGTTTTTTATTGCTTTGCCCCTCTTAAGTTTACAATATCACTTATATTCCTCTCTTTTTTGCAATATCAGTTGTATCCTATTTTTAGGTAATTAGTAGTTGTGCTCCTTTGAATTAGTTTTCGTCCATTTGCTTTTCAAAACATACGTTATTTTAGGAATACAAGTCTAATTGAAAAGGAAGTATAGGAGTACGAGTGTAATTTTTGAAAATTGAATGGTCACAGCGGTAAGTAAATTTTGTGAAATCATGCTTTGGTTCGTATAAACCATAATTTGGTTTACCTCAGTAATAGTAAAATTAACTCGAAGGGACACAACTGCTAATTACTCAAGAAACTAACAAGAGAAAAACGGTTAAAAATCCTTTGAAAAAAAACTGAATTTTACAACTCTAAATAGAACGCTCGGACTAAATAAGAGAGATTTTTATTAGTTGTGTCCCTCTGAGATTTTGCAAAATCAATTAAGTCCCTTCCTTTTTTTGAATATCACTTGTGCCCATGACTTCTTCCATAATTATTACTTGTGTCCACTGGGTTAGGTGCCGTCCCTCTACAATGTAAACATATGTTAACTTTGGGGATACAAGGGGATTTAAATAAAAAAAGAGGTTGAAAGATCTTTCCACCAGCTTCCCCCTCCTACTCCTCCTACTCATTCCCTCTCCTCCGGCTCCGTCTCTCTTCCTCCTCCCACTCCCCTAGCCCCTGCTCCTCTTACCACTTCTCAGCCACCTCTGCCACCTCCTCCTCCCCAGCCACCTTTGTCCCGTGCTCTTCCTCCTCCTCGCATCCACCTCCGCCTTCGGCTCCTCCTCCTCTTCCCACTCCCCAGCCACCTACACCCCTTCTCCTCCTCCTCCCACTCCCCAGCCACATCTGCCCCTTCTCCTCCTCCTCCCTCTCCATAGCCACCCTTGGCTCTTCCTCCTCCCACTCCCCTGCCTCCTTGGCCCCCTGCTCTTCCTCGTCCCCCTCCCAGCCTCCTCGGCCCCTTGCTCATCCTCCTCCCCCCTTTCTCCAACGTCCTGTCCTCCTCCTCGTCCACCCTCCCCTCCAGGCTCTCGTCCACCACTGCCCATACCTCCCCTTCCTACACCTTTCTCGTCGCCCACACAGGGAAGAATACCATAACCTCTTCTGCATTCCTCCTCCCTGACACCATTTTGAACAATATTATTCAATAGATGCAAACATTCGTCTTTGTTGTGTTTCGCTCTTTTCTGATGTGTTGAAAGGGAGGTCGACAAAGGTCTGTGCATTGACGAGGACGATAAAGGAGGAAGTCGAAGGTCGTGGGGCAGTGCAGGAGGATACGTGGGAGGAGTTTTTGGACAATCATGCCCCTCTTAACCTCGATCACCATGGTTTGAGAAAACTATAGTTAAGTTCAAATCATTGACGGCTAAAGTAAAGATAGGGCACAAGTAATCGAACGGTAAGAAGTCAATGATATAATTGATATTCCAAAAAAAGAGGGACATAACTGATATTACAATATCTCATGGGGGCAAAGTGATAAAACCCAAATAACAATATCAAATTTAAGCATCACAAGATTCACAAGAAGAATAGTAGAATATGTATACTGATTTCTCCTTATAAGATTCTATATTGTTATTTTTTATGACATGCATTTCAACTTCTTACGTCTATAGAATTGTGTACCTGTTTTTGGAAAACAAATATATTGAACATAAATTAACTACTGTGGTTACGAACTAAAGATACCGACATCTGCTGTTTAGGTATTAAATTATGAAAGTTTAGATATCATAGAAGATATGGAAACTGTAATGTTTTATATATTTATTTGGATATGTCTGAAAGATATGAGAGAAGAACTAAGTTGACGATTAAACATTTCCACACCAACCAAACTACACGCCATTATAGAACTATTTAACGTCGACATTTGTCTCATTCACGTAATTATTTTTTATTAACTTTGCATGGAAAATAATGTTCCGATGAGGTCCTGTTAAAAATAGTGTAGTCCTTTTTCAACGCTTGGGATTTTTTTAGCCTTTTGAAATCTATCATATGAATTGTTTTTATCATGAAATTATTTAAGACCATACCATTAATAGATTATCATGTAAATAAGATTTTGTTAGAAAGAAAAAAATCCCACTATGAGAAATGAGCAAAAATGTAAACTTCTTTTGGCGGATTTTTCAATTCTAATTTCTTCTATCTACGATTACGGATTCTCAACTTTTCCATTTTCCTATCGTTGCGAGATTAAGGCCACGGGATTATATTAATTAATAATTGTGAAGGCATAGAAGAAGTAACAGCAACTAACATGTAATCAATATAATAAGTAATCTAGAATTTGCGGTTCTCCTTCGCATGAGTTGACCCATTAAGCAAACGAATACGTAGATACACCTACAAACAAATACACATACTTATATATATGTACAAACAAATACACAAAAATATCATGTGCTGTGAAATTATTTTTGAGCTCAATTTAATGACAAGTACCATATTCATTGCTATATCATTCGCAGCGATCCATATAGTAACGCATGTCCATTGAAAAATAGCAACGACTAAGCATTGTAACATGCACAGTCGCTAATGATATAACAATAGATATGACGTTCGTCACTGATTATAAACAATAATTTCACATTGAGTAAAATATATGTTATTATATATTTAACAATGGAGATGGATTTTTTTCAAGAAAAAACGTCATTACACACCTTATTTTTTTACAGTAGGTGTCTTGCAATAACTGCATGCGTTTATAGTTCGTATCAAGCTATATATATGTCTTGATGTATGTACCTGTACATGTCTACAATCTACGTACTGTTTAAGTACATATACGTACATATATACATAAATATAATGAGTCTACGTGAACGGAGGTCAACAGTTAATTTACAGCCATGCAAAATCCAAAGTGGATCGTATGGTGTAGTGCAACATGTGATGTACTCCCGGGACCCGTCCGATGGGGATCGAACGGCCCTCATAAGAGGCCGACCATCCCCGGCCCCTTATGAGAGCGGTTCGATCCCCATCAGACCACTCCCATGAGTACAGCACCTGCTGTGCTACATCAGTTGATCGGTACTCTGCTGTGCTACATCAGTTAATTGCTACTCAACTAACCTTGAATCAAGTATGGTTGATCATATGTAAGTAATTTCCAATTTTTTTTAATAAGAAACCATATTTTATCACCATTTCTCTTCTCTCTGAACCGTAAAGTGCGAACTCTGACCTAACTGTAACTAACAATTTGAATTTGAGTTACTTTGTCCAATAGCAGATCATGATAAAGAAGAGTAGATAATTTAGTATAATACCAATTCAGCAATCTGAGCCAAATTCCAGAGGACCCGAAGTGTCAATTGATTCTCTACCAGCAACAAGTCCACCCTTACATACGCCAGTATCCCATGCCTGCTTGCGCCGACGCCGAACACCGGATCATCGGACAAGTAGCAGCCGTCGGTCTCCGGATCCTGGCACTGCATCCCACAGTTAGTCAGCAGCAGCTCCACCAGGAAGCATCCATCCAGCACCATCAGGCACATGAAGGCATAGTCATCGTCCCACTCAGGATCGAGCTCAGCCGCATACGACGCGCGAAGTGAGCGGAGCACCTTCTATTCCCTGAACCGTTCGATTACATCGTCGAGCCCCCGGTTCCCCGCCCTCATCAAGAAGTGCCGCAGCGCACGGTGCTTGTGCTCCTCCATCGCCTCGAGCTGCTCCTTCCCGTGGTGGTACGGGCCAACCGACACGACATGCGGCTCGTACGCCTCGGCGTTGAGGTCCCTCGTACCCGGGGGTACTCTGTATATAGACTGGTCCGCCCATGATGTATGGCTCGCATGCTGGAACCTCTGGAGAAAGCGGTACCGCCTTAGTTCGACAGGATCTGCCGGGGCAGCGGAGTCGCGAACATTCGCGACTCCGCTGCCCGCCAATATAAAGATGGCAACATATGACTAAACTGTATAGCTCAACAATCGGTACGGTTTTTGGTTCCATATAATTAACAAGGAACGCTCATGTATATCTATCTGGAGAGTTATCAGTTCTTGCGTCTGTGTTTAGGTAATTAAGCATTGACCGCTTGCTTTCTCTGAGAAAATGGCGAGCCTGCTCCGCATACTTTTCGTGGTTGGACCGGTCGCTGACTAAAGTTTTATACTTAATTATAATTGATGTCATCAATTTGGTGATATATATTAACAGTACATCTCTAAGCACTGTGCCCATACTGTGCAGGAACTAAATTGCTTCCTCTCGCGCCAGCTTTCTTAATTTCTTCTGTCTGGATATTATTATTAAAAGTTTATATTGACACATATCGCATGTGTTCTCCTTCTTCGCCAGTTGGAGGGGAAAACAGTAAGCAACTATCTTCGTATGGAAAAAGAGGAATTGTCGAATGAGCTGCAACTGCAAGTCCATGGTTTTTGACGACCTTCCTGGAGCTGGAAATTTCCGTTGAATGGTTCTTGTGGGGATTATCCATTTGCTAAACCGATAGATGACGATGAGATCTCTCTGCAGTATGTTGCAGCAAAACTTTTGCAAACCGTAGAACTCTTTGCTTGTTGGAGATTTTTTACTATTAGGGCCCGTTCGGTTCGGGAATAAGCAGGAATAAGGATTGAGAATAAGGAGAATAAGGGTCTATTCTTTGTTCGGCTGGAGGATAGGAATAAGGAGAATAAGGTGAAATAAAGGTAGGTAAGGTGGGATAAAGATAGGAATAAGAGTGAAATAAGATGAAATAATAGGGAATAGTCGTACCACGGGGAACCGTGTTGGGAGGAAAATGACCTCTTATTCCCCTTATTCCATTCCCCTTATTCACGTAACGAACAGGCGCGATTTTGATTCCAAAAACTAACCTTATAGATTGAATCTTAGATCAATGCTTTACATATCTTCCAAATTTCGCTTAGATCTGAGCTTATTTGCTATTTTATCTTAACGGTCTAACACTCGGTCATTGTTTTAAGCAACTAGATTCCATTTAAAAAAGACCCGAACCTCAAATCATTAAGAAAATAACAAATAAGCTTGGATTTGAGCGAAATTTGGAGGATACAGAAAACATTAATCTAAGATTCAATCTATAAGGTTGGATTTGAAATCAAAATCTCAAAAAAATTAAAATGGATTACATCACCTCTGTTGCAACACTCGTTACAAAGAGGATCCTCTTCTACAACATGTTACTTCTTCACAACCAACAGTATCATATCCCTAGTTAAAAAAAGAAATGATTTTTACACTTGAACCCTTATGGGCTCGTTTGATAATTGGGTTACCCTCGGGCTACCCCGGGGTGACCCGATTTACCCCCCTCTTTTCTTGGGATGGAATTCTATCATAAATTATAGTGACATCAGATCACATTCTTTATTCCAACCCTCTCCAACCCTCATAACCATCCCAAACAACTACTATTCCCATCAGGTTACCCCAACCCACCCCAACCCAGCAACCAAACGAGCCCTATGAGATCTCGCAATCACAATTTTGTCTCTAACTTTTTTGCAGTAACACTTGTGCGCACTACCTTGTTGCACCAATGACAGTTATGCTATTTTGTTACTTCGACGTCTATTGAGTAAACCAAACCATGATTTTTTAAAACCAATGTTTTTTTTGCACATCTCCTATAAGACTATGGAAGGATGGTGGTTTGCAAGTGTGCAATTGTTCCTCAAGGCCGTAAGGGCAAGATGATGGGAGAACAACTTCAAGGAGGTGCAGGAGAAGGATGACCTGCAGCAGGGATGTCGTGGCTATTGGAAAAGTCTGTGCAACTGGCAATTTTGTAGATGAATGTGGTTGTGCATCAACCTTGGGTCATCTTTGATGGGACCTGGGATAGAATTGGATAAAGGGCATGAGAAAAGGTGGCTACCAACACTACAAACTGGACGTCCTTTGGGGACGCTTATTGGGGACGGTCAAGGAGTAACCGTCCCCAATAACAGTATTGGGGACGGTCAGTAGCGGACCGCCCCTTTCTAATGTAATAGCGACGGTTAATATTGACCGTCGCCATTAAGTGACCTTTAGGGACGGTTCTTTACCCGTCCCTAACTAGGCTAGCCCCAGTTCGTTTTTTTGTCAACCTGGGAACTTTAGGGGACGGTTATAACCGTCCCCATTACTCCACTGTGCCCGTCGCCTATACAAAAGTATAGGGGACGGTTGTAACCGTCCTCGATAGTTTGTTATAGGGGACGGTTGCAAAACCGTCCCCTCTGCCCTACTAAAAGGGGACGGTTCACTTATAACCGTCCCCCATCATTCATATAGGGGATGGTTGTATAACCGTCCCCGATGGTCATATACCCCTCCGGCGGAGGCGACTCCTCCTCATTCTCACTCGACTCGTGTGCCTCCTCTCTGTACTCATCGTCGCCGCCCCCTCCTCCCTCTCGCCGCCGCCTCCTGCTCCTCCTCCTCCCTCTCGCCGCCGCCCTCCTCCTCCTCCTCCCTCTCGCCGCCGCCCTCCTGCTCCTCCACCTCCCTCTCGCCGCCGCCCTCCTCCTCCTCCTCCTCCCTCTCGCCGCCGCCCTCCTCCTCCTCCTCCTCCTCCTCCCTCTCGCCGCCGTCCTCCTCCTCGTCCTCCTCCCTCTCACCGCCGCCCTCCTCCTCCTCCACCTCCCTCTCGCCGCTGCCCTCCTCCTCCTCCCTCTCGTCGTCGCCCTCCTCCTCGGCCTCAACTCGTGCCCGTTCGCCCGCCGCCCGTCCGCCGCCTTGCCCGCTGCATTACTTGGTTGTAAGTTTTGTTATTATTTTTTATATATTCATCATGCTTATGATTGCATATTTTTTTAATATACTTATTAATTTAGTCAAATGCTTAAGATAGTAGATTAAAAAATAGTGGATAAATGCTTAATTGTGAGAAATGCTTATTAGTGATAAATGCTTATTAAAAATGTTTAAGATAGTAGATTAATCTTGATTATGATTAAATGCTTTTAGTGATAAAAGCTTATTAATTTAGGTAAATGCTTGTAAGTCTTGTTTTAAAACATAGTTAGATTAGAAACATAGTAGTGAAACATAGTTATTAACTTTGGATGTTACCTATAGGCAATGGACAAAAGTTGGATGAATAAAAGATTCGACGATTATTGGACATATAACAAAGGGGTTATGGGATTCTTAGACTGGGCATTTCGATTTGAGTCGCTCTATTATATTGTAGGAGGTGAAGGAGATAAGATACATTGTCCGTGCATAAGATGCAAGAACACTTTGACACAAAATCGAAACATGATTTACGAACATTTGATATTAAATGGTTTTTGGCTCTATTATACAAATTGGACGTATCATGGTGAAGGAATTATTTTGGACGTAGATAATAATGACCAAGTTGATAATGAAAGAGATGTCTCTGAAAGACATGACCGTGATGCTATGTTTGAGTTGATAGATAACATTCGAGGACATGACACTGATGAACTGATAGATTCACCTCCGGATTCCTTACTTGAAAAAAAAGATGCAAAAACGCCATTATGTGACGGAGTTAAAATATCTCGGTTGCGTTTTCTTCTAGAATTGTTTAAGATAAAAGTGAAGAATCAGTGTACAACGGTTACAATAACAGATGTCTTACAACTGATTAGGACATTATTAAATAATCCAGAAAATTTTTCAAAGGATTGGAAGGACGCTAAATCAAGATTTCGGACACTTGGATTAAACTACGAGAAAATTGACGCATGTCCGAATGACTGCATTTTATATTGGAAGGATTACTCAAATCTAGATACATGTCCTGACTGCAAAAGTAGCAGATATAAAAATTTGGGCCATGATTCGAAAAGGAAAAAATTGGAGAAGATTTTACGATTCTTTCCTTTGATTCCCAGATTATAGCGATTATATTCATATAAAGGAACATCTAAAATGATGATATGGCACAGTAATATCAAAAAGAAAGATATAACTGGTGGTATGTGACATCCGTCTGATTCAGAAGAGTGGAGGAAATTCGATGAAATGTATCCATCGTTTTTTGAAGAAGTAAGAAACGTACGTTTAGGTCTTGCTTCCGACGATTTTAATCCATTCGGAAATATGAGTACGAGTTACTCTATTTGGCCAGTGATAATTGTTACATATAATTTGTCACCATGGATGTCAATGGCATCTTGTTTTATGATGATGACGTTATTGATACCTGATCCAAAGGGGTCAGGTAATGCGATAGATACATATATGCAACCGCTGATTAATGAATTAAAGATTATGTGGAATTCTGGAGTACGTACGTATGACACGGTAAAGAAAGAGTTCTTTACAATGCGTGCTTCTTTATTGTGGACAATTAATGACTTTCCCGCATATGCCAATTTATCAGGATAGAGTACGAAGGGTAAGCTCGCATGTCCGATTTGTATGGATAAAACACATTCGACATGGTTAAGTGCGAGTATGAAGCATTTTTATTTGGGACATCGTCGTTTCTTACCCGTAAGTCATAGATGGTTAAGAAGTGAAAACAATTACAAGTTTGATGGACAGTCGTTTGGACGTCGGTTAAGTCTGATTCGCCGATCAGGAAGTGCAGTGTGGATAGAACAACAAAATTTGGGCAACCACTCTCTATGTCGATTATTTAAGAGGAAGGCATCCGGTGGATGGCGAAAACAGAGTATATTCTTTCAGGAGCTACCCTATTGGCATACTTTACAGGTCCGTCATAACTTGAACGTGATGCATATAGAGAATAATGTTATGGAAAATATTCTAGGTATTTTAAATATTTCTAGTACTGCGAAAGACAGTTTGCGAGCCAGACGTCTAATACAGTTGGGTATCCGACCCGAACTACATCCGATAGAGTCAGAGAATTCTAGAATTATAATTTCAGAAATAGTGTATACCTTATCCAGTGCTGACAAAGACAAGATACTCAATTTTATTAAATCAATTAAAGTATTAGATGGATTCTCATCTCAAATAGGCAGATGTATATATAAATCTGGCTGAAAGAAAGATATCGACATTAAAAAGTCACGATTGTCATGTATTGATGCAATTTCATTTCCCGTTGGCTATTAGAGGAGTTGTACATCCTGATGTCTTGCAACCATTAATTGAACTCAGTCAATTTTTTAAAATCTTATGTTCGAAGACTTTAGATCCTGAAGTATTGTTCAGACTAGAGACAGATATTGTTATCACTTTATGTAAGCTGGAGCAGCTCTTTCCACCTACATTTTTCGATATAATGGTACATTTTATTATTCATCTTGCTAGCGAAGCTCGAATATGTGGTCCTGTCCAGTATCGTTGGATGTATCCAATTGAAAGATACTTATGGAAATTAAAGAATATGGTGTTTAACAAAGCCGCACCTGAAGGTTGCATTGCCGAGGGATATTTATGTGAAAAATGTATCACATTTTATGACATGTATATGGATGACGGCAAGAGTATTAGATTCGACCGGTTTGAACGAAATAACGATGGTGAATTGTGGACAGAAGATCCAAATAAACTTTGGATTTTTCAACAAAATGGACGAGCTATCTTAAAGAGTACTCGTCGTAGTATTTCAGACGATGAAAGAGACCTTATCCATTATTATATTTTGATTCAAGTAGACGAGGTTGATTCTTTCTTTGAAGAGTTTCAGTCAACAACCAGTACCAAGTCAGACTTTCTTAAATGGTTCGGGGATAATATTGAAATATTAAAAGTTACCAAAGATGAACGGTGGAACACAAATCTCGATATAATCCACAAGAGTCCATACTCATTAGTAGTATCGCATTCCGGCTATATCGTGAATGGATTCAGATTTTGAAAAAAGTCAATTGATGAAAATAAAACTTCACAGCTTTCTGGAGTAATAGTGAAGGCCGATCTTAGTGGTGACATTGACGGATACTATGGCGAGATTATTGATATATTAGAAATCAGTTTTACATATGATGCAAGATCTGTTCTATTTCATTGCATCTGGTTCGATGTGGGTCATGTTGGATTAGGTTACAAGAAGGATAGAAATGGAGTTCTTTCTTTGAGGTAAACAGGTCGGTTGCAGACCAATGAGCCGTATACGCTTGCTAGTCAGGTATAACAGGTCTTCTATGTTGAAGATAACTCAGCTAGTGGATGTATTATACCCATTAGAACAACCCCGAGAGATTTCTTCGATGTTAACGAAGAGGAAGATTACGTAGACAATGATGTTGCATATCAAAGTAACTCAGCTGAATTTATTAATGAAGTATTAGACAACGACATCGGCACAAGCAACATGAGGTAATGAATTTTTTTAATTAATTGTATTTCTCTTTAAATAGCTGAATTTATTCGGATATATGTAAATAATTTGTTTAAAATAACCACTTATGAATTGCAGGTATGGCTCCTCGACCTAGACGTATTCGGGAGGTTCCTGAACCTCCTCAGCAGCCACAGGGAGGTTTTTCTGATGCAGGTAGTGGAGGTACACAGAGACGGCGTTGACCGTCTCAGTGTAGATTCTTGGACCGTCTTGCACCCGGGCAGACGTTACATGTATGCATTGTTGGCGGAGATGCGGTAGGAGAGAACTCCGCGGAGTTTCAGAGTTGGCCAGGTTGCCCGTACGCGCGTCCCCATCACTACCCACGACTTCCGACAGCTTCCTTATACTGTCAAGGCTACCATACTTTCTGATTTGGAGGTATTCTAAATTCTAAAAACATTTTTTTTTAATTTTATTGAGCTAATCGTTATTATATTTATTGTATCAGTCCGTATTTACATGTGAACGAAATACCCATGTCGATTCTCAGATTCTCTCCCATGCTGCTGAGTTGTTACGTCGATACAAGGGACGCATAAAGGCTAAGGTAAAATTGTTTATATTTTAATATCAAAAGATTTAGATATTGACGATATTTATTTCTCTATTTTTAGTACTTCAACCCCCAGATTCCATATGAGCAGCTTGTGCAGAATGTCCCACCTGGTGTTACACCATAGCAATGGAGGGAGTTGATTAATTTTTGGTCCAGTGAGGATTTTGCGGTATGTATATTTTTTTCTTAATTATTTGTTTTATGTTTATACTGACTTTGTTAAATTTCAGTCGATTTCTTCCAAGAATACGGCGAATCGTCCAAGGGCTTTAGGTCCACGCATAAAATGGGAAGGAAGAACACCAACCAACTGAAGGATGACTTTGTAAGTATTTATAAAATATTTAGACTGATTAAGTTTGAGTATTAATTTTATTTTAACAAGTTTTTATATTTTTTAAGTTGAGGGAGAATGAAAGAGAAATGACCCGCATAGAGGTATTTGCTGGGTCAAAGAGCCGAGACTTAGGAGGAGAAGTGCAGTGGGTTGATGACGCCTACGTACCAATTCATGTAAGTATAAATACATTTTTTACTTATAGAATTACTTATGGTATTATATTGATATTATTTTATATTTTTTAAATGCAGAAAAAAATGATTAGACTCTCTACCACCTCCTCGCTGGATAACACGGGGACGAGCACTCCCCCGTTGTCGGCCGATGATGCCTTCCGTCAAGCCACTGATCCAGAACACAGTGGACGCATCCGTTGCGGAGGACGTGGCGAAACAATCCATACATGGTACGGAATGGGTGGTGCAGGTGGGTCACAGTCTTCCTCGCAAGGAAGTCAGAGAGAAAAGAGAGATGGAGAGGGAGCTGCGCGAAGTAAAGGCAAAGATGACTGCACAAGATGCAAAGATGGCCAAGATGCGTTTGGAGATGGCAAATGTCATGTCCTATATAAGCCATCTTCAAAGCCAAGCCGTACCCCCTGTACAACCTGCTCAACTCGGCGACGATGAGGAGAGCGAGGAGGAGAGCGATGAGAGTGACGAGAGTGACGGGAGTGGCACATCTGAGTAGATAGCATTCATGTAGTACATCTTAGTTTCGTTTTGATCTTTATATTGTAATGTTTTTTATTAATGCCTAACATTATGTAGACTTCATAACAGTTCTTCATAAATATGTTATGTGTTATTATGATATTGATTGTTGAGAAGAATGATCTTGAATGTTGTGTTGTTTGCTTCTTGATTGTTATGTTTATTAGTTTTGCAGAGGGAGCAGGGAAGACATCATGAATCTAGGAATTTTTTTCCAGTCAGGGACTATTGGGGACGGTTGTAACCGTCCCCTAAAGAGCTACAGAAACGTCCTGCCTGCCCAAAGAGACCACGGGAGACTATTGGGGACGGTTCTAATCGTCCCCTATACGCTTCTGTTGGCGTCGCTAACAAAGCGCAGAAGGGACGGTTCTAACCGTCCCTTATACGCTTCTGTTGGCTTCGCTATAGACGTATAGTAGAGGGGACAGTTACAACCGTCCCTAATACTCTTCTGTTGGCGTCGCTATTGACTATTCCAGGCTTTGTTGGCGTCGCAAAAGGTCTGCAAAGTAGAAGGGACGGTCACAACCGTCCCTAATCCCTAACGTAGGCGACGGTTTCGACCGTCCCCAAACGTTTTCTGTGGTCGTCTCAAAATGGTTGTTGACCATTGCGGACGGTTGTTAACTGTCCCTAATACACTAGGTACTAGGGACGGTCGTAACCGTCCCTAATAGTTATCGTGTAAGGGACGGTTACAACCATCCCCAATGGTTCATTAATTGAGACGGTTGTCAGAAGCGTCCCATTTGCTCAAATGAGACGGTGTCAGATGGGTCGGTTAGTGAACCGTCCCCTCTGCTCAGAGGGGACGGTTGTGACTGCAAAGGACGATCTTTGATCGTCCCCTTTAACCCACCCGCCTGTAGTGCAACGGGGAGGGGGATCGAGAGTAGGGATGGGTAGAGGCAAAGAAAGGTGATCGGGGACGGGGATGGGAGGAGATGGCTGATAACAATCAAGCAAATCAAGGGGAGAGCCTAGGTGGAGGTGGTTGGCAGCAATGAGAGAAATCATGGGGCGAGGCTAGGCAGAGGCGGATGGGAGGCGATCAGGAGTGGGCTAGGTGAAGGTCGTGAGTAGGATTCAAGAGCGAGGTTGGGTTGTCAGACTACAAACAGACCTGTCTTTTGGGATGGGGGAAGGGGACTGTCAAGAAGTGACCGTCTCCTCTATTAGCATTAGGGATAGTTGGTAGGCGACCGTCGTCCTAGCTAATCACCATGGGGGACGTTCACAAACGGTCATCCCCTCTTACATGATCTCTTAAGATGGTCACCTTGACAACCATCCCATCTTACTTCGAGCAGATGGTCTAAAGACCGTCACCTCTATCCCTTGTTTCTGCATAACTTTTTGTGTATATGTAACCAAAGGGGATGATCAAAACCATCCCGATATGTTTTCTATGCACGTCTCCACTGGACGTGACCTCTTAATACATGTGTAAGCTTAGGGGATGGTTGCAACCGTCCCTTATAATTGGCATACGTACGAGAAGGTCTTTACAACCGTCCCAACTTATATAACTTCTAAAATATTTTAAAAGTGGGTGCCAAAGGGGACGATCAATGATCGTCCCTATTTATAAGGGGATGGTTTTTCAATAGTCCCGTCTATACTTCCTCACTATTTCAATTTTCTTGTTCACTGCACTACAAAAAAAGATGAGGTTGGCGTGCACATGATGGCTCGTAATGTGCACGCCAAGTGCATGCCCGATTACTGGGCGAGCACATGTGCTCGGTCACTGCGTGGTCACCGATACGAAAGTCGTCCCGACAGGTGGACGAGCACATTGGGACGATATGTCCTCGCCTGCTTGTTGGCATGCACATATGTGCTCACCGAAATGATCGCCCCTATAAAAAAGGGCGATCATTTTCGGAGCCCCTGGCGAGCCCATGTGATCGCCCAAACTGATATGCAAAAAGAAAATTATACAGGTTCGGCGGGGTTTTGACGTCCTGTCGAACCTGTATAGCCTGCTAATAAACCATTGTAGGTGCTTATCAGAGTTCGCTAAGCGTATATATAGTATACCAGATTGTCAACTAAATTAACTAGCATTGACAAATCGAACTCACACAATATACATGAACTTAGAAACTAAACATTGAAATTTAAAATCTAAATACTACAAATATATGTTCGAAGCAACAACGACAAGTAAAATTACAACAAATTATACTATCAAAGTTCATATAAATTAAAAGGCGTGCTAAAAGTTTAACAACAACACAAGCCAATAGCAACAATAATTCACTTTTTCTTTGATCTAAAAATTTTAGATATTAAACCCTGCTTTGATTTATTTGTTTCCTTCTCCTTCTTTTTGAACCAAGCATACATGCGTGCCTCTTCTTCATGATCTTTCTCCTCCTCCTCTTCGTCATCCGATTCAATCTCCTCAAGTTGAGATGCACCCCTTTGTGACCTATATTATATATGGAAGATATATACCTGTTACTTGCATTTTGTAGATATAAAAAAATAAAATTATTACTCATTCTAAGTAGAATACTTACATGTATGCCATGAAATCTTCTCGGAGCTTCGTCACCTGCTCCACCATCGTCGCCATCTGTGACTCCATTGGCAATGATGATTGGGACGAATGTAGTTGTGTGTATGACGGCTGGGAGTATGCAGAATAGGAATGACGATGTTCCTCCACATAGTATGGAGGAAGACCACCAAGCGTCTGCTTCCTGTTCGCCACAACCACCCTCTCCTCCAACACCTTATAAGATTTTCATTGTTTAATATGAAATTATATATAAAAAATGAATATAGTAAGTTAATATTTATCTATACCTGCTTCCAGATTATTTTATCAAATGGTGGTTGCTCTCCAGTTGGATCACCACCCCATTTTTCTCAGATAGTGCCAAATAACGAACCTGAAATACAAAAAATATAGAAAAATGAACTATTATATATCTTTCAATCGCAAATAAATTGATAGACTTACCAACAATTCTCCTGCTTCGGGAGTGAACCATTGCGACTCTCCTTCTTTCCCACTCATGTGGGACCTCGACCACTACTATTTTAACTTATAGTTACCGTCACGCACCAACATTTTTAACTTAAATAATGAATAATTTGACATCCATTATATAGTTCTTATTCCTAAAGGCTTTGTATCTCTCATCCCCTCTTTCAATGAATCTAGTGTTATGAAACTAGGGGTAAGGCTAGACATGAACCATTTTGATGGAACCAGTGTTATATCACAATTAGTATTCTCTATTTCTATATCAACATTCACCTACTTCTCTATTTAAGCACTATACTTCTTGTGACATTTAATCAAACTTGACATACGTATGGTATTCCATCTATATTAGACAAATATATACTCAAATCTATAAACAACTACATATTAAACAACTATATGAAGCATAAGCAACAAGATTAACTACTAGTAATATTAAAATTAAGAAGAAAACAATCAACTACATCAAAACCCTAAACCTCTAAAACAAGTATGAAAGTGAATGAATTACGAAAAATAGAGAAACAAGGATGATAAGATATACCTGGGTGTGTGTGTGATTGAATAGTAAAACGGAGGTCCCTCGATGCGGGAATCCTCGAGGACGAGTTGCCGGAGGGGAGAAACGGGAAGGAAGTCGCACTGGAATGAGGAAAGAAGGCCGCCCGACGTTCTGTTTACGGGAGTGGGCGAGCACATTTATGTGCTCGCTCAGAGCTCGCTAGGTGTTTGCCCGGTATTTGACACGCGCCAATCCAGCCGCGCCTTTAAATTCAAATGGGCGAGCACATACGGGCGAGCACTTTTGCTATTCAAGTGCTCGCCCATATACAAAAATATAACCGCACCCCCAGATTCAAAAGGGTGACCGACCTGGTGAGCACATGTGCAACCTATGTGCTTGCTAGGGAATGAGCGAGCACATGTGCTCGCCAAGTGCACCACATCGTGTGCACGACAACCGTGCTTTTTTTTGTAGTGCTGATTCAGTAGGGATGGTTATGGCCATCACCTTTCTCTTTGTGTGTGTCTCCATTGAACAATAACCTTGGGATACGAGAAATCATAGGAAACGATCACGACTTTCCCCTCTAGTTAGACATTTGGGATGATCACCTAGCGACCATCTCCACCGTTATTGTTGGCAACAAAGCAAGGGAATTTTGAGCTCGATGGGGAAGGTCTCTAGTAAGGTGTTGAAAAACGAGAAGATGGGAGTCACTAAATAATGACATGACAAATCACGCTCACTGTCACTGAGGAGACTACTCGAATCCTCTCATTACTCAACAATTAACCCACACAAGTAATTAAGCAATTAAGAGCAAGACTTAAAATTTATCATACTCTACCAAGAATATATAATGGCAAGCAAGTAGGGGTCGAACACAGAAAGTAAAGGAAGAGAGCAGGCAAGCTAAGAAATCAAGGCACACTTTATCTCTCAAACACTTTACCAAGCTGCATTTTTTATCGGTTTTTTATTTTTTAATTAATTTTCTATTTTTTATATTTTTATATTTTTATATTTTGATTTTTAATTTTCTGATTTTAATTTTCTTTTTATATTTTAATATTTTTTAAATTTCTTTTTCTTTTAATATATATAAAGCTATATAAGATATATATACAATGGAAGCTAGGGTTGAGATAAAAATTAACAAAAATAATCAAAAGTAAGAAAATAAAATATTTTTGGACTTTTAATGATTTTTCACTATTTTTGTGATTTTTAAGAATTTTTGCTAATTTTATATATTTTTAAAGTCAAAAATACCCAAAAAAAGGGTTTAAATATATACCTGAAATTAAAAAAGAGGGGAACAATATTAAACAGAGAAAAAAATTCTCCAAATTAATTTTGAAATAAAGATAATAAAAAAAGAAAGTTCAGAATCAGAAAGCATATTTTTTGGATTTTATAACTTTTTTATAGAGGTTTTTAGATTTTTTTTTCATTTTTATTTTTCTTTTATGTTTCTTAGTGATTTTTGGTCTGAAGATCAAAAATACATAAATAAATAAAATATATTTTTTGGAATTTTTTTATAAAGGTTTTATAATTTTTATGTATTTTTTTTGTAAACAGGGACAGAAAAGCATGTTATTAATTTTTATAAATAATAAAAAGCCTCAAAAATTAGAAAGTAAAAATATGACGTGAAGATCAATACAATAGGATCTTAAATCTACTTTTTTGGGGATTTTTTAGAGTAATATAGATATATGAAATAAATACAAGAAATAAAGAGAAAATGTAATACTAGCAGAGGTATTTTTCTAAATATCAGAAAGTGCAAGGGCCAAACTGCAATTTTCACAAAAAATATATAATCGAATAAAAATATTTCTGAGCCAATCATAAATAACTAAAACGCTAAGCCCTTTCCTGCAAAATGCCCAACACACGTGTACAATCACGTGGGCCTAGCAGGGACCGAAACGTAATTACTATAAAACATGGGGGCTAAATTGCAATTGTTCCAAAAAGTTATAACGTAAATAAATAGTTCTGGATTGAATCGAAATACGCAAAATGATGAGGGCCTCCTCGCAAAATGCCCACACCTCACCCGTGCAGGGCACGCGAGGTGACGTGGCCAAGAACTATAATGCAATATCAGACAATACAGGGGGGTTCTTTACAAGATTTACAAAAACATTTAAATGGCAGATGAATGATTTAGTACTATTAATTGAATATATAAATGAGCCAGGTTTGGAATGCAAAATACCCAACTCAATCGGGCGATCGAACGACGTTGCTCCCTTCACTTATCCACGTGTCTACACGAGGAGCGATGATGATGGTTCGGCTTCGACGGCCCGGATTAGATCATCGGCTGGAGATCAATGGCGTTGGGTGGAGGAGATCCAACGATTGCTGGATGGCCTCCAAGAAAAGGTACGATCGGATGGTGTGGAAGCTACTTGAAAGAATGACGAGGAAGGAAGGTGCGCCTCAGCGAACTTCCTCCGACGATGGCGAGCGGATCCAACCGCATGAGATGCTGTAATAGGTCCCCAAAGAACCTTGGAAGGACCCTCAAATGCGCGGCGGTGCCAAAATGGCATGAGAAGCACGGGTGCGCTGTCGCGAGGTCGGATAATTTCTTGAGCACCAGGTACATGCAAAGCTCATCAAAAATCGACCCCTCAAGGGATCTCGAGACTCCGGACCTGCAGACGTGAAGCATAGCAAAATGCGGAAGGATTTGGGGGCTCGTTTGGTGATGAGATGGAGTGGAGTGGATCGGGCGGTGACCTCCGGTGTACGGCAACGAAAGGAGGTTGACGGTACAGATCCATGTATGATATGAAGGAATGTTGGGCGGGAAGTGATGCGGGGGCGACGAGGAAGGATGTGAGGGTGATTGGCGAGGCAGAGGGTTTCGGGTTTATCGAAATCAGCTGGCGAAGCAAGGAGCTCCGTCGTATGAAGATCTTGAGAGTCGCGCGATGGGGGGTGAAGTCAGAAGTAACAACTCGTGGATTCCAACTACTGCTACACCAAGAAAAGAAAAGAACATAACAAGAGAGAAGGAAGCTCACTGGGACACGTCGGGAGAAAGCTCCAGCAAGGGGCTCCGGCAAGCTGGATCGGCCTCGATTCTATACCCCAAGATGCCTTGCCAACGAGCGGACGCATTCCTGCTGTCATCAGGAACAACCTTCGATGCTCAGATCTAGGGTTTGCAAGTAGAAGAGGGATTAAATTCAAATGGAAGATCGAAGGTATTTTTATACACGTTGACGAGCGGCTCCAAGAATGGATGAAGACCGAGCGAATCAGCGATGCTCGGCACAAGAAAACACTAGGGCGTGTATCATCGATCTATGGGGAGAAAAAGTCAAGAAGGGTACACCACGAAAGAGTGCAAGGGTAGGCCTCGAAAAATCCGAGAAGTCGGAAAAAAAACTTGGTTCTGACAAGGAGCAGACCTCGGTCAGAGAGTTGACCGAGGTCAACCAATGGGGAGATCTGGTTGGTCCACGTGGACCAACTAAAAAAATCCCTGGAAAGATATTTATAAATTTGTTTAAAAATAACAAACGATTTTATTAATTTTAGGTTATAAAATAAAAAATATTTATTATTTTTCTAGGTATTTTATTATCATTTTATTTATTTTTTTGAGGTCTAGAATTATAATTTATTTTTAGGGCTATATAAGTATTTTGTCTATGTATTTTAATCTTTTATTTTTTATTTTGTATTTTTGATTTTAATAATTAAATTTATTATTTTATAAATTTATAACTTAATTATATTAACTTAAACGTATTTGTATTTCATTTTTCTGATGTATTTTCCATAGTTAAATTAATAGTTATATTATCTATATAGGTATTTTACCTATGTATTTTATTTAGGTATTTTCTTTTAGTATTTTATTTAATATTTTATTCTTATTTTAATATGTATATATATTATAAATAATATTTACGAAATTATAAAAATATAAAATTATAAAATAGTGAGTAATAAATAAAATGAATATTTTAATCGGTATAGTTATACAATAGGGGTCCAAAACCTAACTTCACATCGTAACTTCAAAAAATATGAAACCACTTTCATTAAATAGCTTATTAAAAGTTATATACAATTAAAGGTGATTTTATATATTTGGGATTTTTACCCGATAGACTCTATAAACTTTTCCAATTATCTCCACGACCTTTGAAACAACCTAACTCCCCCCTCGACCCCGTAAGCTTGACAACTCTTACCCCATGAACCCTCCGGGTAATCTGTTTGAAGCCCGTGAGGGTCCTTGCGGTAATTTACAGGGTCGATGGGGTAATTACATTGTGCAAAAGGTCATAGAGGTAATTTAAAAAGTTTATAGGGTCTGCCGGGTAAAAATCCCTATATATTTTGAGTTTTTATTTGAGAGATATGGGTTTGGGAAGCTGGGGCTTTGGAATTTTATTCAGACGATAACTTTTATATGTACATTATTTTTGTATGAAATAATTTTTTGTATTTTTCTATATTTTATTATCTACAACTTTCATGTACAAAGTTTCTTTATTTGAGGCGTAAAAAGTAGAACTAAAAATATGTCCTAAAAATAAAGAATAAATGAATAAATAAAAGGGAGTTTTATTGTATTTTGGACCCTTATCTCCCCCTACTTTATTCCTGGTCGACCTAGTCATCGAGAAGCCTAGGTCTCGGGGTTTAGGGTCGTAAAATATTTTCAATATTTTATTTTTACTTTTTTTCTTTATTCTATAATTTTGGCATTAAAAATAATATTTTATACCATATTTACACAACAATGCATGGATGATAAAATACATGAATTAAGGGTATTTACAGACATTTACTAGGGTTTTTAAGGCAAAAATGATAGAATAAAGGTGATGAAATGAATATTCATCACCCCTCTATATTTGCCTTTGCTAGTCCCTAGCAAACACTTATGCAATAAGTGCAAAAAAATAAAAACAAAAGAAAAGAAAAAGAAAGACGATGGATTAAGTTTAATTATCAAACTTTCCTTCACAAAATCAAAGTTTGGAGCTCAAGTCAGACCTTTGGAATTTTAGTGCGGTCGAAGCCTTAATGGGAATCAGATTTGAAATCCAATATCCTTCGAGAATCCCAAAACTCTGCTCAAGTCTGGTAGGGACCAAAACATAATTACTATAAAACCTGGGGGATAAATTATAATTATTCCAAAAAGATATAACTTAAATAAATAGTTCTAGACTAAATCTAAATAAACAAAATGATGAGGGCCTCCTCGCAAAATGCCCACACCTCACGCGTGTCAGGCACGTGAGGTGATGTGGCCAAGGACTGGAATGCAATATCAGACAATATAGGGGGTTTCTTTGCAAGATTTACAATAACATTTAAACGACAGATGAATGATTTAGTACTATTAATTAAATACAAAAATGAGCCGGGTTTGGAATGCAAAATACCCAACTCAATCGGGCGATCGAACGGCGCTGCTCCCTTCACTTATCCACGTGTCAGCACGAGGAGCGGTGATGACGGTTCGGCTTCGACGGCCCAGATTAGATCATCGGCTGGAGATCAACGGTGCTGGGCGGTGGAGATCCAACGGCTGTTGGATGGCCTCCAATAACAGGTGCGATGGGACGGCACGGAAGCTACTTGGAAGAACGGGGAGGAAGGTGTGCCGCAACGAACTTCCTTCGATGATGGCGAGCGGATCCGGCCACCTGAGATGCTGCAAAAAGAGCCCCAAAGAACCCTGGAAGGATCTTCGGACGCAGGTTGTACCAAAATGGCCTAAGAAGCACTGGTGCACCGCCGCGAGGTCAAAGAGTTTCTTGAGCACCATGTACCTGCAAAGCTTATCAAAAATCGACCCCTCAAGGGGTCTCGAGCCTCCGAACCTGCAGACATGAAGCATAGCAAAATGCAGAAGGATCTGGGGGCTCGTTTGCTGATGGTATGGAGCGGAGTTGGTCGGGCGGCGACCTCCGGCGTACGGCAGAGAAAGAAGGTTGACGGGCCAGATCCGTGTATGATCTGGAGGAATGTTGGGCGGAAAGTGATGCGGGGGCGAAGAGGAAGGAGGTGAGGGTGATTGGTGAGGCGGAGGGCATTGGGGGTTACCAGAATCAGCGGGCGAATCAAGGAGCTCTGCTGGATGAAGATCTTGAGACTCGCGCTATGAGGGATGAAATCAGAAGTAACAACTCGCAGATTCTAACTACTGTTACACCAAGGAATGAAAAGAACATAGCAAGAGAGAAGGAAGCTCAATGGGACACGTCAGGAGCAAGCTCCAGGGAGGGGATCTGGCAAGCTGGATCGACCTCGATTCTATACCCAAGACGCCTTGCCAACGAGCGGACGTGTTCCTGCTGTCACCAAGAACAACCTTCGACGCTTGGATCTAGGGTTTACAGGTAGAAGCGGGATCAAATTCAAATGGAAGGTCGTAGGTATTTTTATACACATTGACGAGCGGTTCCAAGAATCGATGAAGACCGAGCGAATCAGTGATGCTCAGCCCAAGAAAACACTAGGGCGTGTATCACCGATCTATGGGAAGAAAAAGTTAAGAATGGTACACACGAAAGAGTGCAAGGGTCGGCCTAAAAAAATCCACGAAGTCGGACAAAAACTCGATTCTAACAAGGAGCAGACCTCAGTCAGAGAGTTGACCGAGGACAACCAACGGGGAGATCTGGTTGGTCCACTCCTGGAAAGATATTTATAAATTCATTTAAAAATAACAAACGATTTTATTAATTTTAGGTTATAAAATAAAAAATATTTATTCATTTTTGAGGTATATTATTATTATTATTATTTATTCGAGGTTTAGAATTATATTTTTTGGGGCTATATATAGGTATATTTGTCTATGTATTTTAATTTTTAATTTTGATGTTATTAGTTAAATTTATTATTTAATTTTTTAAACTTATTTTTATATACTTAAATGTATTTTTATTTTATTTTTCTGATGTATTTTATATAGTTAAATTAATAGGTATATTATCTATATATCTATAGATATAGATATTTTGCCTATGTATTTTCTGTAAGTATTTTATTTTAGTATTTTATTTAATATTTTATTCTTCTTTTTAATATGTACATATATTATAAATAATATTTACAAAATTATAAAAATATAAAATAATAAAAAATAATGAATAATAAATAAAATGAATATTTTAATCGATATATCTATACAATAAGGGTCCAAAACCTAATAACTCCAAAAAATATGAAACCACCTTCATCAAATAGCTTATTAAAAGTTATTTACAATTAAAGGTGATTTTGATGTATTTTGAGTTTTTATTTGAGAGATATGGGTCTGGGAAGTTGGAGTTTTGGAATTCTATTACACTAAAAAAGGATCTGGGGGCGCCTTGGGTGATTCAGCGGATAGGTTTGAAAATTAGCGCTTAAGCATTTCCTGGGGAAAAGAGAACAAGGAAGAGGAGGGTCATCTGCACGAGATGGAGGGGTAGCAGCGAGGTATGGGATGTAAGGCTCGTCGGGGAGGAAGTGTGGATGGAAGGTGTTGTGTTGCATAAAGATGGAATGAAGAGAGCATCGACATCCACATATCGGCGACCATTGTTGGATCATACCTTCTTGTGTCATGAAAAAAAAGGAAAGAGCGGGGGAGCAAACAAGACCCCCCAGACCATAAGAGGGGGAGCAGACAAGACCCCCCAAACCATCGCCATGCTTGATGTTCAAATGAGAAACAACGGCAGCCGCATTACAGATCACCAGCCATTGCGCTGACCTCCACGTCTCATCTGAGGTACCTTCCCCTCCGCGCATGTAGCAGATAGAAGAAGGTCGGGGATGTGGTCGATAGCAGTAGCCATTGGATCAACGACATCCTTCGATCTAGATTGTTGCCTTGTGCACAAGATCTCATCCATGGATCTTCAACCATAGAGTTGTCCTCATACGACAAGGTTTTAAAAATCAGACCGTACGTTGAACTGATCTGCCTTCAATTTGGTCCAATCGGGTCAGATTGTTGGTTCCAATCCGATTAGATCGTCGATGATGTTCCTATCAACTCGAAAAAAATCGGACCAAGCTTAATTTACCAGTACGACTGGTTGAATCGATTTTTTGAACAGATAAAATCGGATATATATATATATATATATTTTAACATGATTGTCTATTTCAAGCATAACTTTATTAAAGCTAACCATGTTTTCTAATATTATATATGAATACCATAAATCATTTATTCATAATTGCTTCTCGAAACTGTTAAACTTAAGATCGATCCGAGTTCAAGGGTAATGGAATACCTGATGCCATTGCTCAGTCCTTTGTTGTCGACGTAGATCAAATCTTGAAAGAGCCCCGGATCTTCCTCACGAATGTATGCCTCTCAAGGTCTCTCTTGTCGATGGAAAACAATAGAGAAGAGAACATATGTCGATTGGGGACCCTTGGCCTTATTATATTTGGCTAGACAACCAAAATGACTGCCAATTCACCTTCCTCTTTTGTCCATCATAAAGAGATTTTATTCTCTAATTAATCGGCAATCAAAGGTGCACTAATGGTAATTGTTAATGTCCATATCAATGGGATTTTCATATCCCAATAATCAATGGGATTTTCAAATCCAACAATCTCCCACTGGACATTGATAATGACCATGTAATGTGCATACTGTATGAGCTCAGAATTATTGCCACCAATCGAGATATAACTGAACAATCTTGTCCATTGGTTATGATAACATGAGATCAAGGAGGTATTC
Organism: Ottelia alismoides; assembly: GCA_037367405.1. NCBI lineage: Eukaryota > Viridiplantae > Streptophyta > Magnoliopsida > Alismatales > Hydrocharitaceae > Ottelia > Ottelia alismoides. The sequence continues at coordinate 833,250 of JAZKJV010003078.1, forward strand.
ATCGTATTAAGCACGATTAAACCCATCAATGGTCACCAATATTAACACAACCAAATGACATAGATCAATGCCAAATGAATAAATTTGGATCTATATTCAAAGTTGCATTTATAGTGAATGGTCTATATTCTTAATAGAGACCCTTTAGTGAGAGAATGTGGAATCAACATCAAATACTTTATTCTGCGCAGAAATTTATTGAACTTCAAATGTTTCAAAAACGTAAAGGGTTGAGCAAAACAATACAAACTCCCACTAGAAATGGATATCTTTATTTGATACAACACCCATACGAATCATATGTTCATGAAATATATTGGGTGTCACTGCTTTGGTTAGCGGATCCGCCACCATGGAATTTGTCCCAATATGCTCTATGGAAATTTGTCCACTTTGTACTCTCTCTTTCACAACCAAAAACTTTATGTCAATATGCTTTGACTTGGTTGAACTTCTGTTGCTGTTGGAATAAAGCACCGCTGAATTATTGTCACAAAATAACTGCAATGGTCTCTGGATGCTACATACAATACGCACCCCATTGACAAAATTCTTCAGCCATATTCCTTGATTCGATGCCTCATAACATGCTATGAATTCAGCCGCCATAGTGGAGGATGCTACAATTGTTTGTTTAGCACTCCTCCATGATATGGCTCCTCTAGCCATTAAGAATACATAGCCTGAAGTGGATCTTCTACTATCTTGGCATCCAGCAAAATCAGATTCGGAATAACCAATGATCTCCAATTTATCCGACCTTTGATATGTAAGTCTGTAGTCTTTTGTTCTCTGGAGATATCTCATGACACGTTTGGCAGCCCTCCAATGATCCATTCCTGGATTCGCCATGTATCTGCCTAACATGCCCACAATAAACGCCAGATCCGGACGTGTGCACACTTGTGCATACATAAGACTCCCAATTGCAGATGCATAAGGAATCTTACCCATTTCCTGAATTTCAAGGTTATTCTTAGGGCATTGATTGAGACTGAATTTATCTCCTTTAGCAACTGGGGTATCAATTGGTTTGCAAAGCTGCATGCCAAATCTTTGAAGCACCTTATGGATATAGTTCTCTTGTGACAATCCAAGTACACCTTGAGTTCGATCTCGGTGTATCCGGATTCCTAATACAAAAGAAGCATCCCCAAGATCTTTCATTTCAAAATTATTTGAAAGAAATTTCTTTGTTTCATGCAACAAATTCAGATCATTACTAGCAAGCAGTATGTCATCCACATACAAAACCAAGAAAATGTGTTTACTCCCACAAAACTTATGATATACACAATCATCCACTGGATTAGTCTCAAAATCAAATGAGATAATTACCTGGTGGAATTTGTGATACCATTGACGGGATGCTTGCTTGAGTCCATAAATGGATTTCTTTAATTTACAAATCATATTCTTTGCATCTCCCTGAACAAAGTTTTCCGGTTGAACCATATAGATCACCTCCTCAACGTCTCCATTGAGAAAGGCGGTCTTAACATCCATCTGATGAAGCTCAAGATCAAAGTGCGCAACTAATGCCATGATAATTCTAAAGGAATCCTTACTAGAAACAGGAGAAAATATTTCATTGTAATAAATTCCATTTCTTTGAGTAAATCCTTTAGCTACAAGACGTGCCTTAAACCTTTCAACATTACCATTTGAACCCCTTTTGGTTTTAAATATCCATTTACAACCAATGAGCTTCGCACCTTCTGGCAATGGTACAAGGTCCCAAACTTGATTGTCTTGCATCGATTTGTATTCCTCATTCATGGCTTCAATCCATTTTGCAGAGTTAGAACCTTTCATGGCCTGATGGAAGTTGATTGGATCATCTTCCCTAATTCCATCTTGTTCTTGAAGAAATACTATATAGTCGTCTGGAATAGCACTCCTTCGTTCTCTAATGGATCTCCTTAAATTTTGAGGTTGTTGATTTTGATCTTGTGTAGCAAAATCCTCTATGAGGGGTTGTTGAATATTGTCATATTGAGGTTCTTGATTTGTTTCTTGCCCAATGATTGGAATGCATTCTTGTGCATTTTCAATCACAACATCAGGAATCGTGATTGATTCTCCTCAAAGACAATATCCCTAATATGCATCTTCCACTCCAAATCAACATCCTCAAAAAAAATTGCGGTTCCCGTTTCAAATATTTTCTTAAGTGTGGGATCATAAAATTTGTAACCCCTTGATCGCTCCGAGTAATCAATAAAGTAGCTGCTTACTGTTTTGGAGTCTAATTTTTTCTCGTTTGGCCTGTACGGCCTTGCCTCAGCTGGACATCCCCATATGCGTAAATGCTTTAGACTAGATCTTTTACTAGTCCAGAGCTCATATGGTGTTTTTGCAACCGCTTTTGTTGGTACTCTATTGAAAATGTAAGCTGTTGTTTTTAATGCTTCTCCCTAGAGGGACTCTGGTAAGGGAGAATGACTGATCATACTCCTCACCATATCCTTAAGAGTCATGTTACGTCTCTCAGCTACACCATTCATGCTAGGAGAACCTGGCATAGTATACTGAGGAATAATTCCACATTCTTCTAGGAATAAAGCAAAAGCACCAGGACGTTGTTCACCTGAACCATCATATCTGCCATAGTATTCACCACCACGATCAGATCTGATGCACTTTATGCTTTTGTTGAGTTGGAGCTCAACTTCGGCCTTGAATGATTTGAACACGTCCAGAGCTTGTGACTTTTCATGAATGAGATATAGGTAACCGTATCTTGAGTAGTCATCTATGAATGATATAAAATACTGTTGACCATTCCATGATGCCGTAGGGAATGGACCACATATATCAGTATGTATCAATTCTAAAACACAGAAGCTCTATTGGCACCTAATCTCCTTGATTTGGTTTGTTTTCCCCTAATGCAATTGACACATATATCTAAATCTGTAAAATCTAATGAATCTAGGATGTTATCAGATACAAGTCGTTCAATTCTAGATTTGGATATGTGACCCAAACGCTTATGCCAAATTGATGCTGAATTTTCTGAGGAGGATTTTCGCTTAGTGCCTCTCGATTCAAAAACCATAGATTCATTATACGAGGCAATGGTATCAAGCAAATAAAGCCTATCACTAGAAACTAAGGAGCCAGTACCAATCATAGAAGAGTTAAAAGAAAGACTAAATTTTCCATTTCCAAATTTTAGAAAATAACCTAAATTGTTCAATGCAGAAACAGAAATCAAATTTCGTCTAAAAGATGGAACAACGAAGGTATTCTTTAACTCAAGATAATGACCAGTTCCTAATAAAAGCATAAAAAATCCAACTGCCTCGACTTCTGCCTTCTTTCCGTCACTTACGTAGATGTATTTTTCAACATCAGTTGGTCTTCGGTAGTTCAGGCAGCCTTGCATTGAAACACTTATGTGAGTAGAGGCACCAAAATCTAACCAACAAGTGTTTCTTGGAACTGAAGCTAAATTAACTTTAGAACAAACCAAAGTAGGTATTGTACCTTTCTTCATGCGTCATGCATGATATTTGGCACAATCTTTCTTGACATGTCCAGATTTCTTGCAGAAGAAGCAACTAATTGCATCCTTATTCTTCTTTATTGGACCTGTCACAGCAGCTTTACTCATTTCTTTTCTTTTCTTGCCCTTATCCTTAGAGTTCATAGCTAAATGAGCATTTTCTGGCTTTTCATGCTTCAACCTGTCTTCCTCTTGAGCACAGTATGAAATGAGCTCGTTAAGAGTCCACTTCTCCTTTTGACAGTTATAACTGACCCTAAACTGGCTGTACTGTGATGGAAGTGATAACAGAACCAAATGAACTAACAAATCATCAGATATTATTAGTTCTAATTCCTGTAACTTTGAAGCAATGTGAGCCATTTCAAGAATGTACTCCCTCATGTTTCCCTTGCCGGTGTACTTCATGGAAATCAAGCGCTGTAAATAAGTGCTTGTTTCCGCCTTATCGTTTTTCGCAAAACGCTCTTCAATTTTAGCAATGTATTCTTTAGCTGTAGTTATCTTTTCTTCAGCAATCCCTCTAAGGGTTTCCGGAATGCCGCGCTTTATGATCATGAGACACATGCGATTAGAGCGCTCCCACCTCTCATAGTTCTTCTTTTCATCAGAAGAACTACTTTCCGTAAGAGGAGCAGGAGTCTCTATCCGAAGTGCAAGGTCTAGATCCATGCAGCCAAGCAATATCATAATGCTTTCTTTCCATGCCTTGAAATTTGTGCTCTGAAGCACGGGAATGGAATTCAAAGTGGCAGAGATAGTAGACGCAGAAGCGGAAGCTATAAAATAAAGAACAAAAGAAAACAGAATTAATGTATGGTTCATAAACATGAATTTGCAAATATGGCCATAAGAAAAGCAAGATACCAAGCACACCACTAACTATTAAGTCTTTGGACAATAATGTTAGTTGTAAGTGATACTCTTGTTGTGATGATCAATCGTCAATGATAAATCCTGTCAAGTAGTGAGACCATCTTTGGATATATCTCATTACTCAAATGGAACTTTATAATCATTACTCAATTATCATCACAGGTATGCAATATACTTAAATAAATATTGTCCCTCCTTTGGGAAAGATAATATTTATAATACATACAAAATCCGTGCAGATATTTTTAATGATACAATTTTGACAGTAGAGGTCACTTTGGTGGCTTATCCGTTTCAATTGTATCATTAAAAATATTGTAATTATGTCTTATGGCTGATACAAAATCAAAATTTTAATGGGTTAAAAATAATCCCATATGGAATGATTTAAAAAAAAATAATATGCAAAATCATGATATCACATTTCAAGATTAACGATACGTTATATGCAAAAAAAAAGTTTTTTTAAGCAAAATCATAACATCAATAAAAGTAGCAATACTATTGTAGCATTTGCCGTTGACATATTAATGCAATTAACAAGGTTACCTTATTATTAAGGGAACACAAATGATAAAGGCAACATATTAATGACGTTGAGATAAAGATGCAGGAACATAACATCAACGTCGTTAAAAAAAATATCTTTAAAGGAATGTAGCGGTTAAAAGGAGATTAAGCAATATTTCCCCTTTTATAAAAGACAGGTAAGCAAAAAAAAACGTGAGATTCTTAATGTGATTCTAATCAACTAGATATGGAAAGGGATAAATTTAGGAGCACTACTTAATTAATAACATTTCTTTAACGTTGCTCTCTCTTAAACCCAAACATGAACCATACCTGGGTTCTTTTCGGCATCCTTATGAATTACTAAAGATCTTGAGATTGTGCACCCCCCCCCCTTTTTTAATACGTATATCGATTATGTGTAGTTACCATCATCCGAAAAAGGCATGAATAATTGCCAAACTTGCCGAAAAAAAACTATGAAGGTTCATATACACTGATTTAGAAGGATAGCTTTACAGGACTAATCCTTACTAATTATGAACTAATTCATTCAATAAGCACGGTATGATCTCAATCACACACCATAAATGTATAATTTTTTTTAATATGTAGCCATATGACGTGATTCAAAAGCAACGCCAAAAAAAACTATATTTCTTTGTTTACAAGAAAATAAACGTATCTTATTAATTCCATAAAAACAAAAAACAAATAAATGCAATAGGGATGTATATTTCCTTGATTGGAAATAGATGCATAATCATTCAATCACGTCCAAAAGGCGTAAAAAAAATACATTTCCAAAAATGTAAATCGAAAGTTATGCACCTTTGAGTAGACAGTATTATCTGAATCAACACCCACAAGGATATGATAATCATATTGATTCAAAAATAATTATTTCAGATCCATATCACGGATGAAAAAAAAACATCTTTAGCATATATGTAAAAAGAACCCCTAGAAATCGGAATTGAGATGGCTCTGATACCACTTGTTAAACTTAAGATCGATCCGAGTTCAAGGTAATGGAATACCTGATGCCATTTCTCAGTCCTTTGTTGTCGACGTAGATCAAATCTTGAAAGAGCCCCGGATCTTCCTCACGAACGTATGCCTCTCAAGCTCTCTCTTGTCGATGGAAAACAATAGAGAAGAGAACATATGTCGATTGGGGACCGTAGGCCTTATTATATTTGGCTAGACAAACAAAACGGCTGCCAATTCACCTTCCTCTTTTGTCCATCATAAAGAGATTTTATTCTCTAATTAATCGGCAATCAAAGGTGCACTAATGGTAATTGTTAATGTCCATACCAATGGGATTTTCATATCCCAATAATCAATGGGATTTTCAAATCCAACAGAAACTACTCTAAGTGGGTAGGGGTATAACTGATATTCCAAAAAAAGAAAGGTATAGCTTATATGGTAGAGGTCAAGAAAAGTATAAGTGGTAAAAACTCTATTATTTAATTATCTAAATTTTTATTTTTTTTGAAAATTATTAAACCATCAAAACCGGATCAACCTGGACCGACCACTAGTTCGACCGAATTTTCTATTGCCTTCATTTTCTAAAATTAATTACATGAAATGGATCGAACGAACCGAGTTAAGGTCAATTACCGATCCAGCTGGTTTGATTAGCTAGTTCGGTCAGGTTTTTTTACTCTTCGATCAAAATGCCCGAAGGCACCATCCATCATTCAGTGCTCGTAAGCGGAATATTACAAGTAAGGTCTCCTACTTCTTGGATTTTGTGTAATAGTCCCCGCCTCCAGGAGCTGCCATACGATGGCACATAGCAGATCTCCTAGACGAAAGGTTTTCAAATGCCTTTCGTCTATTGACCCGATTACTCTCCACAGAGTTATTGAACTTCGAACTTTGAACTTGCAATTAGAGCAATTAAGAAAATATGAATTTAACTGATGGACTCAACGAGGAAAGATCCACTCATCACATGATTTGGGACTTTCCGGGATGTGAACAGGCGAAGGTCATAGTACCACGGTCCCCTTTGATCACCAGAGAGGACAGCTGTTCAACAACCATCCCCTATTCCTTTGATTAACGCCATGGGCCACTGACCATCATTTTGTCAAGTGATTAAGCAAAGTAGATGGTCGAGTGCCCCTCTTCGGACATTTTTTTGGTGGATCGGGGGCTAGAGGAGACAGTTTCGACCGTACCTTCGGCACTTATGGCAATGTCACGAAAGCATTTAAGATGGGTGGATTCGAAGGGACAATTGTGTGCAATCGTCCCCTTCATGGCTACCCCCTCTCTAAAAAAGTTTTGGGCACTCAAGAGCTGGAGGGGATAGTTATGCTTGTCCCTTCTGTGTTTTTATCAACGCCACAAAAACATTTGGGGTGGGTGGCTCCAAGCAGGAGGGACAATCATGTGCAATTGTCCCCTCCGTGTCTTCCCCCTCTCTCTGAATTGTTTTGGATGTTCATGCTAGAGGGGAAAGTTTTGACCATCCCCTCTATGATTCTATCAATGTTACGAAAACGATTGGGGTGGCTGACCTCGAGCAGAGGGACCGTCCCCCTCTCGTTTCTGTGAACGTCATAAAAGTGTTTATGGTGGGTGGCGTCGAGGGGAGGGAACAGTTAAATGCGACCGTCCCCTCCATGGCTACCCCCTCTACAAATTTTTTGAGTACTGAAACCATCCCCTCTGGGCTTCTGTTAACAACACAAAAGTGTTTATGGTGGGTGGCGTCGAGTGGAGGGAACAATCGAGTGCGTTCATCCCATGTGCTCTTAAAGGGGGTAACCACGATGTTCCCTTTGCTATACTATGAAGATATTTTCACTCATAGACACCATCGGAGACAGTCATAACAACCGTCCATGATGGTAAAGTTGAAAATAAGCCGTCGAGGTCTCATTCTTTCCCCAAATCTCTCTCCTGCAACTGCAGCCCCCCCCCCCCCCCCCCCGCACGGCTCTCCTCGAGAACTCTCGTTATCCACCACCCATCTTTGTCCAGGTAACCCTTAGGACATGTTTGGTTACTGGGTTGGATTGGGTTGGGTTGGGGTACACCGGTGTACCCCTCCTTCCAACCCTCTCAATCCTCCTCACAGTTTACTATTCACAGGGGTACCCCAACCCAGCAACCAAACAGGTAGCTTGCTAGTTTTTAGAGGTAAGGCCCGTCTATATAAGATTTGATTTATGATTAACCATAAATTGTGTTGATTAGAGTCTTTGCCTATCTAGTATGATTAATACTAATTTGAATCTTGTCCAAGATTTTGGTGAACAAATGGACACCCTTGCTTGAAAAACCCATGTGCTGACGATTCTCGACGAATGCATATATAATAACATCAGTGATCCTCGATAGCTGGTCTGGTATTAAGATCAAGGCTCTCATCTTAAAGACTGACCTTATAAAAGCCTTCAACACTCTCCAATGACAAATGACCATTATAACTCTTCAAGCTTCGGGCAGTCTTAAGATGTTCATTGATTGGGTTGTTACAATTCTTGAGACTACCGGAGTTTCTAACAAGGTAAACGACTCGTGTTGGCTTCTTAAAACCTAATGGAAGTGTTAGACAAGGTGACCCTATTTCTCTCTTTCTCTTCATTCACTAACTATGACTACTCGATGCCATGTTGTCGAAACTTGCAAACTTTGGTTTAATGAAGGTTTCTCCAAGGAGAGGTTGGAGTCCACAATCACTAACATTCAATTTATTGATGACGTACTTATCTTTCTCAAATTCGATGTTGAAGAGATAAATAATCAGTACGATAAAATTGAGCTATAGTGACACTTTTTTCAAAATCCATCATTAAATTAGTCGTTGTTAATATATAATGACGATATTATTCCTTGCGAAAGTTTTCATACTCAAAATTAGCAACGAATATCATATATGTCATTATATCATTAGCAACGGTCCACATAGCGATGTTTATCTGTTGCTATTTTTCAAACATCTAAGTAATCCTCGCTAAATTTTGAATTAAAAAAATAGCGATGATTAGTAGATATTTTGAAAATAGCAACAGATAAGCATCACTATGTGAACCTTTGCTAATGATATAACGGCATATATGATATTCGTTGCTAATTTCGAGTACAGAAAATCGTTTTGCAACGAATAATATCATCGTTATATATTTAACAACGACTAATTTAGTAACGGATTTGAAAAAACATCACTATAGCACATTTTTTTAGTGAATTGTTAAATCGATGCTGGGTATCTTATCTAAGCTGTCCGATTTAAAAATCAATGGTTGTAAATATGCATTTTATGATCCAAACCTTTTTCAAAATGAGATTTCTTATGTTGAAGCATGTCTTGGTTTGGATCCATAACTTTCTACCACGTAATTATCTAGGGTTCACACTATCACTAAGAGGATGGAAGGCTAGGATACTGTCTTTGCTGGCTCGTATTCATTGCTAAATTCTTCTCTAACATCTCTCTCCGCATTCATTTTTCACGTATCAAGGTTCAAATCCAAAAAAGATTAGCGGCGCAACTTGTTGCCCATTTGTCTCCTATTTCGATGTAACACATTTTTATTAATGGATACATTTTAATGCTGCAAGAATGATACGTTAATTGTTAAAATTTGACAAGATTTGTACGCATTTTTTATGGAATCGAAATACAAATTGTTATCTTCGACCTAATATGGTAGGGGACAAAATAGCATGTCCTTGTATCAATAATGGTTGGGGAATCATTGATATGAGAAGACTCAACAACTCGTTACTCTCAAAAAGCATATAGAGAGAGAGGGGGGGCTTATCCAGAGAGCCCGGTGCCCATTTGGGTTGAAATGAGCACCAAACGCGGGCTCGCCACTTGTGTGTGTTGGTTCTATTTTGGAAGGGGATGATTTTGGCAATAACAATGTGTTTTTCATTATTAACATAATAAGAATTCGAGTTAAATCATTTCCTTAAAAACAGGTGGTCGGTTTTAGTAAGATAAAAAATATACACATTTAAATTATTGTCGATATATAGTCTATTTATGAATCATCATTCCATGTATAGATTAGAAAAGATAAATTACTGATTATAATTAATGATTACGTCAGTTACTAATGTTCATACAATAATTATCGATTACAAATATGCATATTACGGAATGCATTATGAATGTTTCTGAAGTTATAGTTATTTAGTACTTATGTATGTGTACTAAACAATTGAATAGATAAAATAATTATTGTTAATATGAACAATTACTGAATATTCATGTCTATATTACTAACTCAATATGATTAGTTACTGAAATTTTAGTTACAGAATGATCAGTTATTGAAGTTATACTTAATAGTTACTAGTATCCATACATCAATTACTGATTATATAATTACTAGAGTCCATACAATATTTAACTTATTACAATGTCCATATTACTGAACCCATTCTGATTGTTACTGAAGATATTATTTTATAATTACTGATCTCATAATATTGTTACTGATCTCACAACAAAAATTTACTTGAGACTGTATATATATTATTTGAGTACTGTCTCAAATTACTGAACTCATTGTAATTGTTACTAAAGTTATAGTTACTAGTATCCATACATCAATACTGATTATATAATTACTAGAGTCCATACAATATTTACTGATTACAATGTCCATATTATTGAACCCATTCTGATTGTTAATGAAGATATTATTTTATTGTTACTGATCTCATAATAACCGTTACTTGAAAATTATATAAATATTATTGAACATGTGCTATAAGATATAGATATATACATTACTGAACACACAACAAAAATTTACTTGAGATTGTATATATATTACTTGAGTACTATCTCTAAATTACTAAATTCAGTTCAAAGCAATAACACATATGGAAATTACTGACCATTTGTTATGATTTTACTGACTTCACAACAAGCACTTACTTAACCAGTGTATTCATATTACTGAAATATGTACCATATAATAAAATGAATGTAAATTACTAACCGTTGTTTGGATATTACCGATATCGCAACAACTATTTACTTCACTATTGTATATATGTTACTGATTCCATTTGTAGATGTTATGCACAATATATAAGATGTTACTTATCGTTCTTACAAATAGATTGATGATCTATAAGTTACTTACATAATTTAACAAGTTACTTGTTATACACATCATGTTAATGATATTAATACAAAATTTACTAATATTAAAAAAAAGAATATCTGATTATATCTAATTTATCATTTTCAAAAGATGGAACAACAGAATCTCATGTTATGTGGATGTAAACTTCTAAGCAATCATATTGCTTTTATGATCCAAATACAATTGAAAGTCATCCATCGTTGTTCCTTCTCATATGATGTTCTCACGATCCAAATCCAACCAAGAATCACCATTCGTCATTGCTTATGAGATTTCATGATCCAAATCCAATGACAAATACAACATCGCGTTTGAAACTGAAATCGAAAATATAAAAATAAAAGATTAAACTGAGATCATAATATGAACCAGCAATGACAAATCACGATAAAAAAATAAGAGAAAATATAAATTTCACAACGAACGATTGATTAAAAAAACTTCTACAAAATACCTTCGAAGAATGAAGCTCTTGCAATTTCAGAAGCTTGGTCGTCGCGCGAGATCAATAACAATGTATTCGAAATGATCATATCAAACACAATACGAAAAAAAATCAACGAACGCTAATTTTAGAAAGTCTAAAAATACCATTTTAAATACACACCAAATATGTGACGTAATCCTAAAATTTAGGGATTGATATTTGTAATCCAACGGTTGTGAGGATGGGCTCATTCCATTAAAATGGGCAAAGTGCTCTCTGGATAAAAATCATATATATATATATAGGGAAAAAGGAGCCTACACCCAGGGATGTAGGTAACTACCTACACCCGGCTCAATTTTTCATAGCTTTTTGATTTTTTTGAAATGAAACCTTGGGAGAATTAGATCATTGTATATCACCATGGTGTCATTCAAAATTCAACTTAATTCGAGACTCATATCATCTTCATCAAGACTATCCAAATTTAACGGTCTCAGAATTGCTGAAATTGACCTCTTCTAGATGAGCGTGTTAGGAATGTTTGTTTTGCATTAAACTTAAAGCACATATTCCCCTGGATATATTAAGAAAATCCCCCTAAGGTTTCCTTCAAAAAAACTCAGAAATCATGAAGAAAAAAGCCCGAGTGTAGGTAGTTACATATACCCCTGGGTGTAGGCTCCCAGCTTCCATATATATGTGTGTGTGTGGAAAGGGAAGTTGTTCTGTGTAACAGCCAACTTGGTTATTACACGGAGCAGCTTCCCCCAATTTTTTTATTTTTTTTTTTCAATTTTTTTCATGTATATTCATCTATATATCCCTCCTACATGTCATTCAAATTTCGTGAGAAACAAAGACTCCTAAGCCCTCCATCTAGATCGGGTAATTTTTAACGGTCTGAAATTTGTTGTAATCTACCCATTCTAGATGGAGGACTTAGGAGTCTTTGTTTCTCACGAAATTTGAATGACATGTAGGAGGGATATATAGATGAACATATATGAAAAATTTTTTGAAAAAAATAAATAAGGGGGGGAAACTGCCTTGTGTAGCAACCATGTTGGATGTTACTCAAAACAGCCTCCCCGGCTCTCTCTCTCTCTCTCTCTCTCTCTCTCTCTATATATATATATATATATATATATATATGTGTGTGTGTGTGTGTGTGTGTGTGTGTGTGTGTGTGTGTGTGTGGGAAAAGGGAGTATGCTCCCTAGTTGTAGCCAACCTACATGCTCCCATCCTTATTTCTCTGTATTTTTTTATTTTTCTGAAATGAAGCCTATTGGAATTTATATCACAATATGTCACTATGGTGTCATTCAAAATTCAACTTAATTCGAAACTTCTATCCCCTCCATCAAGACTGTCAAATTTTAATGGTCTCAGAATTGCTGAAATTGGCCCCCTTCAGATAGAGGGTATATGAGTCTCTGTTTCTGATGAAATTGGAATGGCATGTTAGGAGGAATATAGTGATGAATATACATATTTTTTATTTCCAAAAAAAATAAAAAATAGAGAAAAAACAGGGGTAGGAGTAGCCAATTGGCTACTCCCAGGGAATAGCCTCATTTAACCCTATATATAGGGGTTGATGGTGGGCTCCCCCTGTTGGCTGCCCCGCCCCATTTTTGAGCAAATTTTTTATTTTTTTTGGAAAAATAGCACCATGTATTTTCACCCCTATATCTCTCCTATATGACATTCGAATTTCGTCAGAAACAAAGACTCCTATAGCCTCCATCCAGACAGGGTCGATTTAAAAAATCCTGCGACCGTTAAAAGAACACGTTTGGATGGAGGTCGTAGGAGTCTCTGTTTCTGACGAAATTCGAATGTCATATAGGAAGGATATAAGGATGAATATACATGGTGATATTTTTCCAAAAAATAAAAAAAATTCACAAAAAATGAGGTGGGGGCAGCCCCATTTTTCCCATATATATATATATATATGAGGACCGGGAGGCTGCACCGGCGGGTGTAGCTAACTAGATGCACCCGGCTATTTTTTTTTATTTTTTGTGTTTTTGAAATGAAACCTAGGGGGATTTAAATCATTATATATCACCATGATATCATACCAATTTCAACTAAATTCGACATTTCTATCATCTCCATCAAGGCTATGACATTTTAACGGTTTCAGAATTATTGAAATTGACCATATCTAGATGGGCATGCTAGGAGTGTTTGTTTTGCATGAAATTTGAAACACATATTCCACATAATAAACTAAGTAAATCCCCATAAGTTTTTTCAAAAAATAAAAAACCAATGAAAAAATGGCCGGGTGTAGCAGTTGGCTGCACCCGCCGGTGCATGCTCCCTTCTCTCTCTCTCTCTCTCTATATCTATATATATATAGGGTTAAATGGGACTGCCCCTTGAGTAGCTAACTTGGCTCCCCCCGTGCTATTTCGCCTGATTTTTTATTTTTTTTTTTGAAAATTTCTTCCGTGAATATCCATCACTATATCTCTATATTATGCTATTAAAATTTCGTGAGAAACAGAGACTCATACGGCCTCCAGCCAGATAGTCATTTTTAATGGTAACAGAATTGCTAAAAACGACCCTTCTAGATGGAGGCCGTAGGAGTCTCTGTTTCGTACGAAATTTTAATGACATAAATATAGGGATATATTGATGAAAATCCACAGAAGAAATTTCAAAAAAAGTAAAAAAGGGTGTGAAATGGCGCGGGGGAGCCAAGTTAGCTCCCCCCATGAGGGCAGTCCCATTTTACCTATATATATATAGGATATCTTTCAAATGAGACATGGTCCTTCCATCTATATGGAAGGCCAACAATCTCAGCCATCCGTCTTTAATCGTGTGTTGGTCATTAATGGCATGTTAAATTTTTTTATAAATTAAGCAAAAACCCATTTTGGTCTTTATACATTATCTAAATATAGCATGTAACCAACTCAATTATCTCCTTCATTAATGCCACCTTAATTGTTTATTCAAATTTAGAAACCAACGTGCCCTAGCCAAAAAGGGGCGCCGCCCTTTGTTCTTACGTGAATCTGGTCAGGAGAGGGATGCGCCACCTCCATGTCTTCCTTCACAAGCAACAGGAGAGCCGCCCCTTGCTGCAATGGCCGCGGATGGTTTGGATGTCCACTGCCAAGGCGTTCTCCAGCTTTCCGTTGCTTGTGGTGTTCATCGTCATCTTTTACGTGGGTTCGTATGTATATCTGTTCGTGGTCGTTGTATCTCGTACGTATTTTTCATTCCTTGCAGGTAATTTCCATTTTATTTCACTTTATTTTTTTATATGTTAATACATTTTGTTACATGTTCGATTGGCTTCTGTTCTATGAAAGTACATTCTCATGTTGCCGTAAGATTTGACGTGGATCAGGTTGAGGTTTGGTCAGCCCTGAAAGATTGGAATTTACAAGTTGTTGTTTGTGCCGACAAGTGTGGATGTTATGTAGCGAATGGAAAAACGGAGGACAAAACGGTGGGACTCCCCCGTTTTAGCTATGGAGAATGACGATAAAGCTTGGTAGACGGCTGGAATGAGTAGCTTCCAGGGATCGAGTGAGATCGAACGCCGGTGCACGCGGCGGCGTTGGACAGTAGCACCGGAGAACGTGAGAGGAGAAATGGACGCAATGTGACGAGGTCTCGTCGACACGGAAATACAATATTGATGTCTATTATACACTTTTTTATATGTATTATACAATTTTGATGTGTATTATAGTTATTTGATATGTATTTTTACATATCATTTGAGTGCGAATGGCAGTTGTAGTTTTTTATGCATATTGTATATTTTATGTGTATTCCACATTTTGGATATGCATTATACATTTTTTGAATGTGCATTATACGAATTTCAGGATATTTTACTCCTCCATTGAGCGTGAATGACTACTGCATTTTTACAAATAACCATAAAAAAACTATGATACAAAAAAACATACAATCAATACAAATAACCAAGCATTAATTGCTAATATAAATTGTATTCTACAAAGAACCATACACAATTTACAAATGACTAATTAATTTTAGAAGAAACACAGTAAATACAAAAAATATACACTTGTTACAAAAGGAACAACATATTCTACAAAAAAAGACATTACGATGCAAACATTTCCCTACGTATTGTCACCCAGAATAAAACTAGATATATTTTAAACATGGTAATGCGAAAAATACCAAAAATAAAAATAGTTAAATTTAGAATTTCGGAATATTTATTGACGTGCATAATTAATGCGAAAGTTGATGACCAAAATACCCTTTTGGGCAACAAAATTGAAGGTGCCGTTGGATTTGAATCCGATGGCCCAGATTGTTGGCCTTCCTTAGGTATGGAAGGACCACGTCTCATTTGAAAGGCCCCCTATATATATATATATATATATATATATATATATATATATTACAAAGAAAAAGAAGCATCATTAGCACTGGCATCTTCCTTTCCCATTCCCATAGAACTCTCATATCATATTAGACACTCGTTGGTGTGGCACTCGATTTACAGATGATTTGCTCGGTTATCACCAAAGAGATTGATTTCGGGGATCTCTCTTGCCTGTGTGGTTAGACTCTGGCAATGGGGCACTCCCCATGTTCGTTCAATATTTTCTGATATATAGAGGGCTATCAATAATAAGATGTGTTCAGCTAAATGTGTCTGTCTGCCTGGAAGGCAAGATGGCTTCTCTTGCATACTAAAATTATCACTCAGGATTTACTTTGGAAGTTTCGTCTTACTACAGTTAATTAATAGTTGCTTCTTATGCAAGAATGATGCAAAAATTATACTACATTTGTTCAAAAGTTGCATTTGTTATACACAGATTTTTCAAGCTCGTGGCAACTACGGAGCAGGAAGACCTCAATTTGATGGTTGACTTTGAAGCCCGGTTTATCTTTGGTGAATTTTCGGAAGTCCTTTTGATTGTTTGGCGAAGTTATTTTATCTACAAAGGACGAAGGAAGCTCCTTGTTGTACCTGTTGCAAAAAAGAACGCTCCAATTACTTTGGATGTTTATGGTAAGGAATGCTATTGTATACATTTGTTTTAATAATACAATATGCTGCTCCTTCTATAAATGGATTGTGTTGCAGCAGAAAGATGAGAACGGATTCGCATCCCTTTGATTTCTTCTATTTCTTCCCTGCAGAGAAGATGCCATCCACGTGATGGTAGTGAACGGAGCATCATGGAGGATTCCGAGAATTAAAGGAGGTGGGTCTCTCCTGTCTCAAACAACACAAGTATAGTATACATCAGATGAAAGATGGGCAGCTATTACTATTCCGAGCATGTTTTGTATTTTTCTCATTATTATTAACTTAGCACTCCTCACCTGCTGTGTACAGAACCATTGTGTTCTTCTTCGTTCTTAATTACCTTAACGGGAATCTCCAAGAGGACTCTGTCACACAAAACAAATCATATGTGACGCCCGAAAACACAGTTGTCTTGTCCCGCTCCTGGCACTCCATATTTGTCAGCAAACGCTACTCAAGCACAGGGAAGTTCCAATTTTTAGATGTTTATTTGCGATTCAAGATTCCTTTAGATTAAAAAAATCCTTTCGGACCAGTTGATGTCTCATGTGCTACTGGTTAGTTCTTCGATGTTTATGTCGATATTCGCTAAGGACCCCTACATGCATAGGTTATGCAGATGATCTTCTCTTCTTTTGCAAAAGAACCCCGGAGTGTATTTCGACAATTAAGGGGGATCTTGGAGGCGAGCCTTGCTCGAACAAACTCTTCGGAGAAGAGTATTGTGATCCACTGGCTCGAAGATAGAACAAGGGCCTTGCTTTGTGGCTTGAAAAGAAAGGGCCTTTCTTTGGTCGGCTTCTGTGTTTTTCATATCTATTTGGGAGCTTTCCTATACTTCTCTCGCCCTCCTTTGGCTACATTGCTTTCTAGTGCCCACTACTTGGGCACTTTGGCAAACGAGAAATTACAATTGATTATCTGGCATGATTGTCTCTATTGTGAGGGTAGTTTGATACACTAAGCAATATGTTCTCATTAGATGAAACGAGATATGTCCGCTTAGGGACTTTAGTTTTTTTTTCCTTTATGGCAGACAACAATTTATTATTTTTGTATTAAATTATATTCCCAGGGTTGGATTTTAACCCATTTTGTTTTCCTTTTCACTACTTGTTCATCTGTATTAGTTTTTTTATATACTAGAAAAGATTGTCATACTAAGAACCTAAACGTTAGCATGCAAACGACAACTTGTGAAACTTGTGAAACTTGGGTTTTGAAACCAACAGTACATTGTAAAACACCTACAACTTGTACCTATCATTATATGTATAATTAATTATTTATATTTTCTTCTTTTTCATTTCTTTCTTTAAATTATATTCAAACTAATTAAAAAGAAGAATAACCCAAGAAAAATCATAAAATCCAAGAAAACTCCTAGTTCTAACATAGTATTTATTAAATTATCACATATATTCACTATATTTGTTTTGTTTTATTTATCTCTGGATCAACAAAAATTCAAAAAATTATATTACTATATAAATATTCATATTCTATTTAATAAAAAATTATAAAGATACATCATGCACTACAAATAGACCGATCTTTGGGGACGGTAGAAGGGGACTGTTGATCAAGAGGGGACAGTCTACCTTTGATCGTCCCTCCTGACCTCCATGGGGGACGTTCACAAACAGTTGTCCCCGATTATATAACCATTGGAGACGGTCTACTAATAGATTTCCCCTTATGAAAGTAGAGGGATGGTCTAACAACCGTCATCTATAGTCCCCCTGTTTGCACAATCTTTTGTGAGTACACAGAGGGGAAGGTTAGGATCATCCCTATATGTTCTATGTAGACGTCTCCCCTGCCCATGTCCCTAATTGCACATGTAAACTTAAGGAATGTTTACAAATGTCCCCAAAAGTTACCATATAGGACGCGTAAAGGCCAACGTAGCAATACGTCACATTTTTATAAGATTCAAAGACCCTTGATCATACGTCACATTTTATAAGATTCAAAGACCCTTGATCAATACGTCACATTTTTATAAGATTCAAAGACCCTTGATCTAATTTTTTATTTCTCGTATAGTATTATGACCCGCAGATCCCTATGAGCAACTGGAGCAGAATTCTCATGGGTGTTACTCCAAAGCAATGGATGGAGTTAATCAACTTTTGGTTCAAGTGAAGATTTCACGGTAGGTAAAGCAAACTTTCTTTTGTATGTCGATTGTACTAACTAGGAATAATACTATACGGTATCAACAAAAATACAGTGAACCATGTGACAAGGTTCAAGTCTACCCATAAGATGGGTAGGAAGAATACAAATCAGATAAAGGATGAATTTGTAAGTTTCGACACCTTGATTTATATTAAAATTAAGATAGATAAACGTAAAATGCGATTTCCATGTTTTTTTAGTTCAAGGAAAACAACCGAGAGATGGCCCGAATAAAGGTTTTTACGCAGTCAAAGAGTAGCTATATGGGAGGAAAGTGCAGTGGGTCGATGATGCATATCCTTCAATCCATGTAATCACAGTATAAAATCCCGAGGCTAAAATCTCTTCTCTTTATGTTTTTTAACTTACTATGCAGAAAGAAATGATCGGGCTCACTACAACTAACTCTCTAGATAGCACGAGAATGAGTATGTTGCCCCTATCAGTTGACAAGGCCTTCGTCCAAGCCGCATGTCTGGAACACAATAGACATATACATTGTGGTAAATGGGGATTGACAATCTGTACGTGGTACGAAACTGGTGCTAGTGGATCTCGATCATCATCACAAGGAAGTCAGAGGAAGGGAGAGATGGAGAGAGAGTTGCGAGAAGTCAAGATGAAGATGTCCGTGTAGGATGAAGAGATGGCCAAGACACATTCTGACATGGCGAACGTCTTGTCTTACATTACTCATCTCCAAAGCGAGGTCAACCGACCGATAACCTCCGCATGACTTCGGTGATGATGAGGAGGATATCGAGGTGGAGAGCGACATGAGCGACGAGTAGATTATGGTTTAGAATATTTTGTATAGTTTTATATTTAACTTGAATACTTTCTTTTCTCGAATAAATAATATTTTCAATTTAATTTTGCAGTTTATAATATTTGTTGAACATCCTTAAATATATGCTTGAAGTTCTTTGATGTATAGTTGAGATGTGATATTTTTTGTTTTGAATTCGTTACGGCAATAAGACACTGAATCTATTGCTGTAAATCTTTTTAATTATGCAGTTCAAAGGGGATAAGCGTCAATAGTCCCATCGTAATAATATAGGGGACAATCTCGACCATCCCATCTGAAATGAGGCTATCATGCAAGGTTTGGGGGTCGGGAATTGGAGGGGATGGTTATGACCGTCTCCACACGCTTGTACCCATCTCTATCGCCCTAAGACTTGGAGAACACTAGATGGAATGGTCATCAACCGTCCCATACTAATAATATAGAGGACGGTCTTGACCATCCCCTCCGAACAATGAGGCTTTCTGTCAAGGTTTTGGGGGCCGAGAACTGGAGGAGATGGTTATGACTGTCTCCACCACGCTTTTGTATCCGTCTCTGTCGTCCCAAGACTTGGGGAAAACTAGAAGGGATGGTCGCCAACCTTTCCCTCTTTATATTATAGGGGATGGTCACAACCGTCCCCTTCGAACGATGTGGGCTTTTTGGCGAAGTTTTTGAGGGCCGAGAACCAGAGGGGATGGTTATGACCATCCCCACCATGCTTCTGTATCCGTCTTTGTTCCCCAAGACCTAGGGAGAAATAGATGGAATGGTCGCCACCCCTCCCTGTTGATATTATAGGGGACACTTGCAACCGTCCACTCCTGTCGACGTGGAATTTTTGGTGAAGTTTTTGAGGGTCGAGAATAGGAGGGGATGGTTAAGAACGTCCTCGTCATGCTTCTGTACCTATCTCCGTCGCTCCAATATCTGGAGAGAACTAGAATGGACGATTGCCAATCGTTTCATATCCTAATCGTTTGGGACGGTCATAAACAATCCCCTACAAGTGACTAAACATGGGATGATTTTGATAGTCTCTGTGAAGTTGATTAGGTGATGGTCACTACCATCCCCTCAAAAGATGTGAGGGGACGTTCATTATTGTCTCTTCCAGTAAGATCGGAAGGGACGGTCAGAATCTGCCCCTCCGCCGCTCAAAGGGGACGTGCCCTTTTCACATCCCTTTTAGTCAAGTAAGACGCTATCGAGGGGACGCTTCCACAATTGTCCCTTGTGATTAAAGGAGATGGTTTTGTTAACCTAATGGGTGGTTTTTGATCGTCTCCCACAGTGCATCCGCTTGTAGTGATGAATTAAAAATAAAAAAGGTTTTTTCTATCTATAAGTTCTAAAAAAATTACTAATTACATATGATTGAATTTGATTTTGGGAT
This sequence comes from Ottelia alismoides, assembly GCA_037367405.1. Lineage (NCBI taxonomy): Eukaryota > Viridiplantae > Streptophyta > Magnoliopsida > Alismatales > Hydrocharitaceae > Ottelia > Ottelia alismoides. The sequence goes on from JAZKJV010003078.1 coordinate 854,146, forward strand.
CAACATGAAAGTTGTAGAACTCCAAGTATATATTGACCATCTTTTAAATAGAGAATATCTATTATGATATAGTTTAATAGTTTCCATTTCCTTCTCTTAGTCAAATAGTCAAACCTTCAAGTAGTGTTCTCTCATTTGCCAATACACTAACGTACCCCACTACCCAGATACAGACCTTTCTTTGTTGACCACTTCGGTCAACTACTTCCCCCATCCCCTCTCCCTTGTTTCTAACGACCAAAACTCCTCTAATTTCGTTGACAGGTCTCCCATCTCCATGATCAAATCAACAATAATCCTCTAGTGATTGAATCTCAACCCAAATCTAGCCTTGAAATCCCACCTTTCTCCTTCTCCAAACCTTGATCGATCATACCCAATATCTAGATTGAAACACCAACAATCAACAGATCAAATATCCTACGAACCCTATCACTCTCCCCATCAATCAGAAGCCATTTCTCCATCTTCTTCGCATCAAACCTAAACCCCCAATCAATCTCCATATCTGAACCTCAATCACATCCTACCATCTAATCGTCACCATCTTACAAATCAAAGTCCTCATCTCTGCTATATAAAGGCCCCCGCCGACAAAATTGATATCATTTGTCGTTCTATAATCGAAAGTAGAAGGGGAGAGGTGATCGTGCATAGAGCACCTCACATTCATGACTAGGACAATTCCATCTCTGACTCCAACGAGATCCATGGGGCCTTGTTCCGTGTTGCTATTCAACCAACTTTTGATCAACAATAGCTCCATCTCCATCAGGCGTCGAGAAGAGTGGAGCATCTTGGCAACTCCACATCCCAGGAGTTGATCCAAGCCACACCACCAGGCGATCAACCACCATCATTTATGTCGCATCAGGTATCTGACGGGAACACAACCCCCCACTATTGTCTCCTCTCGGATACCAGATGTTCAGGATACGGACCTCCCCGGATACGGAAACGGATACACAAATGACCACCACCACCACGGAAGTACGTGAAAGAAAGAACACCAGATATAACAGTGGTTGGTCACCTCTCACAACCATAGAAGAAGAAAGATCACTACAAGAAGACGAGTACAACTCTCTCCGTTCCCTCGCTCTTCTTCTCTCTCTCTCTTCCCTTGTGATATTCCCACTTGTTGTGGTGTAGATGTAATTCCTCCACCCCTCTTTATATAGCCCAAATACAATCCTATAGTCCTATTCCCAATAGGAATATAAATAGAATACAACTCAATAACTATTAGGATTAAGAGTTCAATCGTATTAGGATTCCTATCCTAATTTGACTCTAATCCTAACAACATCCCCCTTGAGTTGAATTCCATCACGATCTCTTCATCATCTTGAGTATGCACTGGGCCATCCTCGTCATATGCATGTCTCATTAGTATGATCTCACCAACTCTAGGTGACGCACCTGATAAACCCAAAAATTGAGTGATCGTGTATTCCACACAAGGCGGGAACACAGTCGGTGTATTGGCCGCTCAAAATCCGGATCTAATCAACAATTAACCCATATTCAATCAATCAAACAATGATAAGCAGATGTGAAGTTAAAATTTATTTTTAACTCTACATAAATGATGTATAGAAGCAAGTACATAGAGAGTTCGAACACAGGGAGCAAGGCAGGATAGATCCACAAGTGTGTGTGTGTGTGTGTGTGTGTGTGGTGTGTGATCTAGTATCTACACTATGCAAATGTAAATATTTTTGTGGGTTTTAAATTTTTAATTTTTAATTTTGTATTTTGATTTTTAATTTTCTAATTTTATATTTTCTTTTTATATTTTATATTATTTTTTATTTTCTTTTCAATATTGAAATATATAGACTATAAAATAAAAGAGAAGCTAGAATATTTATAAAAATATGTGAAAATGCTCAAAATTCAGAAATAAAAATTTTTGGTCTTTTTATGATTTGTTTACTATTTTTATGATTTTTGGGTATTTTCAAAATATTTTTGGTATTTTTAAAGTCAAAATAAAGAAAACAATGAATTAATGTTCTAGACGACATTAAAATGGGAAGAAAAATACCAAATAATATCAAAATTTCCCAAATTAATTTTAAAATAAAGATAATAAAATAGGGAATCTACAGAACCTGAGTTTGCAATTTTTTGAGTTTATAGAATTGTTTAGATTTTTTTGGAAGTTTTTGGGCATTTTCTAATTTTTAAGGTTTTGGTTTTGAATTTTTTTAGTGGTTTTTGGACTGACACTAAAATACAATAAAATAGACAGTAGGTAATTTTTTTGGAATTTTTCTAGATGTTTTATATTTTTTTGGTATTTTCAAGCTAGATAGTAACTAAAATGCATGTTTTTGATTTTTATAAATATAGAAATACAACAAAATAAAATGCAAAATATGACATAGAAGTGCAAGTTAACAGGAGCCTATGTGATTTTTTTGGTAATTTTTGGAGTAAATATGATGCATGAAATAAATAAAACAAGCAAGCAAAAATGTATGGCCTGGCAGGGGTATATACGCAAATACACAAACATCCAGGGATAAACATGCAATTTTCCAACAATAATTATAACTAAATATTTAATGTAAAGGACCACTCACAAATATCCCAACCCGGGAGGGTATCTCTGCAAATAACCCACCAGGGCGCGTGACGGGCACGCGCCTGGTAGGGACCTGTTTGTAATATCAAAAATGCCCGAGGGCTCTGATGCAAATATCCACAAAGTTTTACATTGATATTAAAAATTCTAGTATTGAAATGAAATACACAAAAGGCCGAGGGTCTCTCTGCAAAAAGCCACGCACCTCACGTGAACAGGTCACGTGAGGTGACGTGGCAGGGGACCTACTTGCAAATATTTAAAATCCGAGGGCCTAATTATAAATATTACAAAATATTTTAAACTACCACTCAAAGTTTCTGGACTAAAAGCAAATTACAAAAGGGGTGCGGGTATACTTGCAAATTCCCACGCTGGGCGAGATCGAACGGCCGTGGACCGTTCACTTGACGCGTGGTGCGCCCTCGACGCGTGATGCCGCTTCGGCCGCCAACGGATGAGAGTAGATGCTGCGATGCTGATCGGACAGCTGGAAGAGATCTAATCTGATGGCGCTGGAAAGACCTGGAAGCGAAGCTCGATCGAACGGTCGTGGACTCCCCTGCAAGAACAGGGAAGAACACGGCCTCCAACGAGCTTGGATCGACGCTGGGGCTCTGCTCCGGCCTCCTCCTTCATCGCGGAAGAGCTCCTTCGACTCCTGGAAGGTTCCTGAGTCCACCGGCAGAGCCAAAAAGGCTCGAGGAGCTCCGATGCTCCGTGGCGGAGCCCAGGAAGAATGACGGCCCAGGTACCTTCGATTTTCCAAAATCGACCCTTCGCGGGGGTCTTTTGAGCTCCTGCACTTGCAAAAGTGGTCAACGAAGACGAGGGCAAAATGCCTCAGCCTCCAGATGGTTCTCTCACGGGGCGAATAGTGATATGGATGCTCGTCGGAGCGTGCTCCGACGAGGGAAGTCGTTTGAGCGAATCGATGATGGATTGGAAGTGAAAAGGGGACCTAAGTGATCCTAAGACTACAAAGAACGAAAAGAGAATGAAAATGGAGTGAATAAACACCTCAAGGGGGATACCCGAGGTTGAATTACCTCGACGGGAAGGTCACCAGAGGTGGGGGTGGAACACGCCCATAACGTGTCGATCCACCGCCTTGAAGAAAGAAACTTGGAGCTGTCACCTCCAAGAAGCTCGAGCAAGACCAAGGGAAGAAGAACTGGATGAATTGCGGTTCAAATTTTCAAAAGAAAATCAGAGGAGGTTATAAGGGGTTTGACTCTACGAGTGGGACGGTCCAAAGACCAAGGAGTATCAGATGACTCGTTGATTTGCGGCCCGAGATGATCCATGGGCGTGAATCACCAGTCAACGAGGAAGAAAAGTTGTGTAGAGCACAACATCAAAGGGTGCAAGGTGCGCCTTCCAAAAATCCTCGAAGATGGTCAAAAACTGTAGTCTGACATGGGCTACAGGACCTAGGGAAGACAATTGACCGAGGTCAACTGCGACTGCCCCCTGGTTGGTCCACGCGGACCAACCAGGAAAAAGGTCCTAAAAAAGATTTAAAAATTTATTTAAAAATAGAAAATAAACGAGTTATATTTTGGTTATAAAATAAAAAAATATTTATTGTTTTATGTAGTATTTTATTCTAATTTGTATTTTTTATGAGATGTATTTTTACAAGTTTACTTTTATAAACCCTTATAGGTATAATATCTATATATTTTATTCTTTTATTTTTATTTTGTGATTTTAATTTATTTATTTTTATTTAGTATTTTATAAAATATAAAATACTTTTGTGTACATAAATATATTTTTGTTTTATTTTTCTGATGTAGTTTGTATATTTAATAAAATAAGAGTGTTGTGTGTACAGGTATATATATAGGTCTGATACCTATGTATTATATATATATTTTTATTTTGTAATTCTTTTATGTTTTTATTCTGATTTTAATACACATAATTATTTATAAGTAATATTTACAAAATTATAAAAATATAAAAATTATTAAAATAATGAATAAATAATAAATTGAATATTTTAATCTGTACAAGTTTACAAGTAGGGTCCAAAACTCAACTTTCTAACCGTAGCTCTGCCAAATGCGAAACCACCGCATTAAATAGCTTAATTTATTCTATTTACAATTAAAGGTGAGTTTGCTGCATTTGGAGTTTTCATTTGTGAGATACAGGTCTGGGAAGTTGGGATTCTGGATTTTTATTAAGACCATAACTTTTTCTTGTACATTATTTTTGAATGAAATCAATTTTGTATTTTTCTTTTTAAATTATCTACAACTTTCATGTACAAAGTTTATTTATTTGATGTATAAAAAGTAGAACCAAAAATAGGTCCCAAAATGAATAAAGAATGAATTAAAAAGTATAGGTATTTGACCCTTATCTCCCCTACTTTATTCCTTGTCGACCTATTCATCAAGATGCCTAGGTCTCGGGATTTTGGGTCATAAAATATTTACAATATTTTATTCTTTTTATTTCTTTTTTTATTCTATAATTTTGGCTTTAATTACATTATTCTATACACTATTTACATGCGCATGCATGAATGCTAAGATGCTCTAATTAAGGGTATTTACACGCATTTACTAGGGTTTTTGAGGCCAAAATGATAGAATAAAGATGATGAAATGTGGATTCATCATCCTCCTATACTTTACCTTTGCTAGTCCCTAGCAAACACTTATGCAATAAGTGTAAAAAGAAAAATAAAGAAAAAAAAGATGAACTTGGATTTAGTTTAATTATCAAACTTGTCTTCACAAAATCAAAGTTTGGAGCTCAAGTCGGATCTTTGGAATTTTAGTGCGGGCGGAACCTTAACGAGAACCGAATTTGAAATCCAACAGTCCCTGAGAATCCCAAAACTCTGCCTAAGTCTCCTCAATAGCCAGGTCAGAAATACTTTCATTCATACGCAAACTCTTACGACTATGAGTCTGACTCGTACAGTGTAAGTGACGGTGGCTCTCCCCAACTAGAATGATAAAGAAACTGACTTCTCCAGTACAACAACCTAATGATTCCCCAATCCAACAACTCCATCCTCGAGGAGCGGGGTATTCCCTTTTAAGTTCAAGTGGCAACCAGCTCAAGAGGAGGGGTGAAGAGAAGAATGGACGGTAGCCAGTGTAGCTACCTATCCTGGGATGCAAGACCAGTGTAGTCAAGTCATCCAGCTGCAGGCTCACATATTTGACTTTGGAATTCAAGCTTGCTTATTGGCTTTACACATTTGTACATACTTTGCAGGCTTTTTATTTTTTGTACATGTATGAACATTTTTTTTGAAATACTATTCACAGCAGCATTTACGTAAGGAGTTTTTCCTCATGAGCCAGTAGACTATCCCTCTTTTGAAGCTTTATCGCAACCACACAACCTCCTGTCTTTAGACTTCATTATCATTGGACGGGTTGGGGTGCACTTCCCTCCCTAGAGGAGGACAAGTGTTTCCACTTGTGTGCGTCTCATACCGGCAAATCCAATCCTCTCACCATTTCAACTGAGTTGAGCCATGTGAAAGGTGCATGTGTCCAAGTTAGGTCACTATCAACAAGAGTCGTGTGTGTGCTCCGAAATACTCTACTTAGGCCGTCAAGAAATCCATTGAACCCAGTCTCGTGATCCTCAAAGAATTAAGTCAACTAGACCTGAAGTACCTCAAAAACCAATTCCTATAAGGTTCCTGTTATTAGGTAGATTTAAGGTCCAATCAAGCTCCAATCTCCGGATTTTACTTAGACTCGTTCAACTATCAAACTCAATCCGGAAAATGCTCATGCGATGCAATGTGATGCAGAAAATATTGTTGTGATGCAATTTTCAAAGATTTTGAACTTTTTATGGATTTTTGAAAAGATGATGATGCACATGCAGATGCATTTTTTTGTCTTTTTTTGTCTTTTTCAAAAAGATTTTTCACATAGATTTTCAAACTATTTTTTGAATATTTTGCAAAAAAAAACATTTTCACCTGACTTATTAATCAGTATATACACAAAGAATTTGAGGAACAAAACACCTTTTTATTAAGGTTTTTAATGAATTCTAAAGAATTATTAGCCATATTATTAGGAAAATATGAAAGTACGAGTTATGGCTAAAGTATATACACAGTATATACGACCCCCCTATACTTAGCTTGAGCTATGTCCTCATAGATCGGAGAGAAAAGAGAAGACATAAACTCGTACTAAGTATACGCAAGTCTAAAGAATAAATGAATGAACCAATGAGAGTTGACCGTCCCCCCTATACTTAGGATCAAATAATCCTAAGTATAGCAGACTGTACACAACGCAGGGAGGGTCAAGGGTGGGAATGAACAGATCGTACTCAGATTGTCTCCCCCCTATACTTAGGGTCAGATATCCCTAAGTATAGACAAGAAGAGGAGACAATGGAGAGGATCGGAATGAACAGAACAACTCGGGGTACACACCCCCTATACTTAGGACAAAGTACGTCCTAAGTATGGAAAACTGTCTACAAGGACGGCACATTTTTGATAGATAAAGAAAATAGAAAAGGAAAAGAAGAAAAAGAAGAAAAGAAGAAAAAAGATTAACAGATGAAAGCATGATATAGACAGATGGATCTATATAGCGGAAGATGGAAGTGATCACCATTTATGAGATGAAGATGATATGAGTCAAAGAACACATCTCATACCAAAAGAATAGGGGCAACGTCAATGGTCGACGGATCATGATCTAAATATAGCTTCAAGCATTGACCATTGACACGGAAGGTAGAGGAAGATGACGGTTCAGATATATCAATGCTGCCATTGTCATGTACCTTCCTGACCACATACAGACCTTTCCACTTGCTCTGTAATTTCCCTGGGAATAATTTCAGCCTGGAATCAAACAACCATACTCTCTGATCTGGCTCAAACTGTTTATGACTGATGTGGGAATCATGCCATGTTTTCACTTTCTCCTTGTACTGTAGGCTGCTAGAAAAGGTTGTGTCTCTCAGTTCTTCCAGGGCTGCCAACTCTGCTCTTCTCTGTTCTCCTATACCTCTCGGGATCTAACAGTAACTCAGTGATTACCCAAAAGGATTTATGCTTGATTTCCACTGGCAAATGGCACGGCTTGCCATAAACAAGACGAAAGGGAGATGTCCCCCAATGGATTCTTGAAGGACGTCCGATAGGCCCACAAGACCGAGTCCAAAAGCTGTGACCAATCCTTTCGGTTTGGGCGGACAACCTTCTGTAAGATAGTTTTTATCTCCCGGTTCGATACTTCGGCAAGACCATTAGTCTGAGGGTGATATGGTGTGGCAACCCAATGATCAATGTCGAACTCGTCTGCAAGGGCCCTAAACTTGTCATTGATGAAATGACACCCCCGTCTGAAATCAAGACTCTATGTACCCCAAACCGTGAAATGATATTTTTCCTCAAGAATTTTACACACAGTTTTAGCATCTGCGGCTCGGGCGGGGACGACCTCAACCCATCGGCTGACATAATCTACAGCGAGCAAAATGTTCTTGAATCCCTGACTCTTAGGAAATGGGCCCATGAAATCAATCCCCCATGCATCAAAAACCTTATAAAAGTGAATGGGTTGCATGGGCATCATATCTCTCTGTCCGCAGGTTCCCATCTTCTGACGGTCAGTACATCTCTTCACAACTCATCAGAATCCTTGAAGAAAGTAGGCCACCATAGGCCGGATTGAAGCACCTTCTGTGCTGTCCTTTTTCCAGAATGATGTCCTCCTGCCTCAAGCTTGTGGTAGTATGTGAGGACGCTATGCTGCTCTTCTTGAGGAATGCACCTCCTCCAGATGTTGTCCCCTCCTTCATGATAAAGGACGGATCCTCCCAATGGTAAAGCTTGGCCTTCGGCAGGAAGGTCTCGAGCTTCTGCCTGGGCCAACCTTGTGGGACCATCTTGGAAACAAGATAGTTCACAATGTCGGCATACCATGGGAGCGAGGTGATAACCAGGATCGCCTCATCTGGAAACGTCTCCATGATAGGTGTGCTGGGCTCATATTCCTCAAGGTTCTCCAATCGGGAAAGATGATCCCCGATCACATTTTTGACTCCAGGCTTATCCTTAATCTCAATATCAACTTCCTGGAGCAGAAGGATCCACCTGGTAAGACGTGCTTTGGCATCCTTCTTGGCCATTAAGTATCGGATGGCGGTGTGATCTGTGTAGATTGTCACTCTAGATCCGAGAATATAAGATCGATACTTATCCAAAGCAAAGACTACGACCAGCATCTCTTTCTCTGTCACAGTGTAATTCCGCTGAGCGGCATCCAAAGGTCCGGCTGACGTAGTGATTGGCAAACGGCAATCCATCCCTCCTCTATCCAAGCACAGCCCCAACGGCAAAATCGGAAGCGTCCGTCATGATCTCGAATGGGAGAGACCAATCGGGTGGCTGAAGGACAGGAGCCGAAACAACATACTCTTGAGAGTCTCAAATGACGCGGGACATTTATCATTGACAATGAACTCGGTGTCTTTTGTCAGCAGATCAGTAAGCGGTCGGGCAATCTGACTGAATTCCTGAATAAGCTGTCGGTAGAAACCGACATGCCCCAGAAAAGACCGCAATTGACGCAAATTGGACGATGGATTGAGTTTTCTAATGATATTCACCTTGGCCGGATCGACCTCCATGCCCCTGTTAGAGACGATATGACCAAGGATCGTCCCTTGAGTCACCATGAAGTGACTCTTCTCCCAAGACAATACGAGGTTGACCTCATGCAGCGCTGAAGCACACGGTCTGGGCAGTCAAGACAAGCATCAAACCCGTCGCCATAGACCGAGAAGTCATCCATGAAGACCTCTAAACAGTCACCCACCATGTCCGAGAAAATGGACAACATGCACCTTTGGAATGTCGCCAGAGCGTTACATAGACCAAAGGCATCCGTCTGAAAGCATATGTCCCCAAACGGACAGGTGAATGTCGTTTTCTCCTGGTCTTCGGGTGCAATGGCCACTTGATTATATCCGGAGTACCCGTCAAGAAAGCAGTAATGACTCTTCCCAGCTAGCCGCTCGATAATCTGATCAATGAATGGCAGCGGGAAATGATCCTTCTTGGTGGCCTCATTCAATCGTCTGTAGTCCCACACAGACCCGCCAAGAAGTGGGTACTCAGGTAGCGATCTCCTCTCCAGACTCATTCACAACTGTAGTGATACCCGTCTTCTTGGTACCACATGTAATGGACCTGACCCATTTGGAGTCGGAGATGTGGTAGATAAAATCGGTGCTCCACCACCTCGATATTTCTTCCATGACTGCATCTCGAAGATTCGGGTTCAGCCGTCGTTGGAACTCACGCGACGACCTAGCGTCATTCTCAAGATAGATGTGGTGGGAGCACAGAACCGGACTAATCCCCTGGAGATCAACTATACTCCATCCTTCGCCTTGCGGTTTCTTTCAAGATCCTCCATCAGACGAGATTCTTGTTCTCCAGTCAAACCAGCTGAGATAATGACTGGGTGCATGTCTGGCTCACCTGCAAGGAATCTATACTTCAGCGACTGCGGCAGAGGTTTTAGTTCTGGACAACTGGGAGGTGGCAGATCTTGCTTCTGATATGTTTGTGTGAAGGCGACCATGTCTGCATGGGAGAACTCTCGCTCTGCATGAATCTTTGACGAAGGGCGGCCTGCTGAATCATCAATACGCTGCACTGGCTCGCACTCTGTCATGGTTGTTGGCTCAGAAGGAATCAGATAAGGTAAATAGTCATCAAAATCATCCCAATCAATGTCTGAATCCGAGGGATCCGAAGTAGATGAACACGACTGAAAATCATCAGCTCCACTCATCCCAACACTGTCAGCCTCAGGTGTATCCTCGTCAAGGGGTGTGCTCTCCAGGGTCTCGACTGCCATAAGCCTTAAGTATGGTGAATCTGTAGGCAAGGCGAGGGTCTGTGCTACAGGGTTTGTCTAGTTGGATTCATCATCTGTCATCACAAAATCACACTCCTGGTGGATGTCTAGCTCTTCCTCTGTCATCTGCGCGGCTTCGCTGGACTGCTCTGAGCATTCTAGTTCTCTGGCTCTTGTTTCTTCGATCGTCTCTATTTGTATGGTTTTCCCTCTACGCGAAAGCTACCTTCCCACTATCATGATCGGTCAACGCCTTGGTTGTGGCCAAGAATGGACGTCGAGTATGATGGGGGCATCGGTTACCGACTCAGGGATCTTCATGTCCAACACAACGAAGTCCACAGGGAATTTCAGACCCTAAATGGTAACGACCACGTCTTTCAATAACCCCTTCGGCCTCTTAGTCGACCTATCAGCAAAACTGAAGGACTGTCCTGCTCCTAAGAAGAGGACCAAACTCGAATCGGTCGAGTAAGGCTATCGGAAGAAGGTTAATTGAAGAGCCGTTGTCTAACAGAGTACGATCAAACTGCTGCTCCTAAATCTCGCATCTGACATAGGGAGCTCCTGCATTTGGTTGCTTGGCTGGCAGTTTGTTCTGAATAGTGCAACAAGTGGAATGAGTGAGCACATGGATCTGATCTCTGTGGTTCCTCCTCTTCCTGCGGACGGTAGTCTTCTCTTTCAAGTTCTTTTTGAAGAGGGGATGTGCTCAAGTACTTCCTGTAGAGTCAGCTAAATGTGGAATCTGTCAATCATCTGGTTGTTGAACTCTACCTGTTGATCTTTTTGGGATTTTCTTTTTGTTCCCCTTCGCCCGGCGAAGTGCTTCAGGGAAGGGGATGGTAGGGGCCTCCTCAGATGGATGACTAGGAATAGGTGCCTGTGCCTATGAAGGAATAGAATCCATACAATCATCACCATTCAACACATATAGATCCATAATTTGAACAGAAACCTTTCCTTTATTCATATTTTTGTGCTTTTTGTTGTTACCACAGTCCATAGATACAAAAGGTGGTAACACCACAGAAGGACGCTCAACAAAAGTAGATGTGGTGGCCTCAGTACCACCACCGGTACCTGTTTTCGCGGCATCAGCACCATGCTCTGGCTCTGCATCCAAAATAGTGGCATCAGCACCACCGTCTGCATCTGGTATCAGACGGCCTCGAACTCCATCATTAGTGGCCTCAGCACCACCGTCTTCAACATCATCATTAGCGGCATCAACACCGCTACCTGGCTCATCTGGCGCTCCTGATTTGGCTTGTGGCTGTCGCTCAGATGAGGCGCCGCCGGCTGGCATCCTACCGCTCCTAGTAGTCACAAAATCAGCATCATACAAAGAAAGAGACATGTCATTCAAATAGTCACTAGGAGAGGTATCCTCTGTAAACTCTACCTGCTCAGACTTCCTTTTCAGATTATTTGGATTTGGTTCAATCTGAGGTGGCATGGCGGCCTTGCCTTTGATGATCTCCCTCATCTCCTGCTGGAACTCATCCATTTCTTGCTTGAAGGATGCTCGCTGTTCGGAAAGCAAGCGGGCAAGGTCATCTAAAGTTGGGTTCTCAAAAGCAGGGGCCTGAGAACCGGATGGGTTCCCTTGCGGGAAATGAGGTTGTTGCTGCTGCTGCTGGTACTGGGGAGGATGGGGATAAGACTGATGAGGCTGCTGACGTTGCCTCCACTGCTGTTTCTGATAGGCGGGACGAGGACCCTGCTGGTATTGCTGCTGGGCATACTGGGGCTGCTGCTGTGGCTGGCTGTTCTGCTGTCCTTGGGCAGGAGGCTGCTGCTGAGATGAGGAGCCATTGTTGCCCCAACGGAATCCGGGGTGATCGCGACGAATCCCGGGCTGAGGGTACCGGTCGTACCAAATCCCATTGACTTCCATCAATGGCTCCTGCTCAAAGGATGGTGGAGGAAGAACTGCCAATGACTGCTCCGGCTGATAGACCACCATCTGAGTATCCTAAGATGGCGGCCGTGCTGGGTAGTACTGTAGCAACGGGACCGGCTCTGCCTGGATGTGGTTAACCTGGCGGTACGAGGCATAGGGTTGGTTGGAGCTGCTACCGCTGGGGTCAGCCCGTTACCTGGGAGGCTGCTGGGAAAAAGTCTGTGCCTCCTGGATGTAAATAATCTGCATCTTTAGGTCACTCATCATCTTGGCAATCTGGTTCATCTGGACCATGCCTTGCATTTGCTTCTTCTCAAGGATCTCGGGACGGTCTAGTTTCTCACTGATAATTCCCATGCCGGCTGCGGCTGATTCGGCTTGAGCTGCGGCTACCGACGAAGTGTTAGGACCGGCATCGATGCGGGCGATCCTCTAAAATGATCCCGCTCCTTGCAGGGGCTTCTGCTGCGTGTAGACGCGGGCTTGGGCCATAACAATTGAGTTTTCTGCCATCCCTTCATAGATGGCCCAAACATCATCTTCGCCTTTGGAAAAGTAGGACCCACCACAAGAGGCATTCACAAGCCCCTGCAGCTCCGGTGTCAGCCCACAGAAGAAACTCTGAACCAAATTGGGCTTTGATATATCGTGATGTGGACACCGGTCATTGAGCTCTCTGAATCGATCCCAGGCTTCATGAAACTGTTCATTAGGGATCAAGACGAAGTTGCTGATCATAGCTCTAGCTGCGTTTGTCCGACCGAGAGGGTAATACTTCTTTAAGTATGCGGTCCGGAGATTTGCCCAAGTGTCGATGAACCTCCCCAAATGTTTGAGCCAGTATGCGGCTCTGTCAACTAAAGAGAAGGGGAAGGCTATCATCTTGATAGTGTCCTCAGTCATCAACCTATCATGAATTGTGCTGCAGATCATTTCAAACTCTTGGAGGTAGAGGTGTGGCTCTTCGGTCGGCAACCCATGGAATTTGGGCAGAAGCTGAATAGTGTGGGGCCGAAGCTCGAAATCTCCATGCATAGAAGGGAGTCGGATCCAACGATGAGTGAGGGATGCTGCGGGATTGTGCAACTCCCTCATGATAGTCTGTGGCGGTCTCTCAGCGTTGGGATCACCTCCTCCTGCATCAGGTCCATCTCCTCCTCCGCCACCGCCACCGCCCCAAGGTCGATTTTCTTGCATCTGCACGATCTCTCTCATGAGGTCACCCATAAAGACTCCTTGGTCCCAGATCTGTCTTTGCATGGTCTCCAGGGATGCTAGAAGTGAATTATTGATGGCGGCTTGATCAAATAAGAATGGCGGGTGCTCATGCTCGTTAGGATGCTCTCCTCTGTCAACCATGTCTGAGTTCTCTGAAAAAGCAAAAGAACCCATCTCAGGTACCGTCAAATGATCTGAGCTCTGCGATGCACTAAATTCTGAAACTCTTGGACTGATGGAAGGAGAATGAGAAGGATGGTCGAGGGGGAACATGGTGGAAGTGAACTCAGGCTCGGAGAGTGGACTCTCCGAGGTCGTCCTAGATGAACGAGGAGGAGTGCTGAATAGAGGTGCCGACAGAGTCGGCCTAAGAGACCTCTGTCCCATCATCTTGATTATTCGAGAAGAGCAAGGTCGAGAAATGAAGAAAAAAGAAGGGAGAAGCAAAATTGCGCACAATTATGCTGTGTTTTTGATCTTGACCTAAAATCGACTAGCAATCAAACACAAAACAGGGGGAGTTCACCAACTCAACACATGAAGCCGTGAAGGTTCGGCTTTTATATTGTCAATTTTAGCTTGAATTCAGGAATTTATCTTATAACAAGTCTTTAGAGCGCTACGCCTAAAGGAGAGAGAGTACTACCAGAAAAGTATTCCCGTACTTGTCCTCCTCCTGTGTAACATGTAGCTTGCGCTTTTTGAAGTCCTTGTAACCCTTCCTGGATCCCTACTCAGCTAAAGAAGAAGAGGGAGGAAGCCGATAGGCGAAACCGATACTTCGGATCTAGCTCGCAACGAAATCACCCGTGAGCGTGCAAGACCCTACTCGGACGTAGACGGTGAGACAGACACACCCGTGAAGGCGTGGCCTAAGCTCAGTACTTCGGACAAGGTCGATGCTCACACAATAGTGAGTCACCAATGGTGACCAAGTCCTACTCGCCTACGTACGATATAGTGCCAATACTTCGGAAATCGGCGATACACAAGGCAGCCACAAGTTGGGTTTTTGGCTCTAATCCTTACGAAGCACTCAACTCACTTGGAAGGAGACCTTCCCATGCAACCTGAAAACAAGTGAGGGTGTGACTCTCCCCAATCAATGAGTCTAATTACCAATTTTATTTAGGTCAAAGTTTTCTTAGCAGTCCCTTTTGTAATTTTTTTGGTGTTATCGCTTCTTTTGAGTAGATTCAAACAAGCGCCTAACGATTTTGTTTTTTCTTTGATTCCTACTTTGTCCAAAAATAGAGGGAGAAAAGAGTCAGAAAAGCCGTGCAAGTCGGCACCAAGATGGAAATCTCACCTTTGTGCCTAAATGATGAATGCTAAGTAAGAAGACTTACAGTGCCTCCAGCTCTCTCCATACGGGATGCAAAGCAGAAATTTATAAACCTATACTATATGCCGATATGCAAGCGGAAATCGTCCTAAGCAGGCAATTGCTAACGTTAAGAACCACAAGTTGACCACCACTCCTCAACCCTAGTGTCCGGTCTAGGCTCACCCCTCCTCCTCTCGATACATCGAGTTCAGGAGAAGCGCTTGGCGGGATGAGCTCGCGGTGCGGCGGATCGAAAAATGGCAAGTCAACTGTTTAATTAAACTAAGTCCAAATTCGAACTATAGGTACATGCAGTGATAATTAGGGTGTTTGGACCTAATCTAATCGATCAAGCAATGCCTAAAACTAGGGGCTCAATCCACAAAAGAAATGAAAAATGAAAACAAAACCGAAAAATGACTGCGGAAAACACGACAAAATCCGCGGTGAGCCCCCAGGTGAACAGACATCTGGAAATTGGGCCCGAAGTGTCTGAGAGTCCAAGTCCTGTGTTATTACAAATTAATATGAATCTCTCTCTCTCACCAAAGAAAGCAAAAGCTATCTAACTAATCTCTCTCTCACTCCTCCTGATCTCTCCTTCCGGCTTGGCTTAAGAAAAGCCGGCTCCGCTTCCCAAGGTTACTCCGGATCCCCTAGGCAATCCGCCTCGCTCCACGGTCCCTCGCAAGAAGACAAGAAAAGAAATGGTCAGAAAGCTCAACAATATATATCAAAAATAGATGAGAGATAAAAGCAAGCAATGGTAGTCAAACAAACAAACACAATCAAACAAAAATGTGATCTACTCGCTGTTGCTCCTCGACAACGGCGCCATTTGATAAACCCAAAAATTGAGTGATCGTGTATTCCACACAAGGCGGGAACACAGTCGGTGTATTGACCGCTTAAAATCCAGATCTAATCAACAATTAACCCACACTCAATCAATCAAACAATGACAAGCAGATGTGAAGTTAAAATTTATTTTTAACTCTACATAAATGATGTATAGAAGCAAGTACGTAGAGAGTTCGAACACAGGGAGCAAGGCAGGATAGATCCACAAGTAAGTGTGTGTGTGTGAATGTGATGTAGTATCTACACTATGCAAATGTAAATATTTTTGTGGGTTTTTAATTTTAATTTTTTTAATTTTAATTTTGTATTTTGATTTTTAATTTTCTATTTTTATATTTTCTTTTTATATTTTATATTATTTTTTATTTTCTTTTCAATATTGGAATATATAGACTATATAATAAAAGAGAAGATAGAATATTTATAAAAATATGTAAAAATGCTCAAAAATTCAGAAATAACATATTTTTAATCTTTTTATGATTTTTTTACTGTTTTTGTGATTTTTGGGTATTTTTCAAAATGTTTTTGGTATTTTTAAAAGTCAAAATAAAGAAAACAATGAATTAATGTTCTGTCTGAAATTAAAATGGGAAGAAAAATATCAAATAATATCAAAATTTTCCCAAATTAATTTTAAAATAAAGGAAAATAGGAAATCTACAGAACCTGAGTTTGCAATTTTTTGAGTTTTCTAGAATTTTTTAGATTTTTTTGAAGTTTTTGGGTATTTTCTCATTTTTAAGGTTTTGGTTTTAAATTTTTTAGTGGTTTTTGGACTGACACTAAAATACAATAAAATAGACAATAGGTAATTTTTTGGAATTTTTCTAGGTGTTTTAATATTTTTTTGGTATTTTCTAAGCTAGATAGTAGCTAAAATGCATGTTTTTGATTTTTAATAAATATAGAAATGCAACAAAAATAAAATGCAAAAATATGGCATGGAAGTGCAAGTTAACAGGAGCCTATGTGATTTTTTTGGTAATTTTTGGAGTTAATATGACGCGTGAAATAAATAAAATAAGCAAGCAAAAATGTTTGGCCTGGCAGGGGTATATGCGCAAATACACAAACATCCAGGGATAAACATGCAATTTTCCAACAATAGATATAATTAAATATTTAATTTAAAGGACCACTCACAAATATCCCAACCCGGGAGGGTATCTCTGCAAATAACCCAACAGGGCGTATGACTAGCACGCACCTGGTAGGGACTTGTTTGTAATATCAAAAATACCCAAGGGCTCTGATGCAAATATCCATAAAGTTTTACACTGATATTAAAAATTCAAGTACTGAAACAAAATACACAAAAGGCTGAGGGCCTCTCTGCAAAAATCCCCGCGCCTCACGTGAACAGGTCACGTGAGGTGACGTGACAGAGGACCTACTTGCAAATATTTAAAATCCGAGGGCCTAATTATAAATGTTACAAAATATTTTAAACTACCACTCAAAGTTTCTAGACTAAAAGCAAATTACAAAAGGGGCGTGGGTATACTTGCAAATTTCCCACGCTGGGCGAGATCGAACGGCCGTGGACCGTTCACTTGACGCGTGGCGCGCCCTCGACGCGCGATGCCGCTTCGGCCGCCAACGGATGAGATTAGATGCTGCGATGCTAATCGGATGGCTGGAAGAGATCTGATCCGACGGCGCTGGAAAGACCTGGAGGCGAAGCTCGATCGAACGGTCGTGGACTCCCCTGCAAGAACGGGGAAGAACACGGCCTCCGACGAGCTTGGATCAACGCTGGGGCTCTGCTCCGGCCTCCTCCTTCGTCACGGAAGAGCTCCTTCGACTCCTGGAAGGTTCCTGAGTCCACCGGCGGAGCCAAAAAGGCTCGAGGAGCTCCGATGCTCCATGGCGGAGCCCAGGAAGAATGGCGGCCCAGGTACCTTCGATTTTCCAAAATCGACCCTTCGCGGGGGTCTTTTGAGCTTCTGCACTTGCAAAAGTGGTCAACGGAGACGAGGGCAAAATGCCTCAGCCTCCAGATGGTTCTCTCACGGGGCGAATAGTGATATGGATGCTCGTCGGAGCATGCTCCGGCGAGGGAAGTCGATTGAGCGAATCGATGATGGATTGGAAGCGAAAAGGGGAACTAAGTGATCCTAAGACTACAAAGAACGAAAAGAGAATGAAAATGGAGTGAATAAACACCTCAAGGGGGATACCAGAGGTTGAAGTACCTCGACGGGAAGGTCACCGGAGGTGGGGGTGGAACACGCCCAGATCGTGTCGATCCGCCGCCTTGAAGAAAGAAACTTGGAGTTGTCACCTCCAAGAAGCTCGAGCAAGTCCAAGGGGGGAAGAACTGGATGAATTGCGGTTCAAATTTTCAAAAGAAAATCGGAGGAGGTTATAAGGGGTTTGACTCTATGACTGGGACGGTCCAAAGACCAAGGAGTATCGGATGACTCATTGATTCGTGGCCCGAGATGATCCATGGGCGTGAATCACCAGTCAACGAGGAAGAAAAGTTGTGTAGAGCACAACATCAAAGGGTGCAAGGTGCGCCCTCCAAAAATCCTCGAAGATGGTGAAAAACTGTAGTCTGACAAGGGCTACAGGACCTAGGGCAGACAGTTGACCGAGGTCAACTGCGACTGCCCCCTGGTTGGTCCACGTGGACCAACCAGGAAAAAGGTCCTAAAAAAGATTTAAAAATTTATTTAAAAATAGAAAATAAACGAATTAGATTTTGGTTATAAAATAAAAATATTTACTGTTTTGTGTAATATTTTATTCTGATTTTTAATTATTTTTATGAGATGTTTTTACAAGTTTACTTTTATACCCCTTATAGGTATAATATCTATATATTTTATTCTTTTATTTTTATTTTGTGATTTTAATTTATTTATTTTTATTTAGTATTTTATAAAATTATAAAATACTTTTGTATACATAAATATGTTTTTGTTTTATTTTTCTGATGTAGTTTGCATATTTAATAAAATATGAGTGTTGTGTGTATAAGTATATATATAGGTCTGATACCTATGTATTATATATATATATATTTATTTTGTATTTCTTTTATGTTTTTATTTTGATTTTAATATACATAATTATTATAAGTAATATTTACAAAATTATAAAAATATAAAATTATTAAAATAATGAATACATAATAAATTGAATATTTTAATCTGTACAAGTATACAAGTAGGGTCCAAAACTCAACTTTCAAACCGTAGCTCCGTCAAATGCGAAACCACCGCCATTAAATAGCTTATTTTATTCTATATACAATTAAAGGTGAGTTTGATGGCATTTGGAGTTTTCATTTGTGAGATACGGGTCTGAGAAGTTGGGATTCTGGATTTTTATTCAGACCATAACTTTGTATATGTACATTATTTTTGAATGAAATCAATTTTGTATTTTTCTTTATTAAATTATCTACAACTTTCATGTACAAAGTTTCTTTATTTGATGTATAAAAAGTGGAACCAAAAATAGGTCCCAAAATGAATAAAGAATGAATTAAAAAGTATAGGTATTTGACCCTTATCTCCCCCTACTTTATTCCTTGTCGACCTATTAATCAAGATGCCTAGGTCTCGGGGTTTTGGGTCATAAAATATTTACAATATTTTATTCTTTATCTTTTCTTTTTTTATTCTATAATTTTGGCTTTAATTACAGTATTTTATACACTATTTACATGCGCATGCATGAATGCTAAGATGCTCTAATTAAGGGTATTTACACGCATTTACTAGGATTTTTGAGGCCAAAATGATAGAATAAAGATGATGAAATGTGGATTCATCACACCCGTCAATGGGTGCCCTTGGCGTGCCCCCTCTCGGCACTCACACAACTCAGCATTGTGCCTCATGACACGGCACCACAAATTTCTCGTGACTGGAGATTGTACTGACATCCTCTTGGAAAGAGAATCTCACTCGCTTCTCCTTGTTGCACATTTCTACAGTAGAGATGCCGATAACCTGTTTCTCTCTCATCGTACTACTCGTCTTGGGAATAACTGGAGCTACATCACCTGTCATGACCCTTCCCTCGAGCTTATACACCTTGTCCAGCATCCTCGTCCCATGCATCACCATGCGTGCTCCCTTGCTCGCTCTGAGAACTCCCCCTTTAATGGTGACTCTATGTCCTCGTGATTCCCATTGAAATCATATTTTTCTTGGCTATAGGAATGTGTCTGACACTTCTCAGAGTTCGTTCTGCTTCATCAAACATGCATAACTGCATTGATCCAATCCCCTTGACGTGGTGAACCTCTCCACCTCCCATATTGACCGTGCCATCATTGCATGATTGATATGTACTGAACCGCTCTCTAGATGAGCACACGTGATTTGAACATGTCGAGTTCAGAAGCCATCTTGAATCTGCCTTCATCTCCCTAGAGCACGCTAGCAAGTCTCCCTCGCAGACTGCGGTGGAATCCTCTTGGTCAGATTTAGAATCGCCAACCTACCTTTCTCCTACTCACGTCTTCGACAATCAGCAATCTTGTGACCCTCCTTGTCACAATGGAAGCATCTGATCGGACCTCGTGACTTGGATCGACCTCTGAATCCTGTCTCCCTTGATCTTGAGCGTCTACCCTCGGTTGCCATCACATGACCTTCATCATTCGTTACCTCATCTATCAACCTCCGTCGAGACTCATTCATAAGCAACGAAGCAACTGTCTCGTCTCATGTGAGGGTCTTCTTGCAATAGAGTAACATCGTCACAATATGATCGTAGGAAAATGGAAGGGAACTCAACAAGATCAGTGCCTTATCCTCTTCCTTGAAGAGGGATTCTCCTTTCGCATTCTTCTCCTCAAGTGTGAGCACGTCTGTCAGAATCTTGTTGAACTCATCCAAGTGCACTTCGAGCTTTGTCCCATCGGTCCTCTTTAGACAATAGAGCTTCTTCTTCATCAATAGCCGATTCGTCAAAGATTTGGACTTGTCCGTCCCTCGATCTTCATCCAAATCTCCGTTGGATCCTCCTGGCCGATGACTTCGCAAAGAGTGTAATCTGCCAAGAACAATTGTATTGTACTATTTGCGAGATCCATCATCTCTTTCCACTCTTCCTCTTTCATCTTCTCTGGCTTCTTTTCTTTATCCTGGAGAGCTTTCACAAGTCCTTCTCACGTGAGTATGTTCTTCACCCATTTGTTGCCATAAGGTGAAGTCATTCTTTCCTTTAAAGGGTTACACGGAGAATGATGCACCCCTCGATGTAAATTTCATCATCGCTTTCTTATCCTACTTCCTTGTATGATCTGAAAAATCAGAGCAGAATCCTCCCGATCCGAACCATCCAACTCGTCCGGAGTGCGGAAAAACCCCTATTTGGACTCTTGAATCACTTCAATCGGACTTCGGATGCTTTCGATCTCAATGGTTCATTATAACCGTTGGATCTTAACTGCCTCTGAAGAAAGCGCACATGTTGTGTCATCTCTTCAACGTCGAATCTTGCTATGATCCGTCGTGTTGTATCCCTCGCTGTCATCGAACCAAGCTCTTATACCAGATGACGGGAACACGACCCACCGGTATTGTCTCCTCTCGGATACCGGATGTTGGGGATACGAACCTTCCCAGATATAGAAGCGGATACACAAACGACCACCACCACATGGAAGTACGTGAAAGAAAAAACACCAGATATAACGATGGCCGGTCACCTTTCATGATCACCGGAGAAGAATGATCAGTACAAGAAGACGAGTACAACTCTCCCCGTTCCCTCGCTCTCTTATCTCTTTCTCTCTCTCTCTCTCTCTCTCTCTCTCTCTCTCTCTCTCTCTCTCTCCCCCTTGTGGTATTCCCTCTTGCTGTGGTGTAGAGGCAATACCTCTACTCTCCTCTTTATATAGCTCAAATACAATCCCATGGTCATATTCCCAATAGGACTATAAATAGAATACAAATCAATAACTATTAGGATTAGGAGTCCAATCCCATTAGAATTCCTAATCCTAATTTGACTATAATCCTAACAATATCTACCCTCTCATCCCACCTTCTTCTACCCCTTTCTTTCCTCTTTTTCTCTTTTGGTTTCTTTCTAGTATCCATCAAAGATCAGGAAACAATCGTCTTCTTGCATCTTCCTTCTTTGCCCCCAAACTCTACAACCGACTTCGCCACTATCTCCTACCTCTGCACGTTCCCATTCAAAACCCCGTGCAACCTCTTCATCTTCAGTGAAACATCACCGGATCTTAGGTTCCATCGCTCACGTATGACAAGAACCACCCTTGTCCTCCTTCTTTGCTCCACCACTACACGGGGTCTCAAGTCCGAGCACACCCCTTCCTTGCAGGTGTCAGATCAGCAGCAGCATAGAGGCGTGGGCATCGGGTCGGGCTGGGCCGGCCCATTTACGTTGGCATAAAAGCCCATTTGGCCCACGGAATTTGAGGCCCAGGCCCATCCAAGCCCATTTAATATCGGGTCGGGCTTAGCCCGCTTAAAATTGGGCTTAACTTCATTTTAGAAGCCCAAGCCTACCCATTTAGCCCAGAAGTTATACTACGACAAGTACATATCCGATCTATTTATTACACCCATTTTATATAAGCCCATCAAATCATGATAACTGATAAGTATGCTTTCATGTAAAGTAATATGTGTGTATATTTATTTACCTCTGAATGTATACTATAATCTTTCTCTCACATTTCATTGTTAAACAAATCTATCTTAAAAGCATACCATACAAGAAAGTTGAAAGTCGAAATCGAACTGCATACTAAAAATTATGAGTAGCATACCACAAGTCTATTGTCAAAAGCCTATAACAAGTTTAATGTCAATTCAATCCTATATTCAAGACTACAACTATTACATCAAAGTTTAGTACTAATAGAATAAATAACATGTTTGCATGCTTCAAAAATAAATTATAAAAATAGGATCATCTTATTCTCTTCTCGGCTTGCACAACTCCAAAATCTGCAAATAAAATAGGATCTTCTTATTCTCTTCTCGGCTTGCACAACTCCAAAATCTGCATATAGTATAAATTATATCTTATAAGTTGTACAATACATACAAAATATGCAAAAGTGATCATTAGAAAACTTACTTTATATTGAATTTATTACATCCATCCTTCCTGATCATCCATGTAAGAATCATCACTACTAGTAGACAAACTGCAACAAAAAAAAAAGAAAACATAAGTAAAAAAATTGAAAAATATATTTATTTAATAAAGAACGAAAAAAGAAGATTAGTCTTATTTATGCCTTTCAAATTTTGATCCCGCAGAATCATCTCTAATCCAACTTTGTGTACATATTAATGCTTCTATTGTGTTTGGAGATGTGGAACAACGATGATCATTAATTACCCTTCCACCCGTGCTAAAAGCTGATTCTGAAGCTACTGTAGTTAGTGGAACACTAAGTACATCACGAGCCATTCTTGAAAGTGTTTGATATTTATCTTCTGACTTTCTCCACCATCCCAAAATATCAAAATCTTCACCTGGCTTTGGTTGAAACAACTTCTCTTCCAAATAGACTTCCAAATCAGATAACGAAGGTTGAGCAGAACAAGAATGTTGATAATATTGTAAAAAATCATCCAAGTCTCCAACACTTACTGTATGAAGTCCAGATGTACTCCCACTTGAATGGTCATCTTGACCATTATTCTCAATCTTATATTCAACGTATAGGTCATGGAGGCCCTTTTCCACATTTTTTAATTGTTGATCAGCACTAGGACCATACATTTTCTTTAGCAAGAAATTTACATAAATCATTGTATATCTAGGATCAAGTATAACGGAAATTGCTAGCAACACATTACAATCCTTCCAATATTTTTCAAACTTTTCATTCATTTTTCTTGCCATGCATTGCATACGAATATCTTTTGCATGGCATTGCAAACTTAGGTGCATGTGAACCTTGTATACTTGATAGAAAAAAAGATTTGAAGTGGAGTATTGTCTGCCAGAAAAAACATTGGTTGCATCATAGAAAACTTCTAGAAAATCACATAATGTACTTGCACACGACCACTCATCATCAGATGGTAAATCTTGATAATTGGCATCAACCACAGCTAAATGCACAAAAGCATCTTTAAAGAATAAAGCATTTCTCAGCATCATGAAGGTGGAATTCCATCTAGTAGGGACATCATAAGATAACTTCTTTTTTGATGGCTCTAAACCAACCTCTTTTGCGGAATCTTTAAAATATTGTAATCGTTTAGTAGAACCTTTCACAAATTTGACACTTTCGCGTATCTTCTGTATAGCATCATGCATCTCTTTCATACCATCTTGAACTATCAAATTTAATATGTGGGCGCTGCACCTCACATGGAAAAATTGAGCCTTAAGAGGAATTAGACCTCTTCCACCTAAATTACGTTTCAAGGTGGATATAGCACTATCATTTGTAGAACAATTATCAACGGTAACGGTGAATATCTTTGAGTGAATGTCCCAAGAAGATAAACTTTTCAAGATACTTTCATACAAAGTTCTTGCATTATGAGGCGGTGGAATATGCATGAAATTCAATATATGACTATGTAGTCTCCACAATTTATCTACATAATGTGCAGTGATGCATAGATACCCAAGTGTTTGTTGAGAGGTCCATATATCAAATATAAGTGACATTCTTTGGACATTTTCTCTAATAAAATATTTCAAATTCTTTTCTCTGATGCATAAATATTCATGATGTCTCTCTTAACAGTTCTCCTAGAAAATGATACAAACTTAGGTGAGCATGTTTGAAATGCCTTCATCAAGTATTTATGCTCAACAATAGAGAAAGGGTATTCATGCATGATAATTGCATTTGCTATTGCCTTTCGAGTGTGATCCATATCAAACTTAAAAATCCCAATATTTGTAGATTCATTCTCACCATGTTCAAATGTTAAGAGCTTCTGCCCATTTTTTATAGCAACTTTTTTCAAGCATCCTTCAATGTGTCGCAATAGATGACTCGTACCCATTCTAGTACTCGCAACAAGTAGATCGCCAGACCTTTTACATTTTGCCTTTTCTTTTCCATCAACGAATATCACATCAAAATCTTTCCATATTCTAGATGTTTTCCTTCTTTTAGGTACAGAATTAACGGGATTTTGCTCGACATCTTCGATATGAATAGGCATCGAATCCATTACTTAATTGTCCCTAAAAAATGAAATATGAACAGTGAGTAATTAATTTTGTAGTGATAAAATATCCATTATTTTGATAAACCGTAAATGTTATATGATTATAAAATGCATAACATATATTAATCGAATGATTCCAAGACCGATCATTAATTAATATTAAATAATTCATTTCAAAAATTATAGATCAAAAGTTATCTCAAATTCTCAATGGCACACGGACAATAGTATAACAAAACAAAATATTATAAATCCTTCATATAAATTAAATATAATGCACAGAACAAAGAAATAGTATGCATACAATAGTATTACATATATGCAGACCAAGAAATGGTGCGTGAACAGTAGTAAAAAATAAAACAAATAGTTTACCTTATCAGAAAAAACCGGCAGAATAAAAATAAGAATCACAAGTCGTCGTTGTGCATTCTCGTTCACAACTGGAACGGTGGAACCTTCGAAACTCCGATCATTATCCCTCCCTTGATCAAGAATGTGAATGTCCTGGAGGCTGGACTCCTGTCAATGATATGAAAATATATGAATAACGTTGAACGGTTGAATCTTGAAGGGCTTACTCACTTATGGAATAAATATGGAATTGGCAATCAATGAACTCTAAAATGGTGGATGGATTAGTGGATATAGATTGGTAAATAAAATCAAAAATAGAAAGTGCAAATGTTGTTGGACGTCACAGACGAGACTTGTTAGTTGTTAGACGTTTCCACCTTCCAATCTACTAAAAAAATCCCATTAGTATATTCCTTAAAATGGAAATCTCATCATTACAAGACAAGAGTAAAATCCACCATATATGTTATGTTTTTATGTATATTAAATTTGAATTTTCTTAGTATTGTTACTCGGGCCTATCGGGCCGAATCGGGTTTTCAAAAAAAACCAATACCCAAGCCCAAACCCATTAAGATGCGGGTCGGGCTAGGTCCGGATTTTTTCAGGCTGAAGCTCTAAAGTAATACCCAAGCCTAGTTTAAACGGGTCCGGTACCCACAAGCCCATTGGGTACCCGGCCCATTGCCCAGCATAGCATCCTCGAAGAATTGGAGCTCCGTGGACTATCGCCACCATAGCATCTGAGCAGAGGTAATACTACAAGACGTACGTCTACCGTCGGATATCCATCAAACAATCGGGAGGATCTTCCACACTAGCCGTTTGATCATCTTGGGGACAGATCAGAAGCCTCGAAGAGAAGACAATCCTTGGCCATTAGATTAAAGAACATCAACATCCAAACTCATACCTCACAGCATGATCTTGTCCACCCGACTCATCTTCATTCAGCAGGAGCAGCAGCATCCACGTGGTCAGACTGTAGCCACACGATTCAAGAAGAGAAGAACCATCTCGGCCGTGCATTTAGAGATCAGGTCACGTGCAACCAACACGTGACTTTGCCGAAATTTAATCAACTCCTCGAACTTTTAAATATCCCAAAGAGCTCTCTATCCCATTGGACAACTTGCAGAAAATTACAACAACATTTCCAGAATTACATATATACCCCTAAAAGGTAAGTTTGCAAACTTCATTTGAGTCGTTTCATTGCACTTATACCCATGTATTAATTGACTCATATCTTGCAACATTTTCTCAAGTAATATCGATTTTTTTATAAAAAAAAAACTAATTCTCTTTATTTTGACATATTATGGACAAATTTCATTGATCAATTGAAATATCCATAATTTTTTATATGAAATAGTGATCCCTGCATTGTATATTCATTATAAATTCATCTATATTTCATAAATTTGTGAAAAAGTAGTCATTGTGATGATTTTGAAATAAGAAAGTTTTACCACTTGGATTTTGAAAATTCACTAAATATTTCACTTTGAATAAATGGTTCTTTGTTTGATATTTTAGGGTATAAATTACATTATTTCACAAAAATAAAATAGTCTTGTGTACATGGAGACTCATTGCTCCGGGTTCGGAGAGCTTCGGAAGGAAGGAGGAGAGGGTGGAAATATAATGGAGATGATAAGCTTCTTTGGAGAGGAGAGGAGGGAGAGGACATGTCATGTGTCATGTGATCCCCAGATTTTGTTCGTTTCTCTCGGAGTAATTGTGGGTAAACCCCTTGTAGAAGTCATGTATGTAATACGCCCCCCATACTTAAATCATTGTTGCATAATGGAGGATGTCGGTTAGCTATGAAGGGACTGTTCATTGACATGGGGGAAAGAGAGAGGGTGTAAAATGCAAATGTACCATTTTCTTATTTATTTTTGAAGTGGTCTTGTGATGTTTACCCGCAGCGCAGTTAGAGGAGGATGAACCGCCGTACGCGTCCTATTCGTACAAATTTCAGTGAAAAACTTTATAGCATTCCTTGAGAAAACATAAGTTTTTTATAAATTAAAAAAACATCAAGTGGTTGGCTTTCCACATGGCTGAGTGCTCTTTATTGTTCTTGTGGATCTTAGACTAGTTTAATGTAACAACAGTAACAAAGGAAGATTCACTGCTACAAAATGATATAATGTCTGTGGATTAGATCTTCGGTTCGGGTCTAATTTGGCTCATTGAAAATTGGTTTAAATGTTTATCAACTGATAATCAACACTCTTATAATCTTCATGGGTTTTAGATATGAGATCATTTTGAAGTGTTACAACACCCTCCACTTATATTCACAGCTACCTTAGTGCGGTATAATACATCAATTACTCTCAATAACAGTGAAGGTTGGACGCTTCAAGTTCAAGTGTAACATCCATACCTCCAAATATATTCTCACATCTAAAATTCTCAAAGTGTGAGAGTGGGTTATAAGTGACGTGGATTACTACTTTACAACTTAGGCTTAAGCATTTTGGGTGGTTGTAAATGGTTCTAATCTGTACTCCTACCCAACAAGTTGTAAGGGCCAGTTTTCCTCGATAAGGGACCGAGGACCTAAGCCTGAGACGTTACAAATGGTATCAGAATGGGTTCCCTCTGATAGTGGAAAGACCTACCCGAAAATACCTAAGCCGGGAGTGTGCAGCCGCCACTGGGAATAAATGATGGGTCATGTCGCAATGAGGACATTGTGAATATAAGTTGGGGAGGTTGTAACACACATACCCCCAAACATAGCCCTCAAACATACTCTCACAAAGTGTGTGAGTAGGTTATAAGTGGTGGGAATTACTACTTGACACCTTGGGCTTAAGCATTTTTGGTGATTGTCAACGGATCCATTTGGACTCGAATTCAACAAGTTGTCATGGCTAGTTTTTCTTGATAACAGACCGGAGACCTAAGCTCCAGACGTTACATTAAGTCACATTGAGTAGCACTTCCATTGTTAGAGAAGTCGTTCTATAATGCCTAGTTCTTAAGTCCTGAAAATCAATAATTAAAACCTTTTGGACTCGAACTCAACTGAACATATTAACAACACCGCAAAATGCTTAAATCCAAGCTGTCAAGTAGGCTTTTTTGACTCTCACAACTCATTAACACGCTGATTTTAGATGCAGTACTATGTTTGTACTATTAACGATGAAATTCTTTAACTATCAAATATCTTTTGGCAATGAAAACTCTGCCGCTTAAACGTTTGCACTAAATTTATTACCATAGATCCCAATTATATCAATAGTCAGTTGCAATAGAACTATGTTTATCTAGATTTTGGAAATTGTTAGTAAACAGTGATGATGTGGTATCGAGATTTTAATGTCATGTCCAAATTTAGAATTTTGACAACACGGGACCCATTCTTTAATATTTATTTCCATTTCAGTTCGATCGTTCTATCTTTCCAACCTCAAATGAGCTTAACGAAAAAAATCACAATTTCAATTTGTTAGCTTTATAACATATATTTCAATTTGATCATTTTATCTTTCCGACCTCATATCAACTTTATGAAAAATTAGGCGTTACTTAACTTCAACGAAAAATTTAAGTTCTCGTGCGACATTGAAATTAGATATATTCGGAGACTTTTGATTTATAAAAAGTGCCTTTTAGCATTTTGAATTCTCGATATAAACAGATATGATTCCTCACGATCCGGCTCTCCATCTATTTTATAGAGATTTTAATATCTAAATTTGTGCTTTTTTAGTGTAAATATGAAAATAAATATCATTTAATAACTTGCAAATGTATGTATTACGTATATGTATCAACATATATGTTTTTATATTTAATATAACTATAAATTTATGTTAGCAATGTGTAGCATATTTCTATACCTCCTTCACCATATTATATTTTTTTATGAAATAAATATATCTAAGTATATTTATATCATGTATACGACATCTAAATTAGGGGCGGGCTTTGGATTCTACAGTAATTATGTCAAGATGATACATTAAAAATAAGATTACACAGTAACGACAAAACATTTTCCTACATTAAGTTGGGTCGGCAACATTAATTCTTTGTCTCCATTTGAACTTGAATCATTCTCGGGCTTATATCTAAAAATCTAATATCCCTTCGGATAGTGTCATTCCAACACTTATTGGATCTTCCTCGCCTTCTCCTATCTGACTCAACATCTCAAAGCTCGTATCTCCTAACTAGTGCATTAGCCGATGGTCAAACCATCTTAAACGATTTTCTCTCATCTTATCCTCTATCAGAGCTACATCAACTTTCATTCTAATCAAATAATTTCAAATTCGCTCTCTACGTGTATAACCGCACATCCATCTTAGCATTTTCATTTCTGCTACTGTCATTTTCTACACATGTCTATGGTTCACATTGTTAGCAATGTGAACTCGAGGCGAACCATTCCTGCAATAAATGTTATTGTAATAAATGATTTATCAATAAAAGTTATTGATTGTTTTCACTCCTTTTCTGAGATTGAATAAATGAATGCACTATAAGGTCCCTCTGTACAATAAGGGTTATGTACCATGACCAACTTGATAATCATACAGCTGTTGATTCATTGAATGAATCATAGAGGCTGATGCTTGGATGAATATCTAAGGAGTTAGATAGAGGACTCATCAAGCATCATCAAATGATTGTTAAGTGATGATCTCCAGCCTGAGTAGGAGATGGCAATCCTTTCTCATTTGGCTGATATCTGACCGACTTCTTGATGCAGGTCCTCTCCATAGGAATAGTGATTCGGAGGTGTCAGATTAGTTGAGTCAATGGGTTGACTTAGTGAGATCGAGATAACCAAAGACCTGTGTTGAATGCTGTCACAGCATAGGCATGCATCCTCTGACCAGAGACAGATGTGTTGCTATATGTCTGAGCGTGTACATTTGGCAGACCAATAGGTTGATGACCTAACCAAGGTCTATACACCTGCGAGCTGGTGTGCATGTAAGGCTAAGGACATATAAGTAATACGATCACTCAAAGGGATCATATAGGTTCACATGTGAACCGGGAGACATGAGCTCATTCATGAGGTATTGGGACTGATCAAATTGCATGCATGGTCGTCATGCTTTGGAAGCATGACATGAATTTGAAGGTAAGATATATGTTTTGGAAAGCATATGATCTATACCAATTCTCAATAACCAAGATTGAGAAACTTCGTGATCAAACCCTGAAGATGACAGTGTAAAAGTGATCTATATCTTCAGGATGATCATAGGTCTTCCAGTATGCAGGATGTATAGGTGTTGGGAATACCTGCGGGTGATGTGATCATAAACGATTGTATAACCATGACACTTCCATTCTGAGGGAGTGATGAAACAGGTTTGGATTTTAGTGACTCCTCTCAATAGAGAAGTGACATAATCTTAGTCCATATATCTGAATGAGATTCAGATGCAATGAGAAGATTAGGTTTACGACCTTGATTTAATCAAGCATCTATGAGAGGTCCATGAGATCTAGATATGACATGTGATCTCAATATCCAAGTCACTATACGTGGAACAATACAATCGCCATGTCCTTATCTCCAAGTATTTGTGGAGAAATCACATTATTCTTGAAGGGGTTCAAGAATAATTCCATATTTGAATTATATCTGAGCATTAAGAGAATGATAATTAAATGTGATTTAATTATCTTGATGCATGTGGAAATTATCTAATATAATTAAATATGATTTAATTATTGTGGATAAGAATAATGTGGATAGCAATATCCAATTATTCATAATATATTATAAATGTGATTTATAATGTATTAGAGAGAGCTAATTATAATTTATATTTGTTAATTAATTAATGATGTGTATTGGATACACATTGTGTAATTAATTGAAAATGTAAATTATATTTTGTTTTGGGTTGTGAATGTGATTCACAAATTTCCAATGGCAAGATTACAATATTCTCAAAATTATTATGAATTATTTTTGAAGAATAAATCCCAACAAAAGTTGTTGGAATAAATAATAGAGATTTTCATGGAGATATGCAATCTTATGAGATTTCATGAGATTGCCTCCACTTGAAAACAAGTGGACGGCTACCAAGTCCAATATGGAATTGGTGGCCGCCCACCATGTTCCAATGGGAGATGTAATCTACATGATGATTATCTCCTTATTTGTTTGATTTAATTTAGGATTGATTTATATTTAATTTATTAAATATATTTGATCTAAATTAAATTATTAGTTGTTGGCTTTTACCAACAACAATCTTGACCATTGGATTAAACATAAATCAATCTCATCCATTGATTTTATGTATCTCATGGATTGAGATCCATGGATCACAAAACCCTATAAATAGAGAGGCATACCATGCTCTCAAGGGTTGTGCTTTTGAAGCACATCTCTCTCTCTCCCACTCCACGCGTCACCTCTTCTCCTCTTCTCTACTTGGTGGCCGTCCACCGAACCCTAGAGGAGAGAAGCCGTCGTCGCTTTGCCACCACACCGCCGCTTCGACGTTCTTTGATTATTCGTCTTCTTTGGAGTGCTACGCTCGTGAAGAAGATGTTCGATCTTGTACGACGAGATCAGGAGTTCACCATACTTGGATCAACTCATTGGATTGCGAGGATCACGTGACTCATCCCCGCGCTCGCAAGTGTCTGCTCCGATGATCGGACTTGAGACAGGAGGTCTCTTTTCGTAGAGAATCAATCAACCACGTTTCAAGAGGTATTCCTTTATACTTGTTGTGGTTCTAGATGAAACGATCAGATAATCGTTCTTGGATCATGTGATTTCATTGCATGAAAATTTTTTAAATTCCGTTCCATCGAACAACTAGTCCGACTAGTCGTTCTTCATTGTATTCGATACGGTGCTTACTCTTCCGTGATGTGTTTGAGGATTATACCATATCCTTTCACACATCAACATTCTAATCCATAGAACATAGCAAGTCTCACATCTACTTTGTAAAATTTTCCTTTGATCTTCAAGGAAATTTTCTTATCACATAGAACAACGGAGGCTTCTTTTCATTTAAGCCAATCCACATTTATTACATAAGTAGCATATCCATCAATTTCCCCATCATGTTCCAAAATAGATCCCAAGTATCTAAAAGAATCTTTCTTCTAAATGTTATCATCGTCAATCTTCACCTTGATTCTTTCACCACTACTTCTATCAAATGTGCGTTCTATATATGCAGTCTTAGTCATACTTATACGAATTCTTTTAGTCTCTCATGCATGTCTCCAAACCTCGAGCTTTTCAAAAAAACAAAAAAATAATATTACAATACTCATAAAAACAAGTAATTAAAATTTCATTGCAAAAAAATTATTTCAATATCTCAGCAATTAAAAAAAACTTATTCAAAGACATAATATTCTATGACAAAATTGAATGTTTGCAAATGCAATGATAAATTACGTTGTCGTTCAAATAAATACGTATAAAAATGATATTTTTTTTCAAAAATACTTTGATGACATGAATGCTCTAATATTTAGGATTAAACATGTACTTATAAATGAAGTTGTTATGTATGGATACCACATTCAAACTATGTATGAAGATTAAAAGAGATATATAATTGATTTCCTTCCATGAGAAGTGGGAGAATTAGGAGAAGGGATGATATTTATTTAAAATTAGTAGAGGAATGATAATTGAGAATGTGTGTAACATATATGAAAATGATTAGAGTATTTACGATTGAGTAATGGGGTTGACGTGAAGAATTGAAATTAAACTAAATAGTGTAGTGACGAGGGGGGACAAGTGCCGGATGATAGGTTCGAGCTCAATGAGTTGAGTCGACCTCAACTTGGACTCGAACTCGATAAGAAAACATGGTCCTGATCTCGGGCTCAATAACGTTCGAACCCTATAATGATCGCTCTGACTCAAACTCATCGAGTTCGAGCTGGTTCATGAGCCTCTAACAAGTCGCGTTCAATGAATCGACATGTTCACGATCCTCTTAATGAGCCAAGTTCTTAGAGTTGAACTCAACGTGCTCGAGCTGGCTCACAAGCCCCTTAACGAGTGAGCTATCTTAACGAGTGATCTAGGTAAGTATGAAACAATGTTGCACGCTCCCTTATTCTTATAGAGATTCTCATATCTCGGGTTATTAAAGTCGCTCGGTGTGGGATTAAACATAACAACTTCTACACATGTGAGTATATCGAGTTATCGAGTTGAGCACGACCCAACTCGAGCTCAACTCGATAACTCTAAAGAGCCACAAATCCAACTTGGGCCCGGGCTTGATAAGTTTTCAAGTCAGGCTCACAAGCTCTTAACGAGCTAAGCAGTGGCGGACCCAACATTATAGATTGAGGGGGGCACACTGACAATCAATAGTAATAATAAAAATACTATAACATAAAAAATTACTATAAACATTCATATGCATAGATATATATATCAGAGTTATTTTACATACAAAAAATTTAAAAAACACACCCCATGTATTTAAAGTTGACCACGTCTAATTCTTATAGCTTGAAAAAATTCATAATATTATCATCAACAATAGAATCGAATATATCATTTTCAATACGTGCGAAAAAAACATCATTAACCATTCATCTCCCATTCGAAAATGGATACAAATATGGATATCATTTTTGTATCTGCAAACATCTGTATTACTATTCTTTTATCCATTTCATATATAAATTTAGTTGTAGATTTATTTTTAACTATGTATAACATAATTATCTTCTTTTACCATATTTGGTATACTTTTTTATGATATAAAAAATTAGTATATTTTTATTATGTTTTTTCTATTCAATTCATGCATATTTAAGTCTATTTATAGAGTATTTATAACATTACTCATATGTGATTAATATCCATTATATATATACATATTTGTATTTATTTTTAAGTATATGACAACATAGTTTTAATACCTGTCAATATATGTATTTGCATCTATATTTGTATTTAAAAATAGATAAGGACATGGCGATACCTATACTAGAATCTATATCCATCTGTTTGCATTCCTAGTAGGGACGCACGACACATCTATGTATATATACATGTTGTCGTTATGCAATGGGGCCATGATACTTGTCGAGCGAGGAGTCGACACCTTGGGGAGGGAGGCATAGTGAACGGGTTGGACTGACTTCTAGAGAGAATGCGAGAGAGGAGGTGACATTACTCGAGGGATGGAGGGTGGGAACGAACTACTGATGTGTAAGGGAATCGGGGTCTGAGGATGTCACCGGACTGAGAACTAGCACCGTGGGGATGGGGGGAGGTGCAATGGCTGGGGTTGAGGGTCCGGAGGGAATGCGAGAAAGGAGGTCGGAGGGCACTTGACGATTATTAAGGAGGGGGCACAATGGCTGGATTTTGATTTTATGGAATGCAACATTAATATAAATATAGTAAAATTTCAAACTTTAGAGGGGGCATGTGCTCCCCATAACACATATATAGGTCCGTCCCTGGAGCTAAGACCAAGTTGAGCTCGATCTTTCTTGACAGTCCTAAGGTAGGTCATTCAAGCCATTAGTGTCCTATCCGCTAGAAAAAATTATCTCAAGGCCCTCACCTCGCATATCGCTCGTCCTATGAACAACTTCAAAACTATGTTGGGAAACTTATCCTCCTGCTATATCGAGGATTACATCCAATTTCTCAAGAAAGGTGGTCAACCATGCTTCCTCAATATGCAATTATACCTCACCCCTTCACATAAGTATTTGAGAGATAAATTACATGACTGATTCTGATAAAAAAAATTCCACCCAAGGGTCTCCTTGTTTTTCTGATCGGTGTCTGTCATTCAAAACCTGTAAGACCCGTCCTCCCGAGGACCTTAGGTTACCCGTCAAACACGTCATTTGCACACTTAACAAGCTTAAGTTAATCTCATGCTTATGAAAACCTGGAGAATTTTTTTTCGCTTTTTAAACACGACATTCACAAGATTTAAATTTGGCTAAGCAAGCAACCACAAAAAAAACTAAAAGCGGAAGTAAGTAGTCCCAGAACAGAACAACAACATATCCATTCATTTTCATTTCATTCATATACATGCTGAAGTTCCACAACATTCAATATACATGTATATTTCCCAAAAGTGAGGATACAGAGGAGAACACAACCAACAACAGTCTAATGAGCTCCAAAAGAATATACCTGCTCTGAAAGTGTAGCACCAAAAAGAAACAACAGCAACCCAAACTATGTCGGCTACTCGGTCGCTGGGCCCTTGCCTGCCATAGTAGAAAAAGGACAAGCAAGTATCTGTCACAAAGTTGTCGAGTACAAAATCTACACAGTTTTACTAAGGAAAGTAGTAAGCAAAGACTAGCACAACTAGAAAAACAGTAAGGTAAGTATAGTGGACAAAAGAAGCTAGCAAGTAAAAGTGGGTTAATTGATTCTTTTAAATTATTTACTTGCTTTCTGAAGTCTAACAAGAACACACTCGCTCACTACCACACGATGTCTCCCTCGATCAATGGAACTAACCAACAACAAATCAAGCCTAGAAGTAAGTCTGTGGTCTTGGTCCGGTTAGGACCTCGATATCCGGGTTGGACTTCAAAGTCCAGGTTGAACCTCACACTATGACTCTGAGGTATGGTGTACGCCTCAGGGTTGGGGTGCCTCCGTAGGCATGCGATGGTGTCTTGCATCCTAACTAAGTTCCCAACACTCCTTCTAGCTTGTTCTCTCAACTCACATTGATCCTCGATCGACACATGTGATAGCTCGCTCCCGAAGGCGTACGTGTACTCACAACTCTCTCTCAACATTCACTCCTCGTTAGTCTCGACTAACGGTACTGTCGTCATTAGTCTCGTAGCGGATGAGTCTAAAGATCACATCTCTCTTACCCCGTCACGAGGTCATAAACCTGGTGGAAAGGTATTGATGAAGTTTTTAGTGTCTGCTACCCACTACCCCATCACCAGTGCACGACATGGTGGAAAGGTAATAATGAAGTCATCAGTGTCTGCTAAGACAGGAAAACCGCACTTCGTTGCGGATTTTATCATATTATATTTTTTTAACAGACTTATAAAATTTACAAATAAAGATATTTAATGTCTTAATGAAAAATATTACTTCTATAATTTATATGTATTTTATTTCAAATGAAAAATATTAATTATATAATCTATATGTAGTTTGTTGTTTTAAAATTTCAAGCAAATCTTTCTCCGGCGTTCAATGAGAAAGATATGGTTATGCTCTGCAATCAAAGTATATTTTTATACCCCAACAATCTTGATATTTATCAAAATTATAACAAAAAAATTAATTTGCATGCATAGAGGGCCTCATTTTAAGGTGCATATAAAGTATGGGGAAAATTTGCTATCTTGATACACGAACTTTAATAATTTTATATATTACGAAATAAATCAATTAATCTTTGATATTCTCTTTAGCGGTAAATTGGATTTGGAGAAAGTTGATCTAACTGAGCCAAGTGAGGAAATTCTCAAAAGCTAGAAAATCAAGAAAAAAATCCAAAGATACTTAATGAATTGACTAATCACTATGCAGAATATTTGGTTAATATGTGTTAAAAACGAACAGAAATCTGTTGAAAGAACTACAAAGAATTAAAATCAAACTTGCAATCATCTTATCAAGATTTTCTTAAATTGTATACAGTGTTACAAATATTCAGTACTAATTTTAAAATACTTTAAATATCAATGGAAGAATAAAATAGCATTTTTTATAAGTATAGGAGATAGATTGAGATATAATTTGTCTTATTCTAATATAGAAACTTGGAGGGAGAAAGAGAGGGTGGGGGTTTTGTGCCTAATCTTTTTGGAGAGAGAGAGATTTAATGGGGGAGAGAGATGGAGAGAGATATGGGGAGAGAGAATACGGGAGTGGAGAGAGAGAGTGGGGAGAGAGAAAAATGGAGGGGAGAGAGAATTAATGGGAAGAGAGTTGGAGGGAGAGGGAGGGAGAGAGAACATGCGAGTGGAGAGAGAGAGAACGGTAGAAGAGATTGTGAGAGATGAGGAGAGAAATGCCAAGAAGAAGCCACGTGTCAAGAGAGGGGAGAAGGAGGGAAGAATCCAGCTTTAATATAGTATATAGATAATTCATGATAAACTACATCTCTTTAAAACTAGTTCGCCTAATGTTTATATCTTTGCTTATCTAATGCTAAGAGCCTAGCGTATTTATTCACCGGATTTGCCTTTACAAAAAAAAATTCCCTACTAAATATAGATGATGTCGAGTTCTTGAATATTTTTGACATTCTAAACTTCGGGTTGCATCCATTTTCCTATTGGAAATTGAGAACCAAGCAAGCATTTTTTCGGTAGTTGATCTGGAAGAAGCGTTGTATGAGGATTCTCCATGGTATCTTTTGTTGGGATAGCAAGAGTATCCCTAAATCTTATCCTACAGCAAATATGACACAACAAATATGGGTTCCTCACACGAGAACCAAATGGCAACAATGACACGCAAGTTAGTACAAGCAAACCACAAACAATCAACCACACAGACAAGATTTTTACGTGGAAAACCTTTCCTCGGTGTGAGTAAGGGAAAATCACGGGTCAAGACCGGCAACGATTCTACAAAGTCAAATGAGACAAAATGTTCTTCTCGGTTTTTTCCTTGCCCCGTGGTTTTCCCTTGCTCACATTGAGTAAGGGATCCACGTAAAAATCTTTGTCTCGTGTGGTTGCTTGTTGTGAGTGCTTGTGATTGGTTTATCATAGTTGTTGTTTGGTTCCCGTGTGGGGAACACATATATTGTTGTGTATGTCATCTTTGACAGGAAAGGGATTTAGGGACAAGCCCCTATTAACATCCCCAACAGTTAGCAATGTTAACAATTAACACATATTTTCCAACGTAGAAGGCAACAATATATTTCATAACATGCAACTTAAGCAACAAATATGACATTTGTTATGAAATACAAGAATCAAAGATAATTGATCAACAAATAATATTTTGTTATATATCTGAATGAAAATATATGGCAATGAGTACGTTGATAATTTGTTGTTGTCAACCAAATTGATTGTAATCTAATAATTACAAATAAGATATAATTAGTGATTAATTAATCTCCTACATATCAGATCATTACAATCTAACACTACGATAAAAATGAACATATATAAATGAATAATTACATCATTTGTTGTCATATCCTGAAATTGGATCCCTTCAATTCGAGCTTCTTGATTTGAAGGTTGGATGAAAAAAACTTTATCCTGGAATTAATTTATGGTTGTCATATCTTTCGTAGTTAAATATATGATAACAAAAACATTTTGTTGGTTGATTTTTAAAATACGAAGTGAATATTGTACATGTTTTTCTATTGTTAAGAAAGAATTATATAACAATAATTATCCATTACATTTTTCTTTTAATATTTGAAAATATTAGCTTTGCAATGATTAACAAAAAATTGTAAAGAAAAATCAATGAATAATTATCGTGATATTAAACTTTAGCCATGAATATGACATCCAGTGTGAATTGCAAAAGTTAAAGATAATTTTGGAACCAGCAATAGTCTTGTTATCTATTTAACATTATAAGATATAACAATGAATGCTCAAATTATATTTGTTGTCATATGTCACTTTTTAGCGAAAAAAAATGAAACAAAGAGTAAAATAAAAAATTTACTCACGTGAAAGAATGATCTTTGTGAAACATGCAACGTAGACTATGAACAATATACTTGACTTTTCATATTATTATTTTTCTAAAAAAACTCTTTAAAAGAACTCCGTGTAAATTGCATAATTTAAGCATTCATTTATCACCATATTTCTAATCACTAAAGTGGACGCGGAGATGTAATGATCATAATTACAAGGAATTTTTGGAGGAATCTTGTAAAGATCCTAAAATATGATAGCATTTTAATTCTTTTTTTCTATTTTAAATAAATAATAGCGTGACTGTGTTAATTAACAGCTTTAATTTGAGTTAAATTTTTTAAGGTCAACAATTCGTTTCTAGCCCAATGTCTAAAACAATATTATGTAATGAAAATCACCAAATAATTTTCTCTTTGGAGAGATGGGTGTGTTTCATTATTTTTTTAAAGAAAAAAATATTTTCTGGATTTAGATCCACTAAATTTATATATTTGTCCATCATTCATCCATCTTAAATCTAAATTGTTTTCAGCATTTTTAGAATCTAACTCTATGAATGGAACCGTAATAGAGTAAATGGTACATAGTTTTTTAAGTTGATTTGAATAAAGAGTGCCTAATCTTATTATGTTTCTTTCATAATTGTTGATAGTCAACCAGAAAAACTATCTTAAAATGTATAGGAAGTTATGCTTAGTGTGTGTTGTCTTATTCGATTTTATCATCAAAAATGTTTACACCTTTAGTCACATTGTGAAGAATTTAATATAGACAAATTATATGCTTATACGGAATTATAGAAACTGGTCATTGAGATTCATGACATACTAAGAACAATATTAATTAACATGTTTATCTTTGACATCAAATATAAGATTATCATATATGTAGAAAAACATCATAGGATACAGAAGTGTTTAAGAAGAATAGACTAATATTTATGCAATATGTAATATCATCTCAGTCGACATCAAAGTTATCATTGATCAAATATGGGGCGGGTATCAAATGAGATCTTAGAAAATGAAATGTATCATAATAGATCCTCAAATATAGGGCATGTATCAAATAAAATCCCAGAAATGAAATGTATCGTAATAGATCCTCAAGTATAGGGCATGTATCAAATAAGATCCTCAAAAATGAAATGTATCGTAATAAGCCTCCAAATATGGTGTTGGTATCAAATAAGGTCCCAAATATTTCCATTTTCATTGATATCTACCACATATTCGGGACCTTATTTGATACTAGCACCATATCAGCCCCATATTTTGAGGACTTCTTATGATACACTTTGTTTTTGGAACCCTATTAGATACATATCCCTTATTTGGAGATATATTTTAATACAATTCGTTTTATGGGATCTTATTTGATACATACCCCATTTTTGAGGACCTATTGTGTAATTTTAAAGCTGGGTTTCTGTTGCTTATGACACATGATAGGGCCCTTTGGCCTCATCCTCTCCATTCTCAAGCCCTCCCCACCACCACCACCACTCTGTGAAGCGCCGCCTCATGAGACAATTAGGACACAACCATCTCTCATTCGGGAAGTCTTCCGTTTCCCACTCATGTGCCTCCTCTGCTGCCCACACCGCCACTCGGAGGCCCCATCCTCCGCCTTCTTTGTGTGAATCCAACAACCAGTTCAATGACCTCCAAGGAAGGGTGAGACACGTGATCAACATCGGGGCGAAGGTGTTGGATCTGCTATCAGAGGCGTTGGGGTTGGAGGAAGGGGCTCTGAAGAGGATGGCTCTGCTAGAGTGGAGGACCATGGTGAGCCACTACTACATGCCCTGCTTGCGACCCGAGCTCACGTTGGGACTCGAGGGCTACACCATCCCTGGTGCACTCACCGTCTGGTGCATGATAATCACGTCGGGGGCCTGTAGATGAGGAAGATGCAGGGATCAGGCGAGGGGAGATGGATCGACTTGGATCTGGACCCTGGCGGCATTGTCATCAATATTGGGGATATTATGCATGTTTGCTCCCTTCGCATTGTTTATATATTTGAATTTATTATTTGAATTTATTGTTGATTTGGTAGCGATTTTGAACACGATATTAGAATTCAAACATGTTTGATTGTCTGTTTTTTATCATAAGTGCTATAAATGTAGCTTGTATTGTTGGGGATTGTTTGATATCTTTGGCATCCCTCAAGTATTGAATGCAATAGATTATTGTGGTTAACCACATATGATCCTCTAACAAGGTGAAGAGTCCTTTGTAAGTAAAGTGTGAGTAAGAAGCAAAGAAATTGGTATTAATGAGTAAAAGAAAAAGATCCTTCCAACAACAACCAAGTTTTTCCCCTCAAAAGTATTGTTAATTTACATTCTTTTTCAAATAACAATTATAAGTAAATGCATGCCACAAACATATACTACTATCTCCTTGAGGTAATTTTTTAGGGATTTTATCACTTGTGCCCCTCCGAGATATCGCAATATCAGTTATGCCTCTATCTTTTTTGGTAATATCAGTTGTGCCCCTCACTTCTTTCGCCGTTATCACTTGTGCCCTTCCGTCAGATTGACCGTCAATGAGTTGACTTAACCATGGTTTTTTCAAACTTTGGTGCAGTTAAGAGGGGTATTATTGTCCAGGAGGAGGAGGACGTGGGCGTCTCCGACGAGCCCCTCACCGTTGGACAACCCATTGGCGAGGATCATCCCAACGCCGCTGTTGCCAGACTTTATACTACCGTGGTCGCATAGAATGTGCAATTCGTGG
This sequence comes from Ottelia alismoides, assembly GCA_037367405.1. Lineage (NCBI taxonomy): Eukaryota > Viridiplantae > Streptophyta > Magnoliopsida > Alismatales > Hydrocharitaceae > Ottelia > Ottelia alismoides. Next base: position 895,840 of record JAZKJV010003078.1, read on the forward strand.
AGATCTTGAAAAAGGAGGTGGAGAAGTTCTGGCTTATGGCGCACACCGGCAGCCCGCAGTACGTGGTCGGCGGCTCGGCCACTTGCATAGCTTCCGGAGCCTTCTGCCTCGCTGCCGTGGGAATCTTGGTCGAAGCCTATTTCTGGTCGCGTTTCCACGGTTCCAAATTCTGTAGCGGGGTTTCCGACTATGGGCGGTCCACCAAGGTGGTCTTCTACTCGCAGACGGCCACCATTTTAGTGGGCTCTGTGGCCCCTGTAATCATATGGTTCAATGCAAGGAACTTCAGAGGTAGCCGGGGCTTCTGGAAGGAGTTCACAATAGAGAAGTATTGGGTGGAGTGGTTGAAAGATTGGAAAGTTAAGCATCTGCCTTTTGACGATGGCAGAAGATGGAAGAGGAAGGTTATCCATACTGGAAAGAACTTGGTTTCGAATGTGTTCGTAAAGGTGCAGAAAGTGTTGATCCTTCTAAGCAAAATCGCGAGGATGTTCTCTGTGTTGCCTCTGGATGGGATTCTTATTGAGAAGGTTGCTAGTGGAAAAGTTGAACTGCATTCCTAGACGAGACAGTCTGAAGAGTCCGAGCACATTTGTTCTGCACTTGGATGGAGAAGACAGCTGGCTTCATAGATGTTATAAAATCACTTTATATGTGTATGAAAAGAACAGGTCGGGGCGGCCTGGAGGCTGGGGCGGAGGGGCGGCAGGGGGTGGAGGGAGGTCGGGGTGGCAGGGAGGTCGGGGCGGAGGGGCGGCATGGGGTGGGGGGAGGTCAGGCCGGCAGGGAGGTCGGGGCGGAGGGGCGGCATGGGGTGGAGGGAGGTCGGGGCGGAGGAGGGAGGTCGGGGTGGAGGGGTGGAGGGAGGTCTGGGCAGCAACAAGTGGGAGAGGAAGAAGATGGGAGAGGAGGAGAAGGGAGGAAGAAGACAGAGGAGGAGGAGAAGGGAGAAAGATGACATTTCAATTCATTTTTTAAATTTAATTCCTGATGTGTCCCTAAAGATAACGTCTGTTTGAGTTTTGGATGGATGGATACTAACTCAAGGGGTACAAGTGATAGATTTGCAAGAAGTGAGGGGCACAACTGATATTATCAAAAAGATAGGGGCATAACTGATATTGTGATATCTCGGAGGGGCACAAGTGATAAAATCCCAATTTTTTAAGGGTTTTCTGAGATATTGCAATATCAGTTATGCCCCTCTCTTTTTTTGAAATGTCAGTTGTGCCCCTAACTTTTTACAAAATTCACAGTTCTACACTTTTGTAATATCAGTTATGCCCATACTTTACCTTAACAGAAGGGCAGAACTGTGAATTTTGCAAGAAGGTAGGGGCATAATTGATATTCCAATAAAGGGAAGGGTATAACTAAAATTGCAATATCTTAGAGGGGCACAACTGATAAAAATCCTTTTTTAATAAGTTTTGCATTATGCAAGCCATGGTTTAACATGCCAAGTAGTGGAAACTTCTCTAATTGTTAGCTTTTGAATCAATTTTAAAATGTTTATTTCTCTTCCATTCACTCTAACTAATGATACACATCTAGAAATAATTAAGCTACCAACAAAATGTTGGTTTTCGGTCAATAGTTCGAATACAAGATTCTTTTATTTAATATTTTTCTTGTCGGCGTCCTTTATGTTAGCAAGAAGTTTAAATAATTCACCATTTTGTATTATCTGTTTAATACTTGCAGAGGATTCTTACTGATACTTGGATTGACGAAATAATTTGTTATGGCACAAGATTCCTCTTTGGAAGTCTTTTTGTAATATCTCTATGTAATATGCATCCCTTGTCGTCTCAAAAAAAGTCCTATCCTTTTTTTATTGTTCTTATTTACCAACACTAATCAATGCATCTCAACCAAGTGAGACAAGGGTCTGAAACATCGATGCCTCCTATACTCTAGCATTATCCTACTAACTTTGCTTTAATTGTAGTGGTCAATAGAGTTCAGCATTGAAAGAAAAGAGGCACCTGCAGTAGAACAGAAAAAATGGGAGCATGGTTTAATTTAGAGATCTAGAGGGGAATTTTGTATACTCCTTTCTTTAATATACTAATTCATATGGAATCAGGATGGTTTCCCATTTATATGATTACTAATTACATTGTAACATCTACATTTTCCACATGATTTTCGTGAGAATATTTCATATTCCCATCGGAAATATATGTTGTACTAACACCACAGTATAGTTTATAGCATATTATGCACATGATAAGTAATAAATCAATAGGCACGAATAAGCAGGAATAAGTACGAGGAATAAGGAGAATAAGTGTAAACAAATCAGTAAGCGGGAATAAGCAGGAAAATAGATCTTAGATTATGTTCCAATGCTTTTTTCTTCTACCCCAAAGGGATGTTCAGTTCGGGAATAAGCATGAATAAGTATGGGGAATAAGGAGAATAAGTGTATAATCTATGTTCAGCTGGAAAGATAGGAATAAGGACAATATGGTAGAACAAGGGTAGGTAAGGTGGAATAGAGATAGGAATAAGGGATGGATAAGGTGAAATAATGGGATGTAGATGAGAATAGTCGTATTTGGGAATCGCATCGGACAGGGAATTGGCTCCTTATTCCAGGGTTTATTCTCCAAATGAACAATGCCTAAGGGGGCATTCAGTTTGGGAATAAGCAAGAATAAGGGTGAGAATAAGGAGAATAATGATCTATTCTCCATTCGACTGGAGTATAGGAATAAGGAGAATAAGCAGGAGTAAGTGTTATTTTCTGTTTGGCTGGATATCGGGGTCTAAGGAATAAGTTTGAAAGTTAGTTAAAGTTGTTGGTTGTTATTTGTTTTGGTGAGTTCAAATAAATAGTAAATTTGTAACATATAATAGTTACTAACAAACCAATACAAACTTCCACCTGAAAATTAAATATCCAAAATTCATGAAGCCAAAGTTCAATGTATATTATTTACATTAGCACATACTTATCATACACCATTTCCTCTGCACATATGTAGAAGTTGATCCGACTGTCATCTGTGCCATCAGTCTCTGCTTCTCCTGCAGTTGTCGTTGGTTTTCCTCTAGCTTCTCAACTAAGAATTCTTCCAAAAATTCTAGCACATTTATTAAATCTATCAAGAAAACCTTCTCTGCATGTAAGGACTCCTGTGTTAGGATCAATGTTGATGCCTTTACATTGTATCTGCGAGATCTCTGCAAGTATGATGTGATTTGATAATTGTCCTTATTAGAATGCATAAATTGAATTTTAATTTATTTAAAGGGAAAAATTACTTATTTGGAGGCAATTGTACGACAAACGATCCTTGACGTCCTCGTGTCTACGCAAGCCCTCGAAGATTAGGCCGACATTGTCTGGGGAGAAGCATCTACACCCTTGAGTCTTTCCCGATCGTAACGAGGCATGGCCATAACTAGGTCTGGTTCTTGGAGAAAATTCAAATACCAATATATCAAAAAAAGAGTCTTGAAAGAATTAATCAATGGACAATTTCTCCAAAAAAGCGACAAATAATTTACCAAGAAATTTCCCTCAGATTACACCTTTTACATACAAGCTAACGTTGACGGTTCCATCTATTATGACATACCACTGTAATAGTTGCTTAGCCATGTTTGTTGTTGCATCACCGGTTGGTTATTCGAAACGTGGGACATCATCATCAGGATATGAATCATGATCACTGTAAAATTAACAAGGAAATTGAACTAAAAAGCATCCGAGGTGGTGCTCATATAGTATTTCTCGATACAATATAGGTTCAACATCGATGTAATATCTCAAGCAGTAAAACAAAAAATATGAAAACGAATAGACGGAGAAATGAAGATGACCCAACAAGATAGTTAAGCATTCTCCCATGTGGTTGTTGTCAAACCGTTACACAGCAGATCTCCGGCACAGATGTCATTCTTAGAGACCTTGATATCACTCGTTGTGAAGTTATTATCAGAATCCTCGTCACCTGTCGTGGACTCCATAGGGACCCAAACTTGTGTTGAGTCACGTGGAGATGACTCGATATCTGATCCTCACCTTGAACATCGTGGATAAAGTTATTGATGATGCAACACACCATTACAACTATCACCTATTTCTCGAAGCTGTAAAATGTTTGCTCATTGATTGCCTTGAATCGATCTTTCATTATCCACAATCTCTGTTCGACATATGACCGGAGTTGTGAGGGTCTGTGATTGTACATCTCCTCGGGCTTGGCATATGTGTGGCCCCTCTGATCCCTAAACTGCAGCAGGTGCGTGATGACTCCATGGTATGGCATGAGGAAGGTATCCGTGTTTGCATATCCACAATCCAAAAGGAACTTCCAACCATTAGGTACACGAAAATCTCCCACGTCCACGGCCCACCTCTGCACCTTCATGTCATGGTTGACCCCTCCCATCTCGCACCCACACATAGTTTTATGTAACTGAAATAGACACATGCCATTATGTTATGTGCTTGTGTTCGGTGTCTGCTCTTGATCTTCGGAGCGATATTTGCAAAGACATTCACAGGGGTAAGCGTCTCGTTAATCTCTCAAATCACATCCTGAAAATGGATATAATTTTACATACCATGTTACTATATTGAAAAGGTGTTACATAGACATGATATGTCATTTATCCAATTTTACCTTGAAATATGGACAGAAGTTGCTATTATGAAGTATAAAGTCCGGGATCCCGCAGGCAATCTTACGCTGACATGTGGATGAAATTATCTTTGAGGGAGACGATGCATGTAAGGACATCATTGAGATGCTTTGAAATAATATCACATAAGCGTTGGAAATATCACAAAGAATCACATTACAACCTTGGTAATACAGTAATATGTAGAGCGATTCCTCAGCCTTTAGGTGCCTCAAATCCTTTAGGCCCATCCTTTCCTTTAGGCAGGCATAGAGATGTAAGATAGCGTCAGGAGACATTCGACAAACCTCATACAATTTGCCGATGTGGATGTGCAACATCTCTTGGATCCATATATGGCTCCTACGCATGGAGGTGTGCTTCGGGACCGAGGGATGTATCCACCACATATGTTTTCTGTGTCCTCTTCATCCTCCGAGACTGTCCACAAATATATCATACTTAGCATGACCAAGTTGTACCTCATCACGATGATATCTACCATGCCATCCATTTCCTATGAGAGAGCTCCTCAAAATATGGGGAAAAAAGGAAATACGTGCAACATCATCAAAGAAATAATAATTGGAAAGAGACGTTGAGTAAAATGTGTTGTAAACAAGAGAATTAAAATCCTACATAGTGTTCGAGAGGACAAAATAATATTACATACCAAATAGATTCTAGAAACAAGAGAATTCCTACTATAAAATAGACGATATTTAAAAGTAACAAGTCATCGGTAGACTACCACGACCCTTCCAACTGCTAAGGTGAAGCGTCCCTATGACTTGATGAGTTAGATGTTTATCCAGGCGGCTAACTTAGCCGGGAGGGACTGGGTATGGTTGAAGATGATCTGTTCATAAGGATCATGGAGGTTGTGTAAGAGCTTGATTTGTGCTTTTGGGGAGATGCCCGGAAGCAATGCTTCCAACTCGTACAGAATCTCTTCCACCCCTTCATGGGGATTCTTGGTGGTCCATGCTCTGATTTGCTCCCTTTTTAGCTCAAGCGTTTGTGTTGTTAGTCGAACCACATCCTCGCCAACCACCTGTGAAGTGAGGGGGCCACCATCACTCCGGGAGCGCTTGCTAGCCGACATCTGTCCCCATGAATACCTACTCATCTTCTGCTAGAAGGTTGACTTGGTTGCGCCCCCCCCTTTCCCCTACCAGATCAGGCACCTCGGGAGCATCTATTTCTTCTTTTATCTCATGCTCGAAGGCTTGATGTGTACATGTGTCCGCCTAAAAAAAGATTGCAAACGATCCCGATGGTTATGTCTGAGATGAGAAGGTGTATGCCCCTCTGGCATTGTACTCTCTCACAGTTTCATCTACATGGTCGTAGTAAGGGAAGGACTTCCTTCGATACGGCTTGTAAGCCTTGTTTATCTGAAGGAAACAATACTTGAGAAAATGCTCTAAGCAAATCTTAGATCCCCCTACTGTGGATTAACTAACTTACACACCGTTAGCAAAGTTGATTCATCAGGTGCCACTACTGTACAGGTCATTGGGTCTCACCCCCATCCGTTCTTGCTCATAAAGTGTACGAAGGAGGTATAGTTCTTCTTTATGGTCTTCCATCTATTATTGAGCTTTGGCTTATCCCAGTTCCTCCCAATCTATATGTTGAAGTGGGTTATGATACTCTGCCATGCGGGCAATGTGAAGGACCCTCTGACCCAGTCGCATATGTCGAAATAGTGCTTGAACAGCTGAAGAAGACACTCATCCTTGGTGGGTGTCCATGTTACTCAGTGTGCACCTCCGAGGAGCTCACATCACATGTAGCCATCTTATAGGAATGTGGTTAAACAACATAGTGACATTGCCATAAAGTTGTTCGAAGCCTAGTAAACCCCTAACCGCAAAATTAAAACTCACAGCACAATATCCCCATTAGCAGCATACTGTCTGGATGCTCAGATACCCAAGCACTTGATCGGCATCATAATCATATGTTTGGTCTAAAAGGATCCAACAACATGAGAGACATTGACAAGCAGAAAGCAGGCTTATGTGCAACTCATCAAGCAAGCTAACGCAAACAAAGCTACAAGGCTTAATGATATCTGACAGGGCATCTGAATGTGAAAAAAGGATCCAACATCCAAAACAAGACCAATAATCTTCACTCGAAAAGTAGAACTTGAACAGGGATCCACCAAAACATATCAAAAACCAATCCACCACAACATATAACAAAGCATCACACCAGCCATAAAAGGAACCGGGAGATAAAATCATCGCCACCAACCATCAAATCGCAATCAATCTTCTCCCAAAACAGAGCATATGTCATAAGGAATATGAAGAAAAAAACAACCACCTAAGACAAGCTCAGATCATCAACACTCCAGCAAAGTATATACACCAGCCACCAAAGGAATAGGGAGATAAAATCATCATCACAAGCCATCAAATCCCAATCAATCTTCTCCCAAAATCAAGCATATGTCATAAACAATAGAAAGAAAAAATCATCACAGTGGACATCTAAGGCAAGCTCAGATCATCAACAATCCACCACAGCATGTAGCAAAATATCATACCAGCCACCAAAGGAATGGGAAGATAAAATCATCACCACTATCCAACAAAACCAATCAATCTTCTCCCATAACATAGCATATGTCATAAGAAATAGGAAGATAAAATCATCACATCAGCCATCTAAGGCAAGTTCAGATCATCAACACTCCAGCATAGCATATAGCAAAGCATCACACCTGCCACCAAAGGAATGGAGAGATAAAATCATCACCACCAACCACCAAATCCTAATCAATCTTCTCCAAAAATCAAGCATATGTCATAAGAAATAGGAAGTAAAAACATCACAACAACCATCTAACAAGCTCAGTCATAAAAAATCCACCACAACATATAACAAATTATAACACCAACCATCAAAGGAATAGGGAGATAAAATCATCACCACTAGCCACTAAAATCCAATCAATCTTCTCCCAAAATTGAGCATATGTCATAAGAAATAGGAAGAAAAAAACATCAAAGCATAACCAATTAAGGCAAGCTCAGATCATCAACACTCCAACAAAGCATGTAACAAAACATCACAACGGTCACCAAAGGAAAAGGGAGATAAAATTATCATCACCAGTCACCAAATCTCAATCAATCTTCCCCCCAAAACCGAGCATATGTCATAAGAAATAGGAAGAAAAAATCATCACAACAGCCATCTAAAGCAAGCTCAGATCATCAACAATCCACTACAACATATAATAAAGCATCACACCTGCCACCAAAGGAATGAGGAAATAAAATCATCACCACTAACCACCAAAACCCAATCAATCTTCTCCCAAAATCCAGCATACATCATAAGAAATAGGAAGAAAAAATCATCACAACAACTATCTAAGGCAAGCTTAGAACATCAACAAATCAGGATATTGCATACAATAGATATAAAGCCACCAAAACCAGCCATAAAATTCCCAGTAATGTTCATCTAAAAATGGCATATATGCATCTATTATAGGGAGAAAATCATCATAGCAGACAACAGAGTGAATACAATAGAGATTGAAAACTGAGCATATTGCACTAATCTTCTCACTAATCTGGGCATCTCAGTAAAACATTGAATTAAACAACATCAACAAGCAAATTGGAGAATCGAAGTCACAACAAAAGCAAAGCAAATGATCACATAAAAATTGTGAGCAAAACATTCAGTATAGGCCAAACCCACGGAGTAATGCCATCCAAAAATCAAGACCCAACAACCATCGCAATATAGGGATAAGGAGTTAAGATTCCAAATAGCCCATAGCTTAGCAATAACGAGGAAGAAGGCACCTCAAAATACAAAAGCCCAAAATATTACAGAGATAATACCTTAGATTGCAAATAACCCACAACATCGACGAAATATGGAACCATAAGTTCAAAAAGATCAGCTCAGCAACAGATCGAGATGGGCGTAAGGAATGATCCTTCCATTCCATCTTAGACAGGTTGATTCGAAACCCTAGGTTCCGATTCGGATGCCATGTTTGAGAGAACTATACAGATCCAAAGACACCATGCCCCTATCGCCAAGGCATGGGTGATGTCATATATACAAGGGAAGACCACCACATATCCCCATTGAATGGAAGTAAAGAGATCGGTATCGATATTCATGAGTCACATTGTAGAAAGACAACCTACAAAGGAAGGAACAAAAGTCAACAACAACATGCATCATGGGAGAGCGTCGCTATTGAAGGTGATGGGAGATGGGAGGACACATGCGCAAGAGGGAGGGGAGAGATTTGGTGGGAAGAGAGCGTGGGAGGAGAGGTGAGAGGGGGAGATTAGTAGGGATGAGGATTTCTCAATCCATCGCTCGGAGAAGGAAAAGACGAGGGTTTATCGTAACATCGTGGTTTGTGTCGGGAGGGGAATTGATCACCTATTCCCAAGCCAATTCCCCTATCGAATAAGTCTTCTCTAAAGCATCATGGAACCTTTATGGCATCATGCATCCCCAGAATTTACTCACATATTGATTTATGGCCATCCATCTGGAATATATGGTGCATTTGAGTTGTATGTATAGACATTGTCCAATGATGAATACAATAGTGTCAAGCATCAATTGATGGTGAACTCGATGGAGTCAAGGGTTGCAGTTGTTGTTCTTCAAGCCCGAGAAGAAGGGTGGTTCAGACTACTATGGGCTGCTATCGGGGATATTAGCTCGGGATAAACCAGCATGACTCTGACAGGTTACCGTTCTTGAGTTCATCAGATCTTCTTTAGCAGGCAGTTGGGAACCAGATTCATGATAGACCACTTTAGGGTATTGATAAAAATATTCTACAAATATTTAAAAAAACTATTTTCAAGATAAACATTATACATAATTTTAATAAATTTTAATAATTTTTTGACACTAATAAAAAAAATTAGTATTACTTAAAAAATAAGTTTATACATGAAATTGGATTTATAGTCCTAATTTAGGGAGAAGAGTGAGATTCATTCTGTAATTAATTCTGGAGATAAAATAAACCAGGAGGTCACAAGCATTAAAGCAAAAGATAAGAGTACAAATACAGACACATGAATCTTCCTCGCAAATTTTTAAAATAAGTTCTAATTTCACCCATGTCTATGATTTGGAGCAACTAGTAACAGAAAAAATAAAAAGAAGACCATAAGAAGAGAGGCTTATCATCACATATTACTTAAATTATTTATATATGATTAATTACTTTTGTTTAGATGAATATTTGTTACCGTTGCGAAGCGTGGGAGGTCTATTGAAGCCACTATTTACGTGGCTACTCACATGAATGTCGATGATTTTTGTGTGATATAATAAAAATAATATTATATACATAATATAGTACTATAATATGTATAATAATAGTTTTAAATAATATCCATTTTATATTTAAACAAATAAAAACATAACATAAAAATATTATAAATCAAAAAAAAAATAAAAATACATTTTAAACAATAAAATTCTAGGAAAAAATTATTTGGAAGATTTCGCGGCATATTAAAATGTACTCAAACACCAACCTTAGAAATTCAAATATACTTGATATTATATAAAAACCATATAAAATAAAAAAAATCTTTAAAATACGTACCACATATCATTTAAAAGGTATTTAAATATTTTATAACATAAAAATAAAAACTAGAAATATTTGTACTGTTTGTTATTTTCAAATCAATGGAAAATATTATGTTTGTAAATAATACTTTTTAACTAAAATCAATTCAAAATTCAATAAAATATTCAAAATCTACTAAAAATTACCCAAACAGAAGAAAATATACAATCCTTTACGAAGTGTGGGCTCATACACTAGTATACTTAAGATTGAGGTTATTTATTTAATTAGAAAAACAATATTACTCAACTTTTGTATACTAATTCCGCTTGATTGTAATTTTCTGATTAATTTTACAAAATAAAATCTCGTGGAGCTCGAATCAGCAACCTCAAATGTTTCACACTTGCATTACGACCACTAGAATTAATATCAAATAATAGTATATAAAGGAATTATAGATGACTGCTCTTAAAAGGATTTTTATAGCACGATCACCCCTACAAACTTTTTCAATTATGCGACAATCCCTTAAATCTTCATGTTTACCCATGACCCCTATAAACTTACTAACTTTAAAATTCTTGAATTAACTTACATCGAGTTTAGAGTTAACTTTAATGGAATCCATTATAGAAGTACTTTACTTTTACAATATATTAAATTTTCAAATAGCATGACATCCTCCATCAAGGTTTAATCCATCATCTTCTACATTAACCATCAGTCGTACGCACCAAGGTCAGTCATTGCCTCCTCCTCCCTCCCCTCCCTCATCCCCGTGTGATTCCCATCACAATTGGTATATGGCCGAAGCATTGGATGAGTTGACATCGTCGATAAGCTTCTGAGATACATAAGCAACCCATCGTTGGTCCTCTCTTCCGTGGTGCCTCTAGCTGCAGCTCTGAATTCAGCTAATGATTCAATGATCTTGATCTTTGTCATCGACCAACTCAAAAGTGTGGTATGCATATGAAGGATATGGAAGAATCCTCAAGCGCATCATGGAAGCATGACGATCGCATCATATATGATCAAGAGCGACTAGTCGTACTACTTGCTCGGTGCAACTGAATTTTAAAATTTTTAAAAATGATGAAATCAAATGATCCAAGAACACTTCTTGGATCGTTTCATCGAACCATGCAATAGATATAGGAATACCTCTTATAGCATGGTTGCGATTGAGCCTCTAAGAGAAGAGACTTCCTGCCTCAAATCTGATCCGTCTGAGGAGATGCTTGCGAGCGTGGGGATGAGTCGTGCACTTCTCATAATCCAAGTCATTGATCCAAGCAATTGATCTCCTGATCTCGTCTCACGAGATCCAATGCCTTCTTCACAAGTGATATGCACTAAAGAAACAGAGACCCAATAGTCGTCGAAGCGGTAGCGCAATGGCAGAGCGACGACGAAGGAAACCTTCTCTCTATGAGAAGAGTGGACGACCACTCTTAGAGAGGGAGAAGGGGTGATGTGAGAATGAGAGAGAGAGAGAGACATCATAAATTATGTAGCCCGAAGAGCAAGGGGTGCCTCTTCTTATATAGGATTTTGGGAGTCCATAGATCCCAATCCATGGACATCACACAATCAATGGATGAGATTGATTTGTGTTTCTTTCAACGGCCATGATGTTGTTGTAAAAATACAACAACAAATGATTTAATTTGCATTGATAAATCAACATAATTAATTTCAAAATTAAATCACTTTGACTAGTCTTGAGATAATGAGGAGACTAATCTCATCCCCTAGAAAGGAGGGGGGACGACCACTCTTCTCCTTATGGAGATAGTGGTTGTCCACCCTTATGGGGTGGAAGGAGTCCATCTCCTCAATTTTTCATGAGATCGATCTCATGATATCTCCAAGATTTGCAACAACTCTTGTTGTAAATAATTCCACAAAAAATAATTCATAATTATCTTGTGAATATTGCAATCATGCCATTGAAATTATGTGAATCACATTCACATCCCAAAACAAAATGTTATTATATTTTCAATTAATCATTCAAAGCGAATCCAATTCACATCAATAATTAATCAACAAATATAAATTATAATATTCTCTCTCTAATATATTATAAATCACATTTATATATACATGAATAATTTATCAGTGCTATCCACATTATCATATCCACAAAAATTAAATCACATTTATTTATATTGGATTATCATTTGCATTCAAATAGTATGAATCAAATTCACATTATTCATGATAATTAAATCACATTTAATTATCCATTTCTCAATGCTTAGATATAATTCAACAATGGAATTATTCTTGAACTCTTTCAAGAATAATGCGCTTTCTCTGCAGATACTTGAAGATAAGGACATGGCGATTGTATTGTTCCACGTATAGTGACATAGATATTGAGATTACATCTCAAATCCAGATCTCATGGACCTCTCATAGATGCTTGATTTAATCAAGGCTGCAAATCTAACCTTCTCATTGCATCTGAATCTCATCAGATCAATGTCCAACACTTGGACCAAGATCAGATTACCTCTCTACTGAGAGGAGACACTAAAATCCAGACTTCTTTCATCACTCCCTCGGAATGGAAGCATCATGGTTATACAATCGTTTATGATCACATCACCCTCGGGTATTCCTAGTACCTGTACATCCCGCATTCTGGAATACCTATGATCAACCCGAAGATATAGATCAATTTTACAATGTCATCTTTAGGGTTCCATCATCAAGTTTCCCATTCTTGGTCATTGGGATTTGGTATGGATCATACGCTTTTCAAAATCATATATCATACCTTTCAAATTCTTGTCATGCTTCCAAAGCACGACGACCATGCATGGAATTTGATCGGTCCCAATACCTCATGAGTGAGCTCATGTCTTCCGGTTCATAAGTGAACGTGTATTATCCCTTTGAGAGATCGTATTACTCATATGCCCTTGTATGCACACCACGTGTTGGTGTACAGGCCTTGGTTAGGTCATCAACCTATTCGTCTGTCAAATGTACAAACTCAGACATATAGTAACACATTTGTCTCCGGTCAGCGGATGCGTGCTCATATCGTGATAGTTTACGATATAGACTTTGGTTATCTCGATCTTGTTAAGTAAACTCTTTGACCTAACTAACATGACACCTGCGAATCTCTATTCCCATGCAGAGGACTTGCATCAAGAGGTCGGTCAGATATCAGCCTAAATGAGAAAGGATTGTCATCTCCTACTCAGGCTGAAGATCATCTCTCAACAATCATTTGACGGTGCTTGATGAGTCCTCAGTCTAACTCCTTAGATATACATCCAAACACCAGCCTCTATGATTCTATTACTGAATCAATAGTTGTATGATTATTAAGATGGTCATGGTACATAACCCTAATTGTACAGAGGGACCTTATAGTGCATTCATTCATTAATCTCAGAAAGGGAGTGAAAAGAATCAATAACTTTTATTGATAAAATCAAACATTACAATAACATTTATTGTTGGAATGTTTGCCTCAGACTCACATGGCTAACGACATATATTGTCGACTTCCCTTTTTCATGTCATTGCACTATAACTGCTATATAAGGTTGTGACCCCAAGCTCATTGAGTAGACTTCTGGTCTCCAACCCTTATATTGTCATGGCTATTTGAGGTTGATTCCCCCTCTCAATAATGGGCAACTGTTGAAAGGCTTCAAGAAAAGGGGGGTGATCGAATACGACTATAGTTGGTCCAAATTGAGGATATGCCTTGAATCCTAACCATCTATTCCAAGATGAAGAACACCCCCCCCCCCCTCCTGATCACCTGACCCTGCAAGTATGGGGTCTTGAGGTCTTCTTTTTCCACAAAGTATAAAACTGATTGATACTGCCCAAGAATGTGTGAACCTTGTAAATCTCTATGTCTTTGTGCTTGCGTGATTGATCGTATTTGTGTGTGTGTGCGTGCGCGCGCGCTTTTGTGATTGGCAACATTGAGAAAAGTTCCCATACCAGAAAGGAACTTACCCAATGCGCGCACCCCTTAAAAAACACTTTAGCCATTTGCCCATGCATCCAAATGACCCCAAAAAACTAAGATGATCACAGTTCTTAACTCCTATATACTAGTTCATTTATCCTCTCATTCGTTTGAACTCTCTTTTGGGGTGGGTTGGGCCATATGTATTTATTTTGAGGCCTTCCTATGGGTTGTCCTCTTCCTTCCTTCAGATTCTCTCAAATATTTCTTCCCTCGTATATCTCTCTTCTTTATTCTATTTCCAAATGCCAAGCATCCTGTAAAGGACAGGATGCCCCTTATGCTATATTTTCATCCACAAATATCTTGGCTTCTCTCAAATATCTCTTCGTCTTCTTCTTTTTGCCCAACATGTATACAAAAATCTTCTAATCTCATCCGTGTAACCAATCAAAGAGCTTAACGGAGAAATTATTTTAGCATTAGGAGGAAAAGTTTATCGAATTGGGATCTGATTAGGTAGATAACATAACAACAAAGCCTTCTCTCACGTTAAGTAGCATTGGCTACTTGGACTCTTTGCCTCCGTTCAAACTTATTACGTATTATTCTCAGACTTGAGTTCAAATAACTAAGATCCCTTCGAATAGTATTCCAACACTTCTTGGAGGTTTCTTGCACTCTTTTAACAGGCTCAAAACATACCAAATCTCACATCTTCTTACTTGTGCATCAATAGACCTCCTTTGCAAATGGTCAAACCACCTTAAGCAGTTATCTTTTCATCTTATCTTCTATTGGAACTACTACATCTTCTCTTCTGATCACATCATTCCAAATCCGATCTTTTCATGTATGCATACATCCATAGGATCTGATTAGATAGATATCGAACAAAGTATGATGAGCTTTGATACCATGAAAGCCCAACCGGCTTCGTTGGCCCGCAAGGCTCATTTGGATTTCAACTATACTAACTTGATTAAGATCTAGTCCATTCTATGTAGCTAAGCTTATTTTGATTACTACCATATCTTCTACATTTTAGGAGCGACAATATTTGTTACTTAGGTTATTCAAATCGCAATGAAGATGGATAATTATTTTTTTTTGTTCAAAGTTGGGAGCAGAATACACACCTTCTCATCATGGGTTTTTTACACGTGTCCCTCTAAGTTTATGCAAATACATACATAACACTTGTGCCCGTATATTCTTACAAATTTACAGGTCATTCCATGATACACTTATGGCCTTATATTATATCAACAGAAGTGTAACATTGTGAATTTTGTAAGAATAAAGGAACACATGTATTATTCTTTATTCAAAGGATTATCATTGCAGTTAGCATATAAAAATTATCATTGCAATCAAACTAGAACTTAGACAAAAAAGATGTGATGTTGTAAGCAACAAATATGAGAAAAAATGTAATCAGTGACAAGTGTAAGAGACGTGTCACCGTGGCTTCTTATGGATGTAAAATACGTTGAATACATGTAATTTTTGTGGGGCCAATTCCTCGGTAGTGTACTTGAAAAATATAATTCCTTAGATATGGTCTCAAAGATGTTAATTCCCCGAGTAATGTAGTGATGTCGCATGTCTAAAATGCATTATGTATACTGCATATTAGACATGCGACATCCATGCATTAGAAAATGTGAAATACTTGAGAAAAGCCTATATCACATTATTAGAATGCGACATCAAATTTGTGAGTTTTTGATGTCGCAATCTATGAACGTGTTATACGAAGGAAATGCCAAAAAAAATCCAGCATCGGTTTGGTATTGTACAATTGTCGCATTTATGTATGCGACATGTATAGCGCATTTTGTAAATGTGATTTTTTACACCATTTAGGGAATTAAAATCTTTGGGACCGCGTCCGAGGAATTACATTCTTTAAGTACACTATTAAGGAACCTGCCTTCATTTTTTGTAGTAAAAAAGGTAAAATGTCAAAGCAGAACACACGTAAAAGAAGCATTTGATTTGAACCCAAAGTCCCATTATCGAGGGAAACTAGTCCCAAAAACTTTCAAAATGCTCATGGTAACAATGCCCTGCTCTTCTAACTCGCTCTTAAACTTCATAACTTTTAGATGTGGAACTATGTTCAGGGTGCTAGAACGAAAGGAATTCTAAATCTATGGTGGCGGCATGGCGGAATGCAGACAGTTGTCCTGGTTGTGGCAATATTCGAGGACCAATAAGGATTGGAAGTCATGACATGTCCATGTTCCATGTTCCAAGATAAACAGTATAAAAGAATCAATGACAAGAAATGGCTCCATTATTCTCAAACCAAAGAGATGGAAAGGGGGTCATTTTGATGCTGATGGCATCGATACCATACTGATGATAATGGTTGAGATTTGTGTTTGGGTAACGACAGGGAATGTAATTTGAGATATTTTTGTCCATCAATTTTCTGAAATCGGATCTTGTTCCATCTTTAATTGCTGGATCAATCCAAGTCCTAACCCCCATGATGTAAGCAAGTGCCTCACATGGTGATGCAATCATCTTCAAAACTTGAATGTGCCCTTGCAAGTTGCAAGTGCCTTCACTACGGAAAAAGAATAAAGAAGAGATGGCTTCCCCTCCTCACATTGCTTATTAGCATCCACAGGACAAAGATTTTTATTCTTGTGTACATGTGACTTCATATTCACATATTAATATGTTGGTTATAACCATGATATTTAGCAATGAAGGATTCGAAATTAAAAGGAAAATTATTTGTTGATAGATTCTTTCTAAATGTACACACATAGACACACCCACGTATTTAGGTCAATTTACCTTTCTGAGTTTTGGTTCTTCCTTGGCGACCATCGAGATGGTAAGAGTCGAGAGAGTACACTTCAACAAAAGCGACTCTATCTTCCAACTCATTGTTGTCAACAATCACGCCATGCCCATGTTACTATGTTGCATTTGAATTGAAGTTTTATTAGGTTGGGATGAGTGGAAGTTACCACACACAAATATGATTAAGTAAGCAAACATCTAAACACATGTATTTACAAGGTTCACTTATAATTAGGCTACATCCATAAGCATCAGCTATCAGTTTCAATATTTGTTGAGAAGAAATACATATGTTACAGAGAACCCTAACCACAAGAAGTTTATAAACTACTCCTACTACAAATAGATCCTGGATACAAAGGGATACGAATATATAAAAATTTATTTAGGGGCTCCCGTGATGGTAGGGAATGGTGGCACCAGGGGGTACCAGAAGTTTTTTCAACTGAGTCTAGCAGAGCAGATGGTTAGGATTAAAGGCATATCAACATGTTAAATAAGGATTCTAAGTAGCATGGGGTGCATAGTTACATGAATGTGTTTCTAGTGGCATGACGAAAAAAGGGGAAGCTCGATTCAACACAAGGAGACTTAATGTTGTTAGGGAGGAGGGGTTACACTGCTTCAAGTGATACGATAATGAGACTAAGCGATGTAGGAGGGGAGAGGGATTGGCTCCATTTAGTAGATGCTAAGTCATTGGGTTGGGGCAGTTGAGAGTGTAGTATGTGGGAGATTGTCCTCAATCCATGTGATTGGTCTCCACTAGACTTTGATTTGCATATAGATCGTAGTCCTACATTCGAGATGGAATCCAAATCCAAGGTTTTGTATAGAAATTGGTGAATTCATCTTCTATTTAGGGCTTATTTGGATGAGAAGAAGCCTCGTAGTTAACTCCTGATTTTGTTGCCCTTCCAGTGGAAGTGTGGTGCCTTTTGCCTCGCCATGGATCGATGGACTAAGGAGTTTGCGAAGCTTCTTGCTGGGTAGTCACTTTGATTGATTAGTTAATCTAAAAGTAGAGATCAATGCTGATGTCAGTATGGATTTCTAAGGTTTTCGGTGGGGATGGAGTCATAAGCTAAGGTCTGTGAAGATGATGGCATCAACGATGGCGAGTGTAGATGTCCATGTATTAGACTTGTTGCCGGTGTATGTCAAAGAGTTGACTGCTAGGGGCGCCTCTGGTGATGTTGTGAAGACATCTATAGAACCGCTAAAGCATGTGAAGATAGTTTTGTAGGTATGATGTTGAGTATTTTTTGGGGGAGGGAGAAGACAATTGAGGAGGAAGATAGGAAGAGGAAATTATTTAATTAAGCTCGTACCCTTATCTTTTCTTTAACCACACATTGGTATGAAATAAACCATGGTGTAGTTCAACTCCTTATCGGCCAAGCTAACAAAAGGACAATTGTGATAATGGTGCAAGATGGTAAGGGCATAATTGATACACCAAAAAAAGCAAGGACCATAACTGATACTTATGAAGTTAAGAGGAGTATACTTTAAGATATGGCAATGGATATTAAATTATTTGTTGTCTTAGATCATTTTTTTGTCGTGGAAGTAAGAGTGCCGTTAAAGCTAGGTGCAAAATTGCACTCTTAACCCAAGTCAATTTGTGGGATCTTTAAATTCCATCCATGAGATAGACATGAAATACAAGTGAAATCATCATTTGACAAATCATACATCCTAACCATCGATTCATGGACTGAGTTAGGAGCACATAGTTGACAAAAAGAGTTTGTGTACCGTCATCAAAATTGGATTATACAAGTAAAACAACCCCAATCGACCAAAGCATCTAAACTTGTTAGACGCCAACAGGGGCAAAATTAGGAATTTTATCGAGGGGGCAAGTATACATTCATCGTGTATGTTGAAAATGAAAAATTGGTGTATATTAAATGATATTTTTAAACAGGGTTAATATTTTAAAGTGATATATTTTTTCAATTTTGATAAAGTTAATATATATTATATAAATGTATTAGTAAGTTTAATTTTGAAATAGATTAATAACATCAATAAAAAAATCATTTTTGTTAAATCTAATAATTTAAATTTTCTTAGATCCACAGTTAAGGATACAAGTAAGTTTTTGAAATAAAACGTTATGTGGATAAAAGGAAATGATAAAATTTTATTAATCTATAATGAGTAATAGTAATATAACTAATGGAAGAGATAAATGAGCTTAATCATGTTTTATATCAAATTATAATAATTTTAATATGTTAGATTTATCGGGTAAATGACCTATCACGTACATTCAAAAGTAAGGAAAATTGTATTTCAAATAACATTTTGAAAGAGTTAATATATTCAACTGATATTTTTTCTAATTTTGTTAAAACTTTAATTTAAATTTGATTTAAATCTATTAGTCAGTTGAATTTTCTAAAGATTATTAAGTTCAATGGTGATTTTTAATTTTTTTATAGATCTATCAATTTATATCTTTCTAAATTCATAACTAAGACTAACTTATCAAGCGAAATTTTGAAAAGGAACAACAAAATAATTCATCTATAAAGAGTGTTTAGTATCATGGATGGGATAAATGAGCTCGAATCCCATTTTACCACATTATAAGTATAATTTTACAATTATAAAATTGATTGGTATAAATGAGCTATCATGTATGTTCAAAAATGATAAAAATGTTGCATTTCAAACGGTATTTTTAAATAAAGTTAATAGTTTAAAATAATATTTCTAAAATTTTAATAAACTAAAAAATTAAAATTTATTTACACCTATTAGTGAGTTAATATTTAAAATAGACTATTAATTCAATGGTAGATTTTAATTTTTGATAAATCAAATAATTTAAATCTTTACAAATCTGTCCCTATGTCTAACTTATCGAGTAAAATTTTCAAACACTATTTTTTGTGGTTAACAAGAAATGACAAATATAAGGAGTGGTATAAATGAGCTTGAATCCTATTTTGGATCACTGATGCTTAAATTTTGAAAAGTGATTAGTTGAATTTTAAAAATAGACTATTAACTGATGAATCCACATTTCATCATCTTTATTCTATCATTTTGGCACCAAAAACCCTAGCAAATGCATGTAAATAGCCTTAAATCAAGCATCTTAGCATTCATGCATGTGCATCTCAACAGTGTATAAAATACTATAATTAAGGCCAAAATTATAGAATAAATAAAGAAAAGAAAAAGAATAAAATATTGTAAATATTTTATGACTCAAAACCCCCGAGACCTAGGCATCTTGATGAATAGGTCGACAAGGAATAAAGTAGGGGGAGATAAGGTCAGAAACACAGATAAAACACCTATACTCCTTTATTCATTTTGGGACCCATTTTTGGTTCCACTTTGTATACACCAAATAAAGAAACTTTGTACATGAAAGTTGTAGATAAATTCATAAAGAAAAAGACAAAATTGATTTCACAGAAAAAGAATGTACAGACAAAAAGATATGGTCTGAATAAGAATCTAAAATCCCAACTTCCCAGACCCGTATCTCACAAACGACAGCTCCAAATGCAGTGCACTCACCTTTAATTGTATATAGAATAAAATAATCTATCCAATGGCGGTGGTTTAGCATTTGGCGGAGCTACGGTCTGAAAGTTGAGTTTTGGATCCTCATTGTATACGTGTACTGAATAAAATATTCAATTTATTCTTTATTCAATATTTATTCATCTTTATATTTTTATAATGTTGTAAATATTACATATACTATATATGTGCATTAAAATTGAAATATAATGCAAAGAAAAATAAAAATAAAAATACTTGTACAAAGACTACATAGGTATATTATATACACTTATACCTGTATAGAATACAATTGTATTTTATTAAATATACAAAACATATCAGAAAAATAAAATAAAAATATAATTATGTATATAAAAGTATGTTATAATTTTACAAAATCATAAATAAAAATAATAAGATTAAAGATACATAAACTAAAATAAAATACTAAAACACATAGGTATTATACCTATATAGGGTTAAAAAGGCAACTTGTAAAAATATATGTCATAAAAATAAATAAAAATCAGAATAAAATACTACATAAAATTTTGAACATTTTTTATTTTATAACTTTTACTTAATTCGACCATTCACTATTTTTAATTGAATTAACAAACATTTTTCCAGGGTTTTTCCTGGTTGGTCCACGTGGACCAACCAGGTGCAAACCCTAGTTGACCTCGGTCAACTAGGTACCCTACCCTCCTATAGCCTCTGTCAGAACCGGCGTTTGACCCATCTTCTCCATTTTTTTCGAGGCATGAACTTGCACCCTTTGAGCTCGATTCCTTCTGCAAAAATCTTCACCTACCATCCCTCTTGCTCGTACAAGGATCATCTTGGGCTGAGAGCTTCTGAATCGGGCCAGCCACCTCGTTCTTTCCACCCTCGTCACCTCGGGTCAAACCCAATAAAACCAACCCCCCCATTTTCAAATCGATTTTGAGTCCCCTTGGTCCACCCCTCTCCGCCTCTCTTGCGCTCCAAGCCTTGCCGGAGGTGACAGCTCCGCCGCGAGCCTCTCAGCCAAGGCGAACGAGGTCGAGGAAGACTCCAGCACCTCCGCCAATCGCCGGCGTCGAGGTAACCTTCATCCTCTGGCTCCGGCCATCGAGGGCCTCCACTCCGCCATTTCTTAATCGCATTTTATTCCTGTTAGCTTAGGCTTGAAAAACCCCCAAAAAAATCAAAGATCCATCACGTATTTCGCCCATTCAACCATCATCGCCGGAGCGCAACTCCGGTCACCGTCAACCATCCCCCCTCGCGCTTAGTTTAGGTCCACCAAAGGTCCAGGCACTTTGCCCTGGACCTTCTAACTCTTTTTGCAGGGTCAAAGCGCGTTGAATCGCGCCTGGGAGCAATTTTGAGGCTCACCGGAGTTCAGCCGAGCCTCCCAGCTCCGCCACCTTCGCCTGAGCACCTCGGCCGTCGCCGAGGCATTTTGTAGCCCCCAGGAGGTAGACGACGACCCCAGGAGCCTCCACGGCCATTTTGAAGCACATTCGTCGTCGGAGGAGGGAGATCGAGGTCGGAGAAGCTCACCTTCGCCGGCGTTCTTCCCCGTTCTTGCAACCCTCTTCCCAGCCGTTGGATCGAGGAGGAATCCCAGATCGCACAGCCGCCGTTGGATCTTCCTCAGCCTCGACCGTCAGATCAACTCAGGAGGATCTAATCTTGGCCGCACATCCGCGAAGCGCCATCGGCCGCCCACAACGCGCCACGTGTTTAAGTGGCCCTCCATCCGCCGTTGGATCGCGCGCAAGAGGGTATTTTGCAACTCACCCCTTGCGCATTTTTGTATTTAATATTTAGTTTTTAAACTTTCGTCTGTAGCTTAAATATTTTGTAATATTTGCAAGTAGCCCCCCAAACTTTTGATATTTGCACTTAGGTCCTCCGCCACGTCACCTCACGTGACCTGTACACGTGAGGTGGGGGCATTTTGCAGAGGAACCCCTGTACGTTTGGGTATTTCTTTTTGGTCCTAAAATTTTGGCGTTAAGTGTAAAAGTTTAGGTTATTTTGCAACTAAGCCCCCAGGATTCTCTGATATTGCATTCCAGTCCCTCCCAGGCGCGTGCTAGTCACGCGCCCTGGTGGGTAATTTGTGGGCATACCCCAGCGGCTTTTGTAATTGCTCTTTGGTTCCAAAACTTGAATATATAGTGTAATATTTTGTGGACAATTGCATGTTAGCCCCTGGATGTTTTGAATATTGCATTTATGCCCTTGCCAGGCCTGTTCAACATTTGTAGGCTTGTTGTATTTATTTGATCTATCTTTTCAAGCCCAAAAATTTCACAAAAATAGACTTAAGTGCCTGGATAGGTGTACTTTAACGTCATTTATTTAGTTTTTGATTTTATTTTATTTTCCTATTTATTAAAAATCAAAAACAGCCTTTTTGTGCACTGTCTAGCTTAGAAAAGACCAAAAAAATATTAAAACACCTCCAAAAATTCCAAAAAAATCACATAGTGTCTATTTTATTATCTTTTAGTGTCAGTCCAAAAATCATTAAAAATTTCAAAAGAAAAACACAAAAAAATTAAAAACTCTTAAAAACTTCAAAAAAATATAAAAAATAGCAGAAAACTCCAAAAAATATAAACTCAGCTTCTGTTTATCCCTTAGTTTATTCTCTTTATTAGAAAAATGGTGTGAAACATTTTTGAGTACTGGTTGCTATTTTTAAATTACATTTTATTCACAGCCAGCCTTAGTTTCACTGTTTTCCTTTATTTCAGTCTTTAAAAATACCAAAAACACCTTGAAAAATCCCCAAAAATCACAAAAACAGTAAAAAACCATAAAAATACCAAAAACATTTTATTTCTGAATTTTTGAGTATTTTGGTGCCCTTTTATTAATCTTTTAACTTGTCTTTCTTTATATTGTCCTTACTTTCCAATATTGAAAAAAGAAAAAAAATATAAAATATAAAATATAAAAATCAGAAAATTAAAAATCAAATACAAAAAAATATAAAATTAAAATAAAAAAAATTTAAAAAAAAATAAAAATTAAAAACCCACAAAAAAAAAATTTGATTGACTTGCTTGCTTAGTGTATACACATCACACACTCACACACCTGTGCATTCATTTGCTTGGACTACACTGTTTGCTCCCTGTGTTCGAACTCTCTGCATACTTGCCCTTTACATCTTTTGTGCAGAGTTAAAAATAAATTTTAACTCCACATTTATTTCTAATTGTTGATTTTTAGTGTGGGTTAATTGTTGATTAATTTCGGGATTCGTGTGGTCAAACACCGACTGTTGACTCGCCTTGTGAGTCGACATAACCGCATCGATTTCCGAGATCATCAAATGGCGCCGTTGCCGGGGAGCAACAGCGCGTAGTTCGAGTTTTTGTTTTGTGTTGTGATTATTTGTCTACCTTTGCGGCTTTTATTTCCGCTTGTTTTATTTTGCATCATTTTTGATATATCTTTTGAATTGTCTAACCACTCTCCTTGTTTGGATTTCGTGCGAGGTACGCGGATCGAGGGAGGAGCCCCTCTTGGAGCACCTTGGCACCCACGTGAAGCGGCTTTAGCTGAGCACGAAGAAGAACTTGGAGGATTTTGCAGGACAATTTCTTAGCATTTATTTTCTTGCATTGAATTTTGTAATTTAAGTGAGTGAGAGACTCCTATATTTGTAATAATACAGGTACCCCCGAACTTGGACATTCGAGCCTAATTTCCAAGTGATTGTTCACTTGGGGGCTCTCGCGGTTTTTGTCGGCTTTTCTCGCATTCTTTTTATTTTGTTTTGTTTCTCGATTTTATTTATTTTGTGTGATTGAGCCCATAGTTTTAGGATTGCTTGCGATAGACTAAGGCCAAACACCTAATATCTTTGCATGTACCTATAGCCGCGTTTGGACTTAGTCAAATTTAAACAGTCTATTCATTTATCTCTTAACCCGTGTGCCGTGAGCGAGCCCCATCAAGCGCTACTCCTGAACTCGAGTGTGTCGAGAAGAGGAGGGGTAAGCCAAGACCGGACTCTTAGGTTAAAGATAAGTGGTCGACTTGTGGTTCTTCCCGCTAATAGCAATTTCTGAACTTAGGGCGATTTCATCGGCTTTTGCATTTGCATATAGATAGGTTTCAATTCTGTTGAGCATCCTTGCATGTAGAGTGCTGGAGGCAAGGTGAGCATTTACGCTTTAGCATCCATCATTATTTGCCGCTTGCATTGCTTTTCCGACTCTCCCTCTGATTTTGCCAACTTAGGTGCTCAAAGGAATTGAATCCACGTTAGGATCGTGCATTTTTACTAAAAATCCAAAAAAAGTGATAACCAATAAAATTGGGACTGCTAATTTCACTTGACCCTAAAATTCACCAAAAAGAAAAATCTTGTCTTGGGGGGAGTAATCCCCTCATTGTCTTCGCTTTTCTTGCTCGCGCACACCTTAAGGATTAGTGCCCAAATCCCATCAAGCCCCTAAGTGTGTGTGAAATTCTTTGACTTCTCACCTAACTCTAAAACCGACAAGATAAAAAGACCGCTCTTTGCGGTCTCTACCGAGTTGAGTAGGTGAATTGAGGGTTTGATTTGTTTCATTTTTTCTTGTGATTGTTTCGTGTGTGTCCTAGATCATACCTGCGCATTTGCGCCTTTTTCTTCACTCTCTTGACTTGACCTTCGTGCTCCCCCGAATCACTTCCTTTTATTTTCGAGATGGACCCCTGGAGTGCATTTTATCCGGACTTTGCGGACCCCTCGCTCGCTCCAGCCGGTCCACCTCCTTTTTATCAGGAGGATCCTCCTCCTTCTTTTTCTGATTTTTGTGCATACCCGCCTCATCCACAGTATCACGACTCAGACTTCTACCCACCTCCATCCCCACATGTATATTATCCGCCTCCACGTCCACATCCACCCAAGTCTGACCTGTTGGAGTCACCTCCCACGACCTCCATGAGTGCTGTCATGAACCTAATGCTAGAGCACATCAATTTGATGAAGGAAAATCTTGACACTTTGAGAGAATATCGGACTAGTGCTCTTTTCATCAAGGATACAACTTTACTTGTGAAGAATCATGGGAGCTTGCAATCGCCCAAAATACAAAAAAATGAGAAAAATTCAAAAAATCCAAAAAGATTTCGGGAGACACTTGGTTGATCAAGATTTTGAGGAGAGAGTCCACTTGCCAGAACCTTGGACCACACACCCATTCACATCCAGTCCCACCTTTGACCCCGAGGATGCCGCTGTACAGACTGCTCTTGGCATGCCCCGTGTATATGCTGATTCCGACTCCCTCCCTTGTATGGAGGAAGTCCAAAAATTCAAAAAGATGTTATCTGAACCCGAAGTGGTGGCTGCCATTCATGAGATTATCCGTGCCCCACTTCAGCAGGCCATGACCCAACTATCTGCTCCTCTTCCCAAGAAGAGAAAGCGGAGGAGCAGATCTGAGCGTCACATTCTGACCATGGCCACTGCCCTCGCCATCACACACCGTCCCATCCCCAAGAGGAAGAACACAGCTACACCTTTCATCACTTGCACCATCTCTGACCATACTTGTGATCGCACTCTCCTAGACGGCGGTGCTTCGATTAGCATACTACCCTTCTCGCTGGTACAGTCTCTTCACTTAGGGCCTCTCAAAAAGACCAGGATGATCGTTCAGTTTGCTGATGGATCAATCAAGAGGCCGAAGGGTATCCTTGAAAACGCCGTCATTTCTATTCAGGGCACGAGCCACCATGTTGATTTTGTCGTGTTGCCCATGGAGAACTCCACAGGGGAGCCATCTCCAATCATCCTGGGACGACCATTCCTCGCCTCTGCGAGGGTCGTTATTGACTATGGATCGGGAGAGGTTCGCTTCCGTCCTGTTGACAGGAACGAAGTGTCGATCACCGCACCCACAGTTGACCAGAGACCTGCACCTGATGCACCTTCACCGATCATAGCTGACTCTGAGGCCCATGACAGATCTGATGATACTAGAGACACTTCCTTAGCGATCCCTGATGAGACCCGACGGATCCCCCGAAAGGGGAGGAAGTCGGAAAGCATGGACCTCACTGATCCTCCTCCTGGTGTGTGGCGATGTGTTGATGAGATCCAAAGTATTTATGTGATTGAACCATATGAGCAGGGGGCAGATACCAAGATAATTCAGGATGTTTATGATGTTGCCCATTACTTTGAGAGACCTCCTAAGGCAACAAATGACTTGAGTAAGACTGGACAGGACGGACCCGTTTTGACTACTTCCACCAATAAATCCGTTCCTGGCCCTTCACAAGTGAAGATGATTGAGGTCGGTTATGATGCTGCTATTTATTTTGATAAATTCAGACCTCTTGATGAAGACAAGGATTCAGGTGAGACTCTTGAGGACGATCTGAGTTCGTATACTTCCACTGATGATTTCGTTCCTTTTGATTTTGACCTGGACGAGGACTCGCAGGACGACTCCGATTACACTTCTTCCGAGGATGATGAGTTTGTCCCATTCCACTTTGACATCTGCGAGACTTCTAAGGCCGGACCTAGTCGTACTTCTATCACTCACCAGTCTGTGCCTTCACACCATAGGACCACCAAGGGAGAACCGAGCCATACCGCTTCCATCGATCAGTTCGTCCCTTTCCGTTTTGATTCCACTGAGGGCCTTCACCGTGTCGACCCTGATCGGTCTCCGTCCACTGTGGACCCCGATGTCGACATACACCATATCCGATCTATCCCTCAGCGGTCTCGCAAGAAGGTCTGCTTTCCACCTTCTTGATCATATGTACATCCACCTCTGTTGTACATTCTCCTTTGTTCATCTTTCCATCTCCCGTTTTTGCTCGTCTACCCATTTCTCGTGTTTGCCTTGCTTAGGACGTACTTTGTCCTACGTATAGGAGGGGTAGATGAGTTGAGTGTTCTTTCTTTGTCAGTGTCATCACTCCTGTTGTTGCCTATACTTAGGGCTTCTTTTACCCTAAGTATAGGGGGAGTGACGTGTACATCCTCACGATCTCTTCTTCTATCTTCATCTCTTTTCTTCTTTTCTTCTTTTCTTCTTTTCCTTTTCTATCTTCTTTATCTATCAAAAAGGTGTCACCCTTGTAGACAGTTTTCCATACTTAGGACGTACTTTGTCCTAAGTATAGGGGGGTTGGTACCACGAGTTGTTCTATTCTTTTCGATCCTCTCCATTGTCTCCTCTTCTTGTCTATACTTAGGGATATCTTACCCTAAGTATAGGGGGAGACAATCTGAGTACGATCTGTTCATTCCCACCCTTGACCCTCCCTGCGTTGTGTACAGTCTGCTATACTTAGGATTATTTGATCCTAAGTATAGGGGGGACGGTCAACTTCTCATTTATTGATTCATTCATTTATTTCTTTATTCTTTAGACTTGTCTATACTTAGTACGAGTTATGTCTTCTTTTTTCTCTCCGATCTATGAGGACATAGCTCAAGCTAAGTATAGGGGGGGTCGTATATACTATGTATATACTTTAGCCATAACTCGTACTTTCGTATTTTCTTAATAATATGGCTAAAAATTCTTTAAAATTCATTAAAAATCCTTAATAAAAAAGATGTGGTTATTCCTCAAATTCTTTTTGTATTTACTGATTAATAAATCAGGTGAAAATGTTTTTTGCAAAATGTTTGAAAAATAGTTTGAAAATCTTTGTGAACATTTATTGAAAACTATCTTGAAAATATTTTGTTTCGTGTTTTCAACCTGTGTGGTTTGTAAAATTTCTTTTCTTTGTGTGAAATAAAATGTTTGAAAAATGATTTGCAAATGGTTTGAAAAATGGTTGCAAAAATGATTTGAAAAACCTATATATATTGTTTTGAAAACCTTTGCAAAATGATTTTCAAATGTGTGTAAAATGTTTGTAAAAATTATTTTGGACTATAGTTTTCAAAAAATTGTGTGAAAAGCTTGTGTCAAATAAGTTTGAGGAATATACACATCACACTAAAATCCATCTTATGTATATATGTATAAAACTGACCACTTACCCTTGTAAATTCTTAAAATCCACTTCTTGTATAAATAAGAAGCACTCCCGTGTACATATTTTCACCTAGTTTTTAGCCAAAATCTTTTTGTTTCAAAAATTCCCAAAAACATTTGCAAAATTAAAATCCAAAAACATTTGAAAAATATCTTTTTGAAAAACAAAAAAAAAATGCATCTGCATATGCATCATCATCTTTTCAAAAATCCATAAAAAGTTCAAAACCTTTGAAAATTGCATCACAAAAATATTTTCTGCATTGCATAGCATGAGCATTTTTCGGATTGAGTTTGATGGTTGAACAAGTCTAAGTAAAATCCAAAGATTGGAGCTTGATTGGACCTTAAAATCTACCTAATAACAGGAACCTTATAGGAACTGCGTTTGAGGTACTTCAGGTCTAGTTGACTTAATTCTTTGAGGATCACGAGACTTGGTTCGATGGATTCTTGACTGCCTAAGTAGAGTATTTCGGAGCACACGCACGATTCTTGTTGATAATGACCTAACTTGGACACCTGCACCTTTCACATGGCTCAACTCAGTTGGAGTGATGAGGGGATTGGATTTGCCGGTATGAGACGCACACAAGTGGAAACATTTGTCCTCCTCTAGGGAGGGAAGTGCACCCCAACCCGTCCAGTGATTAGGAAGTCTAAAGACAGGAGGCTGTGGGTTGCGATAAAGCTTCAAAAGAGGGATAGTCTACTGGCTCAAGAGGAAAAACTCCTTATGTAAATGCTGCTGTATATAGTATTCAAAAAAAAAAAAAGTGTTCAGGCATGTACAAAAATAAAAAGCCTGCAAAGTATGTACAAAGTCAATAAGCAAGCTTGAGTTCCAAAGTCATATCATGTGAGCCTGCAGCAGGATGACTTGACTACACTGGTCTTGCATCCAAGGATAGGTAGCTACACTGGCTACCGTCCATTCTTCTCTTCACCCCCTCCCCTTGAGCTGGTTGCCACTTGAACTTAGAAGGGAATACCCCGCTCCTCGAAGATGGAGTTGCTGGATTGGGGAATCATTGGGTTGTTGTACTGGAGAAGTCAGTTTCTTTGTCATTCTAGTTGGGGAGAGCCACCATCACTTACACTGTACAAGTCAGATTCATAGTCGTAAGAGTTTGCGTATGAATTGAGATACTTCTGACCTGGCTATTGAGGAGACTTGAGCAGAGTTTTGGGATTCTCAGGGACTGTTGGATTTCAAACACGGTCCTCACTAAGGTTCCGCCCGCACTAAATTTCCAAGGGTCCGATTTAAGCTCCAAACTTTGATTTTACGAAGACAAGTTTGATAATCAAATAAAATCCAAGTTCTTCTTTTTCTTTTCTTTCTTTTCTTTTTGCACTTATTGCATAAGTGTTTGCTAGGGACTAGCAAAGGTAAAGTATAGGGGGATGATGAATCCACATTTCATCATCTTTATTCTATCATTTTGGCACCAAAAACCCTAGCAAATGCATGTAAATAGCCTTAAATCAAGCATCTTAGCATTCATGCATGTGCATCTCAACAGTGTATAAAATACTATAATTAAGGCCAAAATTATAGAATAAATAAAGAAAAGAAAAAGAATAAAATATTGTAAATATTTTATGACTCAAAACCCCCGAGACCTAGGCATCTTGATGAATAGGTCGACAAGGAATAAAGTAGGGGGAGATAAGGTCAGAAACACAGATAAAACACCTATACTCCTTTATTCATTTTGGGACCCATTTTTGGTTCCACTTTGTATACACCAAATAAAGAAACTTTGTACATGAAAGTTGTAGATAAATTCATAAAGAAAAAGACAAAATTGATTTCACAGAAAAAGAATGTACAGACAAAAAGATATGGTCTGAATAAGAATCTAAAATCCCAACTTCCCAGACCCGTATCTCACAAACGACAGCTCCAAATGCAGTGTACTCACCTTTAATTGTATATAGAATAAAATAATCTATCCAATGGCGGTGGTTTAGCATTTGGCGGAGCTACGGTCTGAAAGTTGAGTTTTGGATCCTCATTGTATACGTGTACTGAATAAAATATTCAATTTATTCTTTATTCAATATTTATTCATCTTTATATTTTTATAATGTTGTAAATATTACATATACTATATTTGTGCATTAAAATTGAAATATAATGCAAAGAAAAATAAAAATAAAAATACTTGTACAAAGACTACATAGGTATATTATATACACTTATACCTGTATAGAATACAATTGTATTTTATTAAATATACAAAACATATCAGAAAAATAAAATAAAAATATAATTATGTATATAAAAGTATGTTATAATTTTACAAAATCATAAATAAAAATAATAAGATTAAAGATACATAAACTAAAATAAAATACTAAAACACATAGGTATTATACCTATATAGGGTTAAAAAGGCAACTTGTAAAAATATATGTCATAAAAATAAATAAAAATCAGAATAAAATACTACATAAAATTTTGAACATTTTTTATTTTATAACTTTTACTTAATTCGACCATTCACTATTTTTAATTGAATTAACAAACATTTTTCCAGGGTTTTTCCTGGTTGGTCCACGTGGACCAACCAGGTGCAAACCCTAGTTGACCTCGGTCAACTAGGTACCCTACCCTCCTATAGCCTCTGTCAGAACCGGCGTTTGACCCATCTTCTCCATTTTTTTCGAGGCATGAACTTGCACCCTTTGAGCTCGATTCCTTCTGCAAAAATCTTCAACTACCATCCCTCTTGCTCGTACAAGGATCATCTTGGGCTGAGAGCTTCTGAATCGGGCCAGCCACCTCGTTCTTTCCACCCTCGTCACCTCGGGTCAAACCCAATAAAACCAACCCCCCCATTTTCAAATCGATTTCGAGTCCCCTTGGTCCACCCCTCTCCGCCTCTCTTGCGCTCCAAGCCTTGCCGGAGGTGACAGCTCCGCCGCGAGCCTCTCAGCCAAGGCGAACGAGGTCGAGGAAGACTCCAGCACCTCCGCCAATCGCCGGCGTCGAGGTAACCTTCATCCTCTGGCTCCGGCCATCGAGGGCCTCCACTCCGCCATTTCTTAATCGCATTTTATTCCTGTTAGCTTAGGCTTGAAAAACCCCCAAAAAAATCAAAGATCCATCACGTATTTCGCCCATTCAACCATCATCGCCGGAGCGCAACTCCGGCCACCGTCAACCATCCCCCCTCGCGCTTAGTTTAGGTCCACCAAAGGTCCAGGCACTTTGCCCTTGACCTTCTAACTCTTTTTGCAGGGACAAAGCGCGTTGAATCGCGCCTGGGAGCAATTTTGAGGCTCACCGGAGTTCAGCCGAGCCTCCCAGCTCCGCCACCTTCGCCTGAGCACCTCGGCCGTCGCCGAGGCATTTTGTAGCCCCCAGGAGGTAGACGACGACCCCAGGAGCCTCCACGGCCATTTTGAAGCACATTCGTCGCCGGAGGAGGGAGATCGAGGTCGGAGAAGCTCACCTTCGCCGGCGTTCTTCCCCGTTCTTGCAACCCTCTTCCCAGCCGTTGGATCGAGGAGGAATCCCAGATCGCACAGCCGCCGTTGGATCTTCCTCAGCCTCGACCGTCAGATCAACTCAGGAGGATCTAATCTTGGCCGCACATCCGCGAAGCGCCATCGGCCGCCCACAACGCGCCACGTGTTTAAGTGGCCCTCCATCCGCCGTTGGATCGCGCGCAAGAGGGTATTTTGCAACTCACCCCTTGCGCATTTTTGTATTTAATATTTAGTTTTTAAACTTTCGTCTGTAGCTTAAATATTTTGTAATATTTGCAAGTAGGCCCCCAAACTTTTGATATTTGCACTTAGGTCCTCCGCCACGTCACCTCACGTGACCTGTACACGTGAGGTGGGGGCATTTTGCAGAGGAACCCCTGTACGTTTGGGTATTTCTTTTTGGTCCTAAAATTTTGGCGTTAAGTGTAAAAGTTTAGGTTATTTTGCAACTAAGCCCCCAGGATTCTCTGATATTGCATTCCAGTCCCTCCCAGGCGCGTGCTAGTCACGCGCCCTGGTGGGTAATTTGTGGGCATACCCCAGCGGCTTTTGTAATTGCTCTTTGGTTCCAAAACTTGAATATATAGTGTAATATTTTGTGGACAATTGCATGTTAGCCCCTGGATGTTTTGAATATTGCATTTATGCCCTTGCCAGGCCTGTTCAACATTTGTAGGCTTGTTGTATTTATTTGATCTATCTTTTCAAGCCCAAAAATTCCACAAAAATAGACTTAAGTGCCTGGATAGGTGTACTTTAACGTCATTTATTTAGTTTTTGATTTTATTTTATTTTCCTATTTATTAAAAATCAAAAACAGCCTTTTTGTGCACTGTCTAGCTTAGAAAAGACCAAAAAAATATTAAAACACCTCCAAAAATTCCAAAAAAATCACATAGTGTCTATTTTATTATCTTTTAGTGTCAGTCCAAAAATCATTAAAAATTTCAAAAGAAAAACACAAAAAAATTAAAAACTCTTAAAAACTTCAAAAAAATATAAAAAATAACAGAAAACTCCAAAAAATATAAACTCAGCTTCTGTTTATCCCTTAGTTTATTCTCTTTATTAGAAAAATGGTGTGAAACATTTTTGAGTACTGGTTGCTATTTTTAAATTACATTTTATTCACAGCCAGCCTTAGTTTCACTGTTTTCCTTTATTTCAGTCTTTAAAAATACCAAAAACACCTTGAAAAATCCCCAAAAATCACAAAAACAGTAAAAAACCCTAAAAATACCAAAAACATTTTATTTCTGAATTTTTGAGTATTTTGGTGCCCTTTTATTAATCTTTTAACTTGTCTTTCTTTATATTGTCCTTACTTTCCAATATTGAAAAAAGAAAAAAAAATATAAAATATAAAATATAAAAATCAGAAAATTAAAAATCAAATACAAAAAAATATAAAATTAAAATAAAAAAAATTTAAAAAAAATTAAAAATTAAAAACCCACAAAAAAAAAATTTGATTGACTTGCTTGCTTAGTGTATACACATCACACACTCACACACCTGTGCATTCATTTGCTTGGACTACACTGTTTGCTCCCTGTGTTCGAACTCTCTGCATACTTGCCCTTTACATCTTTTGTGCAGAGTTAAAAATAAATTTTAACTCCACATTTATTTCTAATTGTTGATTTTTAGTGTGGGTTAATTGTTGATTAATTTCGGGATTCGTGTGGTCAAACACCGACTGTTGACTCGCCTTGTGAGTCGACATAACCGCATCGATTTCCGAGATCATCATTAACTTCGATGGGTGATTTTTAATTTTTTGATATAACAACAACAAAGCCTTTTCCCACATTAAATAGGGTCGGCTACACAGATTCTTTGCCTCCATTCAGATCTATCTTGGGTCATTGTTGGGCTTAGATCCAAAAACTATGATTCATTCAGATAATCTCATTCCAATACTTCTTCGGCCTTCCTCACCCTCTCTTAGCGAGCTCAACATCCCAACACTCGCATCTCTTAACTGGTGCATCACATGGCGTCCTTTGCAAATGACCAAACCACCTTAAGTAATTTTCTCGCATCTTATTCTTGATTGGATCTACACTCACTTTCCTTCTAATTACATCATTCGGAATCCGATATTTACGTATATATCCACACACCCACCTTAGCATTTTCATTTCTACAACTGTCATTCTCTGCACATGTCTATGGTTCAAAGAGCAACATTCAAACTCATAGAGCATAGAAGGTTTCACGGCTGCTTTGTAAAACTTTCATTTGATTTTCGTAGGAATTTTCTTATCACATAGAACAACAGAGGCTCCTCTCCACTTTAGTCAACATGCCTTTATTCTATGAGTAATATCTCCATCAATTTCTCCATCAAAAATAGATCCCAAATATCTAAAAGAACTTTTTTTCTGAATGTTATCATCACCAATTTTTTACCTCGATTCCTTGACCATTGCTTCCATTAAAAGTGCACTTCATATACTCAGTCTCAGCCCTTATACGAAATCCTTTAGTCTCTAATGCATGTCTCAAAACCTCAAGCTTCTCTTTTACTACATCTCTAGTCTCATCAATCAATAGAATATCATAAAAAATAACATACATCAAGGTATCTCATCTTGAATGTGACTAGTCGACTCATCCATAGTCAAAATAAAAAGGAATGGACTCAAAGCTGAACCTTGATGCATATCAATGTTGATGTCAAAATAGTTAGTCTTTCCATACTAGATCTTTACATAAGATGAAACCCTATCATACATATCCTTTACGAGGTGAGTGTATAGGACATGTACTTGTCTCTTCTCCAAAACTCTCCACAATATCTCCCGTGGGGCAGACTTATACACCTTTCTCGAATCGATGAAAAACGTATGGAGGTTCTTCCTTTTAGCTCTATAAATCTTCATTGTTCTCCACAACAAGTGGATGACTTCAATAGTTGAGCGAACAAGCATGAATCTAAATTGGTTTTCTTTTACTTTGGAAACTTGCCTAAATCTTCTTTCGATCACGCATTCCCAAATTTTCATAGTATGGCTCATCACCTTGATACCTCTATAATTCGAGCAATTTTGAATGTCTCCTTCGTTCTTATAAACATGAACCACGATGCTTCTCCTCTAATCTTCAAGCATTTTCTTGTTTCGTCAAATAACATTGAATAAATTTATAAGCCAAGTCAAACCACACTCACCTAGAACACTCCATACATCTATAGGAATGTCATTAAGTCATGCACCTTTCTCAAGTTTCATAACCTTCAAAGCCTCGTCTACTTCCTTCCTTTGTATTCGTCTATAGCTTGGACGATTCAAGTAACTTTCAATACTAGCTAGATCTCCCAAAGTGATCTCTCAATTTCTTTCCCCAATGAAAAGCTTATGGAAATATTGCTTCTATCTAGTCTCTATATCATTCTGAGTAACAAGCATATGTCCTTCCTCATCCTTAATGCGTCTCACTTGAGAAAGGTCTTTGGTCTTTCTCTCTCGTGCTTTGGCCAATCTGAAAATATCCTTTTGACCCTCCTTAGTGTCGAGATTTTTGTAAAAAACTTCATAAGCTTTTGACTTAGCTTCACTTACAACCTTTGTTGCTTCCTTATTTGCTATATTGTAGTTTGTGACAGTTTCCTACGTTCAATCCTTAGACATTGGCTTTAAAGCATGCTCTTTTAATGTTAAGCTTCTCTTTCACTCCTCCACTCCACCACCACGCCTCCTTTTGGTCAGGAATTCCTCCCTTTGACTTGCTTAGCATATCTTTGGCTACCCTTCGGATACAAGATGCTACCGCCTCCCACATCTCATTTGCACTTTCATTTAATCCCAAGATAAGTCTTTAAAACCTTCGCCTTGAAGCTTGATTGCTTCAAATGGAGATTCAACCATCTAGATCTAGTGATCTTGGAATCCCTCCTTTCTTTACCAGCCCTTTTATTTGCACATCCATGACTAACGAGAGATGTTGGATTTTCAAGCTCTCTCCTGGAATTACTTTGCAGTCTTTGCAAGACAACCGATCTGTTCTCCTCAACATAAAGTAATCTATCTGCGTTCTAGTTAGGTCCCTCTTAAAAGTAATTAAGTGGTCCTCCCTCTTCTTGAAGAGAGTGTTTGCTACGAAAAGATCATAAGCCGTTACAAAATCCATAATGACTTTTCTACCTTCATTTCAATCTTTGAAACCATAGCCTCCATGGACACTAGCATACCCTGAAGCATCATTTCTCGCATGTCCATTAAGATCCCCACCTATGAAAATCATCTCTCTTTGTGAGATTCCTTGCATAATCTTATCGAAATCCTCTCAAAAAGCTTGATTAGTCTTTTCATCTAATCCAATTTGTGGTGCATAAAGTGATGTGATATTTAGAATTTCTTCTTCGAGCACCAATTTTAACAAAATAACCCAACCTCGAATCTTTGCATCTCAACCACACTATCCTTAAATTCCTTATGAAAAACCACTCCAACACCATTTCTGCCCTTATCTTTACTTAAATATCAAAGTTTAAAGGATGTCTTCTCAATCTCCCTTTCTTTCTCTCCAATATATTTTATCTCTTGGAGGCATAATATCTGAATCTTCCTTCTTTTTATCGTACTTCATTGATTTTCCAATCAAAGTGCCAATATTCCAACTACATGTCCGCAATTTCATTTGCAACCTATTTTGGACTAACTTCTTTACTCGCATGCAACCATTATACGAGAACCCTGGCAAATTTTAGACTACATCCAGGTGGTGATGCAACAAAACTAGCTTATTTACTCACATGTGTTTCTCATGCAAGAACCCTTGCAAATTTTGAACTACATACAGACCGTGATGTAGTGGCCCTTGCCAGCTTTTCATTACATTCAGATGATGCAACGCGTCGCTAGTATGGAACGCCCCAACGAAATTTAGATATTTACATAAATCGATGTTGAAAAGACTCGAACTATTTCAAGACAAATTCTTAAATATTGTTCTTAAAAGAACAATATTCTTAAAACCCTTATGAACAACCACTCCAACATCATTTCATCCCTTATATTTACTTAAATACCAAAGTTTAAAGGATGTCTTCTCAATCTCCCTTGCTTTCTCTCCAATCCATTTTATCTCTTGGAGGCATAGTATCTGAATCTTCCTTCTTTCTATTGTATCTACTATCTTTATCGATTTTCCAGTCAAAGTGCCAATATTCCAACTACATATCCGCAATTTCATTTGAAACCTATTTTGGACTAACTTCTTTACTCACATGCATCCATTATGCGAGAACCCTTGTAAATTTTGGATTGCATCCAGGTGGTGAAGCAGCAGAACTAGCTTATTTACTCACATGTGTTTCCCATGCAAGAACCCTTGCAAATTTTGAAATACATACATACCATGATGTAGTGGCCCTTGCCAACTTTTCATTACATTCATATGATGCAACACATCGCTGGTATGGAACGCCCCAACGAAATCTAGATATGTACATAAATTCATGTTGAAAAGACTCGAACTATTTCAAGACAAATTATTAAATATTGTTCTTAAAAGAACACTATTTAGGAATTTGTCTCTCTTGTGATAGATGTTGGCTACCTAACGCGCAACCTTCCTCATTTACTCGGGCTTTGATAAACTTAATAATTTAAATATTTATAAACTCGTCCTTAAGGGCAACTTATTAAGTTAAATTTCTAACAAAATATCATGGTTAAAAGAAAACAACAAAATTAAATCATCTATAAAGAGTACTAGAATAAGGATAAAATATGTGAGTTTAGATCACATTATATATTAATAATTCCTATTTTTTAGTATTTGAATTGAAAATAAGTTGATTTTTCAAATATACTATTAACTTCGATGGTGGTTTTTAGCTTTCGATAAATAATTTAAACCTTTTGAAATATGTCTCTAAGGCTAACTCGTCAAGTGAAATTTTCAAACATACGTTGTTGTAGTTAAAAAGAGACGAAAATTTCAATTTATCTATAAAAAGTGATAGAACTAATGGGAAAGATAAATGAGCTCGAATATTATTTTATATCAATAATACTTAAAAGTGTTAAAAATGATTGGTTGAATTTTCAAACAGACTATTAACTTCGATGGTGGCTTTTAATTTTTGATAAATGTAATAATTTAAACCTTTCTAAATTCATCCTTAAGGCAAACTTATCAAGCTAAAT
Source organism: Ottelia alismoides (assembly GCA_037367405.1). Classification (NCBI taxonomy): domain Eukaryota; kingdom Viridiplantae; phylum Streptophyta; class Magnoliopsida; order Alismatales; family Hydrocharitaceae; genus Ottelia; species Ottelia alismoides. The sequence goes on from JAZKJV010003078.1 coordinate 934,054, forward strand.
TTCGAAACAAAAAAATCATGGTCAAAAGAAAATAATAAAATTAAATTACTTAAAGAAATATTATAAATAATAGGAGAGATAAATATAATGTGTTGGGTTTAGGTCCCGGATCAGTTATCGAGGAACACTAGCTCTTGCAACTTATTAGGCCTAGGCTCGATTGAACTCATTGACAACGACCCGAACTTTTAAGCCCAAGTTGTCAAGTACACTACAAGAACTGTAGATAATGCGACACATGTAGGTTCATTCTGCTCGCATTATGCTCAAAATGTAGTTGTTTTTGCCATATGCGACTACATGTCATTGCAAGTGTTGTGGTTGCATGCACGGGGCTGCAAACGTAGTTATGATCACAATGTCATCATAATGTTCTCGTACGATGCAAGCACTGTGGTCTCCCATGCTCGTAACTGCTACTGTCAACATATTAAAAAACACATAGAATGTGACCATATAGGGGATGATGAATCCTTGATTCTCACTCTTTATTATTTTATTTTAGCTCTTTTTCTTGGCAAACCATCATGTAGATACCTGTAAATATAATAACTTAGCAATATGCATGCCTTTGTTAATATTGCATAATGAAGCATGTTTTTGGCTAAATAAAAGAATAAAGGAAAAGAAAAGGGAATGGTGTATTTAGAATAAATACAGAGTGACCCAAATCCCAAGAGAAAGTCAAGTCTTCACCTTATCAAAAAATAAAATAAGTAGAGAGAGAGACAGGGTTCACTTTGTATTATGTATATTACCTATACTTGTGCATATTACTTATATAATTGTTTTTGACAAAATAAAATTAAAATATTATTTTTACATCCTTGTATATAATCCTATAAATAACATAAAGATAAAACAAAAATCAGAAAAATAAAATAAAAATAAAACCCTTCATTCCTTGTATAAAACACATTGGTATATATTATGTCCATTATTTATTACATACCTTTAAATGTTTTTTTTAAAAAATAAAATAAAAATTATTTTACACTTCTAAAATTATGTTATAAATAATTAAAATATAAAATACAAGTATTTTGAAAAATAATAAAATAGAAAAATTTACTTGTACATAATACATAGGTATATTATACCTGTATATAATACTATATACTGTATATACATTAATTTATTTTCATAAAAATAAATTAAAATTACAGAATAATATTTTGGAAAATAACAAACATTTTTTAATCTTTTGCACTTTTTATTTTTTAATTCATCTACTATTTTATTGAATTTTTATTTATTTTGTATAAACCAATTTTCTGATTGGTCATGGAGGTTTTGTTGACTCCAGTCAACGCCTCCTCCCAACCTGGGTCAGATCGCTGCCTTCTCGCAGGAGCTCCTTCTCCGACTTTTCCCGCCCGATTCCGAGCTCCTCTTGCCCCGATTCTTCGCTCGAGCCTCCTCCTAGGATCCGTGACCTTCGCGGATCCCTAAGAAGGCACTGATCTTCCTAGGGTTGCGTGCAGTCGATCATTCCAGACCCTTGGGAACCCTATAAATCCTCTCATCTGCCCCCACAGCTCGTTAGCCCGTTCCTCGCCTCTTCCTTTACCCCTAGACACCTCTAGCCGAGTGACAACAGCTTGGAGGAGCCCTTGGGAGCGGAGTTTGGTGGCTTAAAGCCTCAACTCACCAACGTGGCCGGAGTCCTCCGCTGCATATAGCCTCCCCGCCCGTCGCAGCGTGGTCGAGGCCATCACCCTGACATCTGTCATCGCCTGAAGCCTAGAAGTCCCTCTGAGGATGGAGTATAAGGATGGAGGCTCCTCTTCTCCACGCATAAGGATGGAGTATGAGGATGCATGCGAGGATAAAATGACAACGAGGGGAGAAGAGGGAAGGTCAGGGGTGGAGGGAGGATGAGAGGCTATCAGAGAGGGAGGATGTCGGGTAGAGAAGAAAGGCGAGAGCTAGGGCAAGAGATGAATGGAAAAGAGGAGAGATTACTAGTTATGTTGTTCTGTTTAGCAGAATATGCGACTACATTCTGGTCTCATATTGAGGCACCAAATCACTTTGCCTCAAATTTGTGGTCACATATTTTGCTATGCAATCACTAATTTTGGGAAAATGCTCGCATTGGCTATTGCGATCACAAACCCACTACTATGGGTCGCATAGTTGTACTAGTAAAACATCATATTTCTTGTAGTGGCAGTAATCCCCGCCACTTATAACACACACTCACACTTCATGAGTTTTAGATGTGGCGTTATCTTTGACAGTTAGAGTGTCAAAACATCCCCCACTTAATTTCACAGCATCCTCCTTGCGACATGACCCATCACTTATTCTCACTGACAGTACCGGTTGCACGCTCAGTATCCTTTTCCTCTTTATCTTTGTAAGAGTGGTTCCGCCTCTCGAGTAGTCTTTTCCACTACCAAAGGAAAATTAGCTTCGCAACCATTTCAACATCCGGAGTTTAGGCCCCTGGTCCATCATCAAGGAAACTAGCTTTGATAACTTGTTGGGCTGGGCCCATCGAATCTATTGACAACCATCTAAAATACATAAGCCCGTGTTGTTAAGTAGTAATCCCCACTACTTATAACACACACATACTTCATGAGTTAGATGTGGGGCTATCTTTGAGGGTTCAAATGTTACAATAAATGGGTTAAAATCTCATTCCAGTACTTAAATATAAAATATTTTTAAATTAAAGGGTTTTTATTAGTGGTTCCCCTTTGATATATTGAAATATTAGTTATACCCTCACTTTCTGGGAATATTAATTTTTCCACTGACTTGTTCAACCATGATCATCTGTGCCATTTTGTTAGTTTGGACGTCAATTACTTGAACTAAACCATGGTATAGTTAACAGAGGCATAAATAGGAAAAATCCATTCCTCCTCCTCTAACCCATCCTCATCCTCCACAGCTCCCTCCTCATCGATAGTTTTAAACTTTGATCACTCCGCATTAACGATGGAGTAGGAGAAGAGGGGATGGAGTGGGAGAAAAAAAGGCTAGAGGGGGAGGAGAAGGGTGGAGCTGAGGGGGAGGAGGAGGGTGGGGCAGAGGGGGAGGAGGAGGGGTTGGAAGGGGAGAACGGTCAGAGGAGGATGGGGTGGAGGAGGAGGAGGGGGAGAGGAGTGTAGGATGAGCATTGGGCTTGATCCGATCCAACTCGAGAAAAATTGGCCCGGTCCCGTCAATTTTCTCTAGGCCTTAGGTCGGGTCAAGGCCCCCAAGATCGGGTCTGAGTTCAGGCCGGGCTCGACCCGTTCCAATTAGGTGAAGGAATCACGTTGGGGAAATTTGAAGAACCAATCATGCAAAACCTAATCATGGAGGTTTTTTTGGTTTTTCTTCTTTCCTTTTATAATGTATAATTTTATTTCTGAGAGATTTCCATTGATGAGATCTATTCTATTTGTTTGTCTACATCGTCACCTCTCCTCGATGGTTTGTGTTTGTGGTAAGATATTATATATATATATATGAGTGGGATGAGGTCGGGGATGAAGAAGAGAAGGGAGAGGAAGAGGATGGACGAGGAGGAGGAAGAGGATGGGAAAATGATATTTTTAGTATTTTTTAATTTTAATTCTGTTATGTCCCCAAAGTGAAAGTCTGTTTGCATTGGGAATGGACACCAACTAACCCGAGGGGTACAAGTGATAGAACTACAAGAAGTTGGGGGTACTTTATATTCCTAAAAATGGAGGGGCATAACTGAAACTACAATATCTTAGAGGGGTACAAGCGATAAAAATCCCAAAAAATATGATACATGATCCATGCATCACTCTCTAATGGGTTGCACACGCCTCCTATTCTATAGGGCCACACCTAACCTAGTATGGAAGGACACATGTGTGTGAATGGGATTTTGTGCAACTTCTGCAATATCCTGACATGCATTCTACATGCCATGCCTTTTTAACAAAGACATAGTAGACAATATTTAATTCACATGTACATCAACCTTCAATTATCTGCACACACACACAACACCCCCTCCTACATGCACGAACATGCGAATATCATTTCTAATCCACATATGACAACATATCACATATTATAGTAAAATCACATTTTTTTATTCTATTTACTTCATCATCCAAGAAGACAATATCTCTTAAGCATTTCAACAAACACCTATAATGAGATTGAAATAATATACATACTCAAAATCAAAATAAAAACTAAACTATATAACAGAATTAAAGGACAAGATGTATACCTAACGAAGAGGAGGATGAGATTGGGAAGACACTCGCCGATGACCAAAGATAGTTGAGGACGAGCTTCTCCATACGGACTAAGGCTCCTCTTATCCATGTACAAGTGTGAAGGATGATGATGCATGAGAGGATGAAATGGAGGTGAGTGGAGGAGAAGGAAGGTCAGGGGTGGAGGGAGGATGAGAGGCTATCAGAAAGGGAGGATGTCAGGCAGAGAGGGAGGGCGAGAGCTAAGTCAAGATATGAACGAAAACGATCAGAGATTACTGGTTATGCCGTTCTGTTTAACAGAATATGCGACTACATTATGCGACCACATTGTGGTCGCATAATGAGGCACCAAATTGCTTGCCTCAAATTTGTGATCACATATTTAGCTATGCGACTACTAGTTTTGGGAAATGCTCGCATTGGTTATTGTGATCACAAACCTACTACTGGTGGTCGCAAGGTTGTGCTAGTAAAACATCATATTCTTTAATGGTAGCAATTCCCACCACTTATAACATACAACCACACTTTATGAGTCTTAGATGTGGGTTTATCTTTGAGGTTAGAGTGTCATAACATTCCCACCTAATTTTACAAAGTCCTCGTTGCGATATAGTCCATCATTTATTCCTAGTGACAATAGCGGATGCATGCTCTAGGTACCCTTTTCCTCATTTATCTTTGTAAGGCTGGTTCTACCTCTCAAGTAGACATTTCCACTATCAGAGGAAAATTAACTTTGTATCCATTTGTAACGTCTCGAACTTATGCCCTCGGTCTGTTATCGAGGAAAGCTTGCTCTGACAACTTGTTGGGATGGGCCCATCGAATCCGTTGATAACCATCTAAAATGCGTAAGCCCAAGTTGTCAAGTAGTAATCCCCATTACTTATAACACACACTCATACTTCATGAGTTTTGGATGTGAGACTAATCTTTGGGGGTTCACGTGTTACAATAAATGAGTTAAAATTTCATTTTATATCAAAAATACTTAAATGTAAAAATATTTTTAAAATAAAGGATTTTTATTAGTGGTGCTGCTTGAGATATTGTAATATTAGTTATGTCCCTCCCTTTTTGGGAATATCAATTTTGCCAGTGACTTCTCCCACAATGATCACGTGTACCATTCTCTTAGTTTGGTTGTCAATTAGTTGAACTAAATCATTGTTATTCAAACCATGGTATAGTTAACAGGGGTATAATAGAAAAAAAAACTTACCTCCTGTCCATCCTCATCCTTCACCACTCCCTCCTCCTCGATAGTGATGACAATCTCGATGGACTACATTAAACCTTGATCACTCATCGTTAACGATGAAGTAGGAGAAGAGGGCCTGGAGGGGAGGGCAGTTAGAGGAGGATGTGGAGGAGAGGGAGAGGAGGAGGGTAGGATGGAGCATTAGGCTTAAACCTGTCCAAACCAAGACAATCTGGTCCGAGCCCGTCAATTTTGTTTGGTCCTTAGGCCGGGTCAAGGCTCCGAGATCGGATCTGGGTTCGAGCTGGGCTCAACCCATTCGGATTAGGTGAATGAAACACGTTGGGGAAATTTAACCGATCGATCATGCAAAACCCAATCGTGGAGGATTTTTTTCTTCTTTCCTTTCGTATTGTATAATTTTATTTTCTTAGATATTTCCATTGATGAGATCTATTCTATTTATTTATCTCCATTGTCACCTCTCCTTGATGGTTTGTGTTTGTGGTAAGATATACATACATATATACATACATACATACATATATGTATATGAGTAGAATGAAATTGGACAATCTGATTTAATATATAAATATACTGCAGATTAATCACAAGTAAATAGTTGAATACCCTGTATAGTAGACCATAGTAGAAGCTAACGAGTGTATCATGCTACAAAATATTTATAATATTTAAAAAACCCCATATCTGTCTATTTTTTTTATAAATGGCTGGACATATACCCTCGGATTGGGTTTGCACGGAAAGTGGCCTAGTGAGTTAAAGAGGTCTGGTCGGGTCGGTTAAATCCATGCCACCACGAGTTCGGGCTGGGTCCAACCCGAGCTAGAAATTTAAGCAATACAAGGGCCCTGGTCCAGCCCACATACATATCGGGTTTGGGCCGAGTCCGAGCTTTTGTGGATTGGATCGGGGTCGATTTCAGGCCAACCTGATCCTATGCTCTACCCTAGAAGAGGGGATGGAGTGAGAAGAATACTTTTCAACCATTGTTTTTTAATTTAAGTATGTTGGTGTTCCTTATGTTAACATCCGTTTGTGTTGAGGATGGACGGTAACTAACCGAAAGGTACAAGTAATTATAGTGGGAAGAAGTAAGGGACATAAGTAATATTCTTAGAAAGAAAGGGCATAACCGCTATTGGAATATCTCAAAGTGACACAATTGAAAAAATTCCCTAAAAGAAATGGTTCATAGTGATTTCAAACCCAGCTCTTTGCAATAACAGCCAACAACAGTAGCAGTGGACCATCACATAATTGTGTATGCTTGCTTAAAAAATCTATATCTTATATTTAAGAAGGGGGGGCGTATGATAAAGTTACGATACCATGAAAGTGAGATACAAGGAGGCTATGGCCCTGATGAGATATACCGGAACCGCTCTGCTTATCGATCTCTAATCTCCATGCACTAAACAGGAACCGACATATCAGCCCCCGAAGACTTTGCTCGCAACCGGGCCTTTAAAAAGCATGCAAACGTGAGTGCGTGTGATGTAAGGTGATGCCCTCACAGGTGACATCACCGTTGCATTTGTCAGTAGTCCTCCCATCTGTGGAAGGCATCATATGAATTGATGGCAACAACTCAACGCATGCTATCGATGAGCATTAAGCATGTAATATATATCTATTAGAAAAAAGACACCAGCGTCCGTCCTGTTCTTACCGGCTGAGATCTTCTCGCAGGCAGAATGGAAATTCTAACTTTCACAGCGAGAAACCATGACGAAGGAAACAGTTTAATTTGTCTTCCTAATGATCATCAAGCATAGATTGATCACAAAAATGTCAGCTTAGACGTGATAAACTAATTATGCAAGGCGAGTTCGAGGAAACGGATCCTCTACTGCGCTCACAGCAGGTGTGTGATGTAGAGGGCCGTCGGATGGAGATCAGACGACCCTTATAAGGGACCAGATAGTCAGCCTCCGATGAGGACCGTCCGATCCCCATCCGACAGCACTCTGCATCACAGCACTGTGCTACAACAGATGGTCCACTTTGTGAGGGCGACCTACATACCTCGCAGCTTCCACTCAACTCCTCTGCATTATTTGCTTTCCCCTCGTTTTCCTTTTCCACCTTCTCCCTCCTCTTTTGAATATACTTTGATGGCAAAAGGTGCCAATGAAGCTTTTGCTACGAGAATGGAAATGCCAAATCCTAATAAAAAAGCTGCACCGCCAAATCAATGCCTAGTCATACCAGCAAATAGGAAAGGATTTGGATGGTTCTAAACAAGAGTCACTGCATGATGAGGTCCCCTTGTGGTCAACCACATTACATCAACTTTACGATCACTAAGGGAGGCCTTGAAAGCCCCAGAAGCACCTTCCTTGTTGCCTTTAAGCTTTCTTTGTCCCCATGCACCGCAACCGGTTCTAGCTCTTGATTCCCCACCAGTTGGCAACTTGATTTTACCCTAGAAATTGGGTATCGATGCGATGGGTCCTCGACATCTTCCTTGTCGGATTGCTGGATCAAGTGATGGTTACTGTACAAGGTCAAAATTGGAATAAAGAGTGAAAGAAGCGAGGGTGATCAACGAGATAAAAAAGATATTATCCTCGAGAACGAAATAGGCCATTTGTACTTGAAAATGCTGTAAACCCTAGATCTCGGTTGTGATAAAAATTTCCCAGAATGGGAAAGGGACGTTTCGGAGTCGTCCATGTCCGCCGCCGGCACCTAATCGAGAGTTCTTCCGGTCAAACGTGAGCGATCATTTAGCCGTCCTTGCGATTTTGATCAACTTACGCGATCGATATTAGATAGAAATGACTCGTCATTCCAACTGTTGCATCTTATAGATTAGGGCCCTTTTATGCAGCTTATTTTAAACGTGTGGTTAGGATCGTCTACTAAGACAACAATTACGAACTTCTAAATAAAATAAAATATAATCGAGAAAGGCAATCTCTACGTAACATATTGTTACTTTTTCTGATACAAATGCTCGTCTTTTTTGGGCTCTTTTTCCCGGACAAAATACATGCATGCAAAGATGAACTTTCGAAGGTGCTTCATTCTCCAAAAAGCAATTACTCGCACTGTTAATTTCTAAAACACCCACTCACAGAATATATAATTTAAGATAGTGGCACCATCTGATGCACATGTTCTATATATATAGAGCTCATGTCTCTCATTAGACTCCAACAAGGGAGGTAGCAAAGATAGGAGGAACTACTACACCCCCCACACGGAGACATCCATGGAGATCAACTCCCTCCCATCAACTCCGGCCACTGCCCCGCCTGCCGTCGTGACGGTGCCCCCTTCACACTTCCTCATGACCCCTCCGGCGAGACCCATGAAACGGGCGGCCGCGAACATCAAGGGGTACTTGGAGGAGATGGGCCACCTCACGAAGCTCGACCCCTCCGACGCCTGGTTGCCGATAACCGAGTCACGTGGGGGGAACGCCGCGTACGCGGCGTTCCACACCCTCAGCTCGGGTATCGGGTTCCAAGCTCTCATGCTCCCCGTCGCTTTCACGAGCCTTGGGTGGTGAGATACTCGATTGGCATTTCACTCATGAACACGATCAATTGAGCATCGATCAGTGAAGTTAATTAGATGTGTAACATACAGGACATGGGGATTGATTTGCTTGGTGCTGGTGTTCTTGTGGCAATTTTATACCCTTTGGCTCCTCACACAGCTACATGAGGATGCGTCCGGAGTGAGATATAGCAGATATCTCCACCTCTGCATTGTTGCCTTCGGTAATCAAATAGTTCCTGATCATGCCCTTTATATTTGGATTTGAGATAAAATTAGATTTAAAAGAACATTAACGTTGTTATGATGTGAACAGTCTTTAATTATATAATAACTAATGTTAGTTGTTAGCTGACAATTAAGAGACGAACCCCAAAAACCAAAGGTCAATAATTGATTTCGATTTAGTGTCAGAGAGAAGAACCTGTAGCAAAATAACGTAATCAAATTTGAATTTTGCTCTTACGTTTGCAAACCATCCTCAGAGTTCTTCGTCAAACTTCTCGATGTTGATTGTATGTGTGCTGGTGCTGCAGGTGAGAAGCCGGGGAAGATATTAGCGAAGTTTCCCATAATGTACCTCTCAGGAGGCAGCTGCACCGCACTGGTTGTTGTGGGAGGAGGAAGCATGAAGCTCTTCTACAATACCGTCTGCGGGTCGACGTGCCGCGAACACTCCGGTCCGCTTACCGCCGTTGAGTGGTATGTGGTCTTCGCCGGCATGGCGGTAGTCGTGGCGCAGCTCCCCAACCTCAACTCCGTCGCCGGTGTCTCGCTCATTGGTTCCGTCACCGCTTTGGGCTACTGCACGATTACATGGGTCTTATCCGTCGCGGAGGGGCCGGTTGCCGGGTCGACGGATGGAGTCGCCGGGGAGGAGACGATTGGCCGGAGGGCCCTTGACGTCTTTACTGGCATCGGAATTATAGCTTTCGCGTTCAGAGGGCACAACCTGACTTTGGAGATTCAGGTGATTGCTAATTCTGATACACTTAATACTTGATTGATTGTTTAATTTTGATTCACATATATAAAATTGCGATTAAAATGTTGCAGGGCACAATGCCATCAACTTTGAGACATCCCTCTCATGTACCGATGTGGAGGGGTGTAAGGATTGCATATGCTCTCATTGCACTATGTTTCTTTCCAATCGCCATTGGAGGGTATTGGGCCTATGGAGACAAGGTAAGCCCACTTAGTAGAAGTTGTCTTTGTACTATTTTAGTACCATATAGAAAACCAAATCCATTTCCTTCTAATTTCATGGTTTTTGTTTGTGGTCTCCAGATCACGCCAAGTGGCATCCTCTCCGCCTTACACGAGTACCACGGCGAGGACATCCCCCGGTCAGTGCTCGCGTTGACGACACTAATGGTGGTGATCAATTGCTTGAGCTCCTTCCAACTCTATGCCATGTCGGTCTTCGACACACTAGAGTCCGCGTACACGAGCCGACAAAGCCGACCATGCCCGAGGCAGCTACGCAGTGTGATCCGGCTGCTCTTTGGCGCGCTCGTCTTCTTCATCGCAGTCGCCTTCCCATTCCTCCCTGATCTCGCAGCATTGCTCGGAGGAGTAGCACTGCCGGTGACCCTCGCCTACCCGTGCTTCATGTGGGCTCTACTCAAGCGGCCGGAGCGGCTCGGTAGCTCGTGGTGGCTTCACTGGGGCCTGGGGGCCGCTGGGATGGGCCTCAGCTTCTTGTTGGTTGGCACCGGCCTTTGGGGTCTCATTGCCAGAGGGCTCAAGGTCAAGTTTTTTAGGGCCCGTTAGGCCCTTTAATGAAAGTGTCCTCTTCTAAAGTGGGCCGAGTGTCAATGAAAAATGTAAATTTAAGTGCTAACATCTATAAATCAATACGTGATATTATTAATTTGATGTTACAAAAATCGAGTAACTCTAGTACAAATTTACTCCGGAGAATTGTTCGAACATTTTTGCTTAATGATCGAGAATGTGTTTTGCACTTATTCAAAGAATTGAATTTATGTCGATCAGCTTGGATCTAAAATTGAGGGGGGAAATTATAAGAATAACCGCACTTTCTATACGAAGTACTTACACAGTCTTTATGCTATTTTTCGTGGAAAAAAGTCAAAAGAACATTAATATCAATATTAAAAGGGTTAAATGGGGTTGTCCCCTTGGGGAGCTAACTTGGCTCCCCCGCGCTATTTCGTCCGGTTTTTTTATTTTTTTTTTATTTTTTTTGAAATTTTTTTCGTGAATACTCATCACTATATCCCTATATTATACTATTAAATGCGAAACAGAGACTCATACGGCCTCCATCCAGACAGTCATTTTTAGCGGTAACAAAATTGCTTAAAACGATCCTTCTGGATGGAGGCCGTAGGAGTCTCTATTTCATATGAAATTTGAATGAAATAATATAGGGATATATTGATGAAAATCCACGGAAGAAATTTTGAAAAAAATAAAAAAAGGACGAAATAACGCGGAAAGCCAAGTTTGCTCTCCATAAGGGCAGCTCCATTTTACCCATATTAAAATCATAACTTATTTAGCAGAAACGCCAACCACCGGCGGTCGACACCCCAAATCCACACCCAAATCGGCGAACACCCAACCCTAATAACAACAATCCCCGCTCCGCACCCTTCACCCGGGCCTTCCGGATCCGACGGTGCTTTCCCTTCCCGCCCCAGTGCTCTCCTCATCCAACGGACAGTATACTCCCATCCATTCCCAACCGACGGCCGGGATCCATTTCCCCCAGGCTCTGCACCATGACGAGGGGCATGGAGGGAGCGCGAGAAGAGAGAGAGCGGCCTTTTCTTCCAGTGCTGCGGACTCCAAGAGAGAAATATTAGCGAAGAGGAGCCAAAGCCAGCGAGAGATAGAGAGAAAGAGAGAGAGAGAAGAGGCAATTGGCGTCGCTCACCTCCTTGGGTACGTAAACACTTCGACCTCTCCCCTCTTCTTCTACCTTCCAATTCTTTACCTCTATCTATATATCTCCCTCCCTTGTACACCATTTGTTTCCAATTTCTAGGTCTCTCCCCCCCTCGATGCGTGGAACCCTACCACTCGCTCCCGCCGCGAGCCCGCAGATCTGGAACTCCCCTCCCACGCGGTGAGAACTCTATAATCGCACCTTTACTTGCTTCGTTTTACTGAGACCATGTTCGATCGTGCGAATTTGCCGTTGGAATCGGTTAACCTTTTCCTGGGAATTTTGATCGGTGGCGTCCTGTTGATAGTTTGCTGAAAGGAAAGGTAGTTCGATTACGCATGGAGGTTTTCGGTAGGAGGATGGGTTTGGCGTTTCCACTGTGGAATCCTGTTGAAATGATGCGCCTTTTTCGTTGTCTGGGGGGATCCATCTGTAATCTTTTGATATATGTTGAGATTTTTAAGTCGCCTGCATTTATATTCCGTGATTTGTTTTGTCTTCTCTAGTACTCCATCCGTGCTTATCCTGAATAGTTTTTGAGGGGGTTGGGAAGTTTTGACTTAGTTAGAACTTGAAATTTGTTTGATAGATTAGATTTTGGCTCTCTCTGCATCTTGTTAGTATATTAGCCCTTTCCCTTTCTGTTAATTTGCTGAGAAATGGTATGACAAGAAGCAACAAAAGAAAGGAAGAGAAGATTATCTTCAGCTTCTCACGTGCAATATGGTGTATGTTTCTTCGCAGATCCTTTTAACAAATGATTGTCGGGAATACTAAGCTCTGTCTGGTGTCATCTGCCATATCTGGAACATCATGAGTGGTGCACCTAAAAGGCTGCTTGAAGAGGGAGGTCATTCAGCTACTTCAAAGAGACCGCATGAGGAGAACAGTCCCTATTCTAACCTTCCTGGAAAGTCAACCCCATCATTTACAAATGAGTACCGCCTGCCATTCGAATCTGTTTCAGATGGGAGGATGGCCAAAATCCCAAGGCTTGAATCTAGAGATGTTGATAGCAGACATGATAGATCGTACCGATTGCCATCCCCTGCAAATGGTTCATGTTTAGTTCTTCCAGGTTCTGAGAGCAGGATAGAAGTTCGGGATCTTAAGGATTCTCGGGATGCTAAGTTGGAGTCTAGAGAATCCAAGGGAGAAGCTAGAGAGTTGTATACTGAAACTAGGTTGGACGTGCAGAGTAGCAAGATTGAAAGTGATGTAAGGCCAGATTGCAGGGGAGATGATAAGGAACTAAGATTTGAGAGAGATTTCCGCTCGGATGTGAAATATGATATTAAATATGAAAAAGATAGCGTCACCCCTGCAACTTCTCATTTTAACTGTAAAGAGCAAAAAGAGCATCCGAGATCAAAACGATATTCCGAGTCTTCTGGTGATGTACTGGATCCATGGCGTGTCCCTCAGCATAGTCTGCAGTCCATGGATGAATCAGACAAGCCAATTAGAACCGGGGAAGGACGGGAGTCTTGGGAAGCACATGAAGCAATTGGTGAAAGCAAGATAGAGTTGAAAGGAGAAGATAAAAATAAAGAAAAAGACCGAAAGAGAAAAGATGAGAAGTATAGGGATTGGGGAGAAAGAGAAAAAGATAGAAATGACCGTCATAGTAACCTTCATCTAGGAATTTCTAATAAGGAATCTACAAGAGAGGATAGAGACACAGAGAGATGGGATAGGATGAGGAAGGATTCTCACAAAATCAGGGAAGGGAAGGAAAGGGACAAAGATCCCTTTAAAAAACCATCATCTAATGTAAATGAAAAGGAACCCTTACAGATTTTGAAGGATCACACGGAGAATTTTGTCAAAACATCCGAACACGAGAACATAGCATTAGAATCAAAGAGAACTAAAGAACCTGAGATCTGGAAAGGTGGTGAGAGGGAAACTAAGGACAGGAAAAAGGAAAGGGATCAAGATGCCGAAATCGAGAGGCATGATAAGCAAATTCGGGGCAGTGAGAAGGATTTGGTTGATGGATGTGCAGAAGGAGATGGAGTTACTGTAAGGGAGCGGGAAATGTTTTGTTATGGAGTTCAACAAGGAAGAAGAATGATGCGGCAAAAGGGATCTTCTCAGTTGACATCTCGGGAGCCTCGTCCTCGGGCACGCTCAAGAGAAAGTGAAGTGTATGCCATTTGCTTTTTTTTTTTGCCATTTGTATTTTCAATCCTTCTGACCAAGTTCCATTTAAAGTGCTTCCTGACGAATGTTTTTGTATACAATGTCTTCTTGCTGTTGCTTGATTGCTTCTTTTTCTGAATGATAGTTACATGTGTACTAAGAAAAAGGTGCTTTATTTATCAAATGCTTGTTAGGCAAAAAAGACTGTAATTTTGAAATCTAGAGACCAACCTGTAATCATCTTCTTAACTTCTGCATAAAAGTTCTTTGAAGTGGCCCATTTTTTACTCAAGTGCATGCTGCTTTGCTATCTCATGTAAACATATTTTGAATAAATTACATAAAAGGTTTCAGAACTCGAAACCTATACAAGAAAGGTCACGATAAAAAAATTGTGACATTTGATGCCATATATTTCAGTAACACTTTATTAATGACATTACATTTTGTTATTAAAATAACAAACCAATATTACGGATGAGTCATATGATCTTCTGGGTTTTAATAGATAGGTAGTGTTATTAATAGTAATTCATTGCAATTTTATCATGAATTGGTATCTTCGATTTTATACATCACACTTTACCTTGTAGATAAGATAAGACAGTATTTGGAGTTTCAAATGGACAAAATTTTATGCTTTGCAAGTAAACTTTTTTACGGATAGAAAACACAACTTAAGATCATTGACTAAAGGTTAACTGAAAAACAGGAGTTTTGTCTAGAAGTGAACCCATGAGTTAACACGAGTTTTATCTAGCAGTAAAGCCATCAATACCCCTACACTCCAGATAATCATGTTGGCACAATCTCCCTAATTACAGATTGATTATCTTAGGAGTATGCAACTTTTGGTGGAAACTAGTGTGGTCTTTAACAGAGAAGACCATGGGATTTAAGGTATTTTAGTTCATCTGCTTTTCCCCTGTTTTGCTAATGTTTCTCATCTGCTCATATCATTGATGGTGCATGTGCTATAGATCCTAATTCTTCTTTAGTCAGGAGGACCCTTTTATAATTGCGAAAAAGCCTCAGAAATCAATCATGCTTATGTTTTGAAGAGAATAGTGTCCTTAGGACATTGAAAAACTGGTCAATTTTAGAACAACCATAAATCTATTTTTTTGCATTGTCATTAATTCACAAGCTGGATTGGTACGTGAACTTTGATCTCTTTCTTTTTACAGGCATGATGTGCCCTAGGGTTCTATGTTTCTTTGGTTTTTATGTTGTATTTCTTCTTCTGTCAAATATAACTAGTTCATAGGAGTTTGTGTCCTTGTCGAGAGCTTGCAACGCATACAAAAAGTCCATTCTTCAGTTAGTACAAATGTTCTTGAATTTTTTGCCAGTGCTTGGGTTGGGATTCAACACAAATCTTGTTGTTCTTATACGCTTTTATTTTTTATTTGTCTTGTCATTGGCTTTAATATCCATCATATAGCTATCATGCAAAAGACGGTGTTTTTTGCATGCTTGCATCTCTTTTTTCTCTCTTTGGTATAACTTTTTTGTATTGTTTATTGGTCATTTTAATGCTTCTTTAATTCCCAGGGTCCAGACCTGACTTGTCTTTTTTTGTTGCAGATCCCTAGGTATGTTGCAGTATTTTGCTTTTAATTGCATGTTAGATGGTGCCGTCTATTGGGAATTACTTCAGACATGGGAAGTTTACAAAACTTTTAGGAATCTTCCTTTCAGGATACATTTATGCCCATTGTGGGGTTTCCAATTGGATTTGTTGTATTCTTTTTACTCGTCTGTTGTGCTAATTGTAAATTGTTTTATAGTCTCAATAATTTAATGGAATTTATCTATGTATGATCCTTTCTTGATAAATTTTTTTTTATCAAATTTCTTCGAGATGAGACCATTCTAAAAAAATCATAAATATCAGCTAAAGACCTCAAAAGCTCAGGTCAAAGCATAAGTGATGTGTTTCAGAGTCTTATTCATTGAACAATCTGTTGTGGTAGCTTGGGTGCCATGATTTATATTCGATGTTATGCCATATGCTTTGCTGGCAATGCTAGTTGAAACTTCAACACCAATTCTTATTTGATCAAAACATGGTCCTTGTTTGGATGGGTCTTGAAGCATGTTTGTCAACTTTATGTTCCCTAAAAACATTGATGTTGTTTTGTATTTTCATTGTCGTCATTGTCGTATGGATACGAGGACGAAAATAGTGAATTGGTTTCACAAGCTGTACTCACAATTAATCTCATTAGAAGCTATATAGTTTTTAACATTGCAAGCTACTGGTAAACGATCCGACAGGAAAAAAGTGTAATATTGTGCAGCATCAGACATGAAAGAGGTGTTTTGTGTCATCTTCCATTAGTTTTCGCTTGGGATATACTTCATTATTTATCACTGCAAGTTATAAATGGGGCTTAGCTGTAACTTTGTGTAATATTGTGCCATTTGTTTATTTAATATTGTTTTTGATTGTGAAATAGCTATTAATAATTACAATTGTAATCTTTCTTCGCAAAATTAATGTTATGTCAATTGATTTCTTTTATGCAGAAAAAGCTGAAGTATCTTCAATCGTTTACAAAGTGGGGGAGTGCATGCAGGAAATACTGAAAGCATGGAAAGAGTTTCAGGCAACAAGTGATAATAAGAGGGATGCTCATCTTCAGAATGGACCTACTCTCGAAATACGAATACCTGCTGAACATGTCACCGCAACCAATCGCCAGGTTTGTCTAGAGGAAGTGTATGCCGATTTGCTTTTATATTAATTTATCTGATACTAGACATGGGTTACAGTACGAGAATGTTATTATTATGTTTTTGTTTTGCATATATACGCAGAAGAGTTTGCAAGTGTTTCTGTGTTTCTCCATTAAAGAAAAAATTGATCGTGTTCCTCCTTTCATCATTGATTACGAAAAGCATGTGTGTTGTACTAGTGCGTCATTGCTTTGTTTACATTGTATTGAATAAACATTAGCTTTCTTATGTTTATCATTTATGCGTATCATTTGTGGATTTCGTAATGTTGTCATTTATAATTGGCTGTTGTTTTATTGTTTGATCTCAAATGCTAGTGATTTTCACTGCAACTTCTAGAACTGAAGGTAGTTATTTCGATAAGAAAAACAAACGGACGTGGTTCCTGTGCTCATGCTTCCGAGAACTAAATTTCCTGTTGTTTTATTGTTTCATCTTGTTAAGATATTTATGTTATTTTGTCCTTTTCCATATTGTTTATTTCTATTGTTTGGTTTCTGTAATTTACTCTTAGAGCTTTTCTCCTATATAAGAGAGCTCTAGGGTTAGATGGAATACAACTTTTTCGTTTCTCTTTACACATGGTATCGGAGCGACGGTCCTAGATTGGAGCCTGTACCCTAAGATCCAATCCCCCACCAAAAACCCTAGCCGCCCCGCCAAGGTCCCCACACGCATCAGCTGGTGCAGCCGTTGGTGTCTTGCGCCTGCGCCTGCGACCTCCGCCGGTGTCCCGCGCCGCCGCCCCTCGCCCTCGTGCTCCCTATCCCACCCGTGCGCCGCCGCCGTATCGCACCTGTGCGCCGCCTGTTCCCTACGTTGCCACCCTATCTCCCAAGCGGCATCGCCCGTGTGCAGCGTTACCTATTTGGGGGCCTCACGCGCGGGCTGTTGTGTGTTGACGCTTCATCTCGTGAACTTTGGGTATCTAGGGTGTGACGTTAACATCTAGAAACACCCTAGTTACCCTAAGGACTCTCCAGAAGGATGGAAGAGGTTATGGTATGATGCACATTGATGTTCCGTGCTGTCTTAATATGATGCTAATATCAAACCCTATAGAATGTCAATTTTTTTACAATTGCAATGGTATTCTAATGAAATTTCAATCAAGACAATCATGATGAACAATTTCGGTTATTTCATTTGTATTTTTTCTCGAATTCGATAGACTTGCCGATCAATTTTGTATACGCGACCAGTTTTGATCTTACCGATGGATTCTGATGATTCTTATACCCATTTTTTCTCTATACATATTTAACAATCTAATATATACTACTGAAGTAGATAAACTTTGCATTTTCTTAGTTTCTTGATTAAATTATTTGGTTCGACTTGTCAATGTATTTGTTTATCTAAGCATAGTTCATGGCCATCCTAATTATATCTAGATCTTCAATACCAAAAACAATATCTGACAATTAACATGTGATCCAATGGAATGTTGTATTTCGTACTTAGCAACTACTTTGCAATCTTCTCATAATAATTATACACATTGCATGTTATTGTGCACAATTTTTCAACTTCATGATATTTTATCATTTGTTGAGCTATTAGAATGTACTTATTTTTCTAGCTTTGATATCTTGATAAGTAAATGCATCATGAATACCAAATGTCATTTTGTGTCAGATTTCCATTACAAAATGTTATATAATAGCTAGCTATTAGATTATTTAGATATGCTTATTTATATTATTACAAAGGCTTTAAATCCATAATCTATAAATTTTATTCACTTTGATCCTTTGCGACACTTTTTCGAGATTTCCTTGAAATAGAGTTGGCAGCATCCTTGAAATCTTATGTTTAATGTCCTTGCCATGATGGACATGGTGATCATACATCACATAGATTTGAATTTCTTTAAAATGAAAATTGCAGTATGCATTAGAAAAACTGCTAAGGAAATGTGGTTTCTTCTTCAGTTGGAACACATATGTGCATATCATGATGTGCAATAAAAGGTGCTCAATCTCTTCGAGGATGGAGACTTTGGCATAAAACACATAACATTAGAACAAAAAAGTGATTTTCTTGCAAAAAGATCATCCCAATTCTTAAAACAATTAATAACAATATAAATATACACTTATATGGAAAAATGAGGTGTATTTAACACATCAATAAATATAATGTCACACATATCATGATGTGCAATAAAAGGTGCTCAATCTCTTCGAGGATGGAGACTTTGGCATAAAACACATAACATTTGAACAAAAAAGTGATTTTCTTGCAAAAAGATCATCCCAATTCTTAAAACAATTAATAACAATATAAATATACACTTATATGGAAAAATGAGGTGTATTTAACACATCAATAATATAATGTCACACATATCACTGATGTCAAGCATGACTAATTACTATTGACTACAGACAACTTTGTACTGGAATGGAAGTGATAAAATTCGAACAATAATAATTTTGAGGCACAAAGGAGGTGTGATTAAGAGGTGTGATTAGCACATTAGATTTATAACGCAATAAACAAAATGCTGAGATATATCGGAAAACAAAATAAACAAGCAAATGTGTATAATAACATATATTTCAATTATAATTATTATATTTTTGAATTTTTGAAGATGAATTGAAATAGATTAGAAACAAAATATTTTAACTTAATTAAAGGAAAAATAAATAGTAATTGGACTGTATTATGTGTATCACTGTATTACTAATTCTTACTAAGTATCAACTGTAAAAGATTAATGTAGCAACTTGTATAATATATGTATGCATACGTTTCGATCTGCACACTGCCAAAAGTGGGGGTGAAGCCTATGTTCAAAATGGGAGTCTCGATAGTATCGATCGTATATGGTTGGTATCAGTTAACAACAACAACAACAAAGCCTTTTCCCACAATTAAGTAGGGTCAGCTACATGGATTCTTCGCCTCCATTCAGATCTATGTTGGGTAATTTCCGGACTTGTATCCAAAAAACTAAGATCCCTTCGTATAGTATCTTTCCAACACTTCTTAGGTCGTCCTCGCCCGCTCTTAGCCGGCTCAATATCCCAACACCCGCATCTCCTAACTGGTGCATCAGCTGATCTTCTTTGCAAATGACTAAACCATCTTAAGCGGTTTTCTCGCATCTTATCCTCGATCGGAGCTACACTAACTTTCTTTCTGATTGCCTCATTCCAAATCCGATCTTTACGTGTGTGTCCACACATCCACCTTAACATTTTCATTTCTGCTACAACCATTCTCTGCACATGTCTATGGTTCACAGGCCAACATTCAGATCCATAGAGCATAACAGGTCTCACGGCTGCTTTGTAAAACTTTCCTTTAATTTTTAAAAGAATTTTCTTATCACAGAGCACAACAAAGGCACCTCTCCACTTTAGTCAGCCTGCATTTATTCTATTAGTAACATCTCCATCAATTTCCTCATCATGTTGCAAAATAGATCCCGGATATCTAAAAGAATCTCTCTTCTGAATGTTATCGTCACCAATCTTCACCTCGATTCCTTCACCATTTCTTCCATCAAAGGTGCACTCCATATATTCCGTCTTAGCCCTACTTATACGAAATCCTTTAGTCTCCAATGCATATCTCCAGACCTCAAGCTTCTCATTTACTCCATCTCTAGTCTCGTCAATCAACACAATATTATCAGCAAATAACATACTCCAAGGTAACTCATCCTGAATGTGATTTGTCAACTCGTCCATAATCAAAGTAAAAAGAAATGGACTCAAAGTTGAGCCTTGATGTAAATCAATGTCAATGTCAAAATAGCCAGTCTTCCCAGACGGGGGACACAAGATAAAGCCCTACTATACATATCTTTTATGAGTTAATGTATAGGACATGTACTTGTCTCTTCTCCAAAACTCTCCACAATATCTCTCGTAGGACAGAATCATAAGCCTTCTCCAAATCGATAAAGATCATTAGAAGATTCTTCCTTTTAGCTCTATAAATCTCCATTGTTTTCCTCAACAAATGGATGACTTCAATAGTTGAGCGACCTGGCATGAATCCGAATTGGTTTTCTTTTAATTTGGAAACATGCCTCAACCTTCTTTCGATCACACCTTCCCAAATTTTCATAGTGTGACTCGTCAGCTTGATACCTCTGTAATTTGAATAATTTTGAATGTCTCCTTTATTCTTATAAAGAGGCACCACGATACTCCTCCAATCAGGCATTTTCTTGCTTTGCCAAATAACATTGAATAGATTCGCAAGCCAAGTCAAACCGCGCTCACCTAAAACTCTTTATACTTCTACAGGGATGTCATCCAGTCCTACACCTTTCCCAGGTCTCATAACCTTCAAAGCCTCCTCTACTTCCTTTCTTTGTATTCGTCTATAGCCTGCACGATTCAAGCAACTTTCACTACTAGCTAGATCACCCAAAGTGATCTCTCTATTTCCTTCCCCAGTGAAAAGTTTATGGAAGTACTGTTCCCATCTAGTCTCTATATCCTTATGAGTAACAAGTACGTGACCTTCCTCGTCCTTAATGCATCTCATTTGAGAAAGGTCTTTGGTCTTTCTTTCTCTTGCTTTGGCCAACCTGAATATATCCTTCTGGCCCTCCTTAGAGTCGAGATTTCTATACAAAACTTCATAAGCTTTTGACTTAGCTTCGCTTACAACCTTCTTTGCTTCCTTCTTCGCTATTTTGTAGTTTATGACAGTTTCCTCTATCCTATCCTTCGACGTAGATTTAAAGCATGTTCTTTTAGTTTTTAGCTTCTCTTGCACCCCTTCACTCCACCACCAAGCCTCCTTTTGACCTGGAGCTCCTCCCTTTGACTCGCCTAGCATCTCTTTGGCTACCTTTCGGATATAAGATGCTACTGCCTCCCACATCTCGTTTGCACTTTCGCTACAATCCCAAGATAAGTCTTCTAAAACTTTCTCCCTGAAGCTCGATTGCTTCAGTGGAAGATTCCATCATCTACTTCTAGTGATCTTAGTAACCCTCCTTTTCTTAACCATCCCTTTTATTTGCACATCCAAAACTAACAAGCAATGTTGGGTCGGTATCAGTTAATAACCGATACAAAATGACATTCCAATTTCTCGTGGGGTATTGGTTGAGATCCTGTAAACCGGTATACATTGTAGTATCAAAACTACATCCTCAACAATAGTGATATATTGGCTATATATTGCCGATATTTCATGGTATTTAGTACCACGTTTCATGGTATAAGGCTATATACATAGCATATAATTACATATCCTTGCAATGGATGATGTATTTCAAAGGGAAAAGTGATGGTATTCTTACTAATAGTACGTGTTATGGTTTGGGATGTGAAAATGGTAGTATTCACAAAATCTGTATTGTTTATTTGGGATATTTAGTTTATGATAAGTATTGTGGCACTGTATGGTATGTTGATTCACAAACAATAGTATCATGCAATGCATTCTCGATAATCATTTGCTAATTTTGTTGCTTGCAAGAGAATTCTCTAAGATTTGTTTGCAAATTGACAAATGAGACACTTAACCAACTTGTAGGAAGATGCCAATGATTAAAGTGGGTTTTTCGTGCATCTAACGGGTTCAAAAGTCATACATTATATAAAATTAAAATTGATTTGTTCTTGAGGCTTCACAATTTCAATGCAATTCCGCCTATTGTAAAGTCGATGGTGTAATAGCTAAAACTTTTGGATCTGATTTGAGAAGATCATGGCTCCTTGCATCCCCTCTCTGGTTGATGTCGAAAATAGCTCTCCTTATGTTGATCAAATTAAAACGTCTGTGAGAAGCAATTATAGTCTTTAAGTACCATCTAGAAATAGCTACAGCGGTCACCCTTGGCAGATTTTTATTTTTATCATACCACTGTTCGATTGAGATAGCTCCCACAGAACACTACTTTTTTAATCTATGACATTGAGACTATCATGGTATTTGTGCTATATTATGTTGACATTGAGTGCATCGATAGACTATTGCTCATTTAAAATCTTGGTAGTCTATGGCACGTTTCGTCAGTTTCATTGGCATATTGCCGCTTAGGCGAGAAGTATGTATATGCTTTGGCTTCTCTGGTTGGCTCCAAGAGATATCTTGAATGGATATATATATATATATATCCGATTTTCACAATTTTTGTGGAGTTTCAGATTATGGGTGGTGGAGTGAAGCATATCAATGAATTATTTGGGATAGAAGTAAGCCATTGGTTGTTCTGTAGGTGCTATGGACTCGAAAGAATGATGTGGCGTTCAAGTCGCAAGATATCAGATAGTCATCCTTTGTTTTAACAAGAATATTCCTTATATTTTATCTTACATCAGCATTCTGACCAAGGTTTTAAAAAACGTGAGGCGTATCGAGGCGTTTTCCTAGAATTGCCTCGAGGCGTAAGCCTCGCTCGTGAAAGAAAAAATTGCATAAAATATAATAATTAATCGTAATTACAATTTTCAAGTTCTAGAAATTAAATATTTATTATTAAATACATAGCTCCATGATATTCAAGGCTAACATCATGGTTTAAACATCCAAGTTGCTACATAACTCTCCTTTTTTAAACTCTAAATCTGAATGGAGTCAAGTAAATATGGATATGTAAGCACAATAATGGGTAACTCTCCGCAAAATTTAAAGTTTTGAGTAAAATTTAACTGAAGGGACTAGATGTAACATACCATTTTCAAAATTAGATGAGATACGTGTCATTCAATTGAGAAGGATAAGAGAGTACGTAGTGAATCTGTGATCACTTTTTACTTTACCATAATGATTGGGGGATAAAATACTTGCATATTGCATGTTATGATCATCTTTGTTCATGCATGCTTTGATGTGAATTAATTTAGTCCCGATTGAATAGAAGAAAAGATGAGTCATGTTTACAAAATATACTTTTCAAAATTTAGGTCAAAGTAGGGGACTTGCATCCAAACATTTTAATAAAGAACGCATTTATACTTGATTCATACTAAAGTGTAGAGGCATTAGATTTAAGGAATCAAGACTCAATTTTTTGTTCATGTTGATTTATAAAAAAAACATGCATAACAAAGTAAAAATAAGCTTAATATGTTAATAAATTAAAAAAAATGCATTTCTGTGAAACATGAGCTTAAAGACTTGAAAATTCTTGTCTACGAAAGATGAAAAGTTTACAATCAAAAAGAAAAGGAAAAAATAATGCAGAAAAAAAAAAACAAAAAAACAACCCATATATGAGGCAGCGCCTCGAGGCGCGCCTCATAAGCCTCGAGGCGCACCTCATAAGCCTCGAGGCGCATGCCTCACTGAGGCTGAGTGAGGCTATAGCCTCGAGGCATTTTTCCTTGAAAAACGCCTCGAGGCATACGCCTCACCGCCTCGAGGCGTGTTTTTAAAAACAATGATTCGGACTTAGATTGGACTAAAGTAGTCATTGATTCGCTATGTGGATTCAAAGAATGATGTAATGTTCAAATAGAAGAGATACCAGTGTTCAAATAGAAGAGATGCTATGTTGAAATCGTAGTGCATAGTACTAAATACTTGTATGCAAAATGGTAATATTCTTGTTCGGTTGTTCTTAGTAAGTCCGTTTTTCTCTGATCTGTAACCTTCATGGTCGTGATAAAATGTAATGAGATGAGGAATGATATTGGATGGTCATCTTTTTAAAGAGAACTTATTATAGGTTGGATTTTTAATTTAGGTTGCACTAACAGATTCGCTATTTAGATTTGTACTTCTTCATGACAATTTCCTCAGTCGTGGGACCCTATCCTACCTTGCAGTAAATTGTCATGATGTGGAGCTTTACGCGATCCAGACCAGATTTCACTACTGTGGTGCCTTCCTTGATGTCTGCGAATTGCGTGCTTCATGTGATGATATAGTTTATTGAGCTTTTCTAGTTGCATTTATATAATTTTGCATGTATCATTATTTTTGAATTAGAAGGATAGTTTGGTCTAGATTTGCTAATATATTGTTCTGCAGGTTAGAGGAGGCCAACTTTGGGGGACAGATACCTATACTGATGACTCAGATCTTGTTGCAGGTGCTTTTAGTTTATATTTTACTCAAAAAGTTGATCATAAGATTCTCAGTTGCCTCCCTTATTAGCAAAACCTTTTTTTTATTTTGGCTTAATTTTTTAATGGTTAGTTTATTGCCATCGTCCTGTATATTGTAGCTTATGGTCCAGCATTTATTTCAGTTCTCATGCATACTGGCTATTGTCGTCCAACTGCATCTCCTCCACCATCTGCCATCCATGAGCTGTGGGCAACTATTCGAGTACTACCCCCTCAGGATTGTAAGCAAATGAATATCTCCTATACTGATAATCGTTAAAAAAAATTAATAGCTTCTGTTATGCAACTAATTGTGTTTGTGCAACTATGTTTATTATCGAGCAGCTCTTTGACATATGATCCCATGTTGGCTGTTATCTTATGGTCTTTTTCAGCATGTCCTTATCTTTGTATTTTTTGAACTTGTGAAATTATTTAACTGCTTTAGAGTTAATAGCTTCTGTCATGCAACTAATTGTGTTTGTGCAACCATGTCTATTATAGAGCAACTCTTAGACGCATGATTCCATGTTTGCTGTTATCTTATGGTCTTATGTCTGCATGTCCATATCTTTTTACAACTCCATCATCAATAGTTTTTTTCTCAAAAAAAAACATGGATTGGTGGCACTGTAAGTTAAAAGAGTTTGTCCATAGGTCCTAGAAAATCTGCTTCTAATTTGTAGGAGTTCCCTGTAAGCTAAAAGAGTTTGTCCGTATAAAGCATTGATTGGTGGCACTGTAAGTTAAAAGAGTTTGCCCATATGCCCTAGAAAATCTGCTTCTAATTTGCTTCTAATTTGTAGGAGTTCTCTGTAAGCTAAAAGAGTTTGTCCATATAAAACATTGTCTGGTGGCACTGTAAGCTAAAGGAGTTTCCTCGAAACACTGAAGGATGATCAGCCAACTTGGGGTGCCATCCTAAATTTATCATTTAAGAAGATACGGAAAACGTAGCAAGAGCGATGCACACAACCCTTTTTACAACTCCGTCATAACCGTAAAGACATCTTGAGGCACATACAATGCTTCCCTGCTATGCTCCACATTTTTTCTGCATAGTATTTGACAGTTCTGAACGTGGTCACTTATATCTCCCTCCAAAAGGTCCACAAAAATCTAGCAGGTTACTCCAGTGCATGGCCTCAAATTTCAGCGAAATTCAGTCGAATTTCTGTCGAATATCGATATCCAGTCGAAATTGAAATTCGACCGAAATGACCGAGGCCTTAGTACAAAAAATGACCAAAATGACCGAAATTTCAGTCGAAATTCCACCGAAATTCCGTTTGATCGATCACCGAAATGGTGACCGAAACCGTCATTTAGGGCCTTGCTCTAGTGTTCGGATTCACATGCAACTCTAGTCACCTGATCTCTCCCAAAAAATTGTACACTCAGTTTTAACCACTCAATTTCCATTGATCTCCAAACCAAAATCATGCACGTGCATGAGAAGAAGAGGTATTTAACATCCTCCCCCTCACCGTGCATGCACACATCATGCACTTTTTTCCCAAGCCAATTCCACTCTTGCTTCTTTGAACCATTGTAATCACTCTCCCCCATCACATCAACCGAACATGTGACGTTACCTTCAACACCATCTTCGCTTCCAAATTGGCCAATGGTTTAGAGAAAAACCCATGTCAAGTTTGGGTGTTCGCTCTCTTTGCACCTCACAAACATTATTGAATATCCAAAAGTCCTCTCCTACCTGCTCCTGTGTTTGCAGTACTATCTTTTAGCACCTTTCCATCCAACAACATGAAGGCACAAACCTTGTCATTGGAAGAGGGGCACCAATCTGGGGGGTAGCCAAAGTTCGGTCCGGACAACTTGCCACCACAGCTTGCCTGCGCTTCACGAGCACTATTGTTGTAAAAGTCGGCCGACTAGGCCGATTAGTCGACCTGACTAGTCGAGTCGGTGGGGTAGCTGACTCGACTAGGCCTTGTCGGCCATTAGTCGGTCAACCCGACTAATTGAGCCGACTAGTCGGCCGACTACAAGGCCGACTTTTACATAGAGATTTTTTATTTTTTAGTTTTTCGATTTTTTTAAAAAGCAAAATTATTCTAACACGCTTAGTGTTATATTTAAAGATAACTACTTCTTTTATTTCATTATGATAGTATAGAAAATGTACAAATCAATGTAAATATATAAGAATATGTGTACACAAATTGATTTATATATTTAAAATAATTAAAAAATTCAAAATCGACTAATGGCCGACTAAATCCGATTAGTCGTCCGACCGCCGATTAGTCCATAGTCAATGACCCCACTGACCAAGTACCGACTACTGCTTTCTGCAACCTTGACGAGCACAACCATTCTCGAGATTCCCTTTGTCAATTCCCTTTTCCTAGACCAATTTCCGACTAGAACTTGAAATTCTCCACTTCATAATTGTCGCCTTAGATAGGATCTAATTATCGAAATCTCTTCATTAAGTCATTCAAGAATATTATAGCCATTCATGAAACACTAATTCTATCCTGTAGATAGAGGCACTTCCAGTAGCATAACTCCATAATTTTGTCACACAATTCACCTATAAGCTGGCAATTTTAGTATCCACTTGTTTTTGGGCGAACACACTAGCTGTGCATCACCATTTTCCTTTAAAAATCTTTAGTATCCACTTGGGCAACAGTGTCTGGCATTGAAGAGTTTTAAATTCTCGAAACACCCCTTTTTTCTTGGGCCTACAAACATCTAACTTATCTAAGCACGTGCTCCACCCACCCTCGGTCATCTTCTAGAGGAATCTTTTAATACTTTCAATTTGCTTGTCCAACTTCACTGATAATCTGAATACATTAGTATGATATGGGAAGGGGTGAAAGAACCGGTCTTAGCTTGATCATGCGACCTTCCTTGAAAGCAGCTCTGATCTCCAACCTCTGACTCTCCTCTCCGGTATTCCCACCAAAGTGAAGCTATCCATTGACTTGCTTTAAGGGATCACTGTAGAAAGACCATGGTACGTCAACGACAACTGCCCTTGTTTGGTTCCAACACCCTCTTGCACATCCTCATCATCTCATCATCCATTCCAGAAGTGATAACGATCAGTTTTTGAGAGTTCATTCCTAAGCTTGAAGCTCCATCTCCATTAAAACCTTCACCTGACATGCCTCCCTCCCTTCTCCTTGGATGAAGTGTCATTTTCATACCGGAGTAGAAATATCTGCAATGTGCTATTAGAGTCACTTAAGACCTCAGAGAAAAGAACCCTGCTGCGTGCCTAAATCGTGCTTGCCACCATGACATCTGTTGCTAAAAATGAGAGACATGAGTGTGAATGGGGAAAATCGGTCTCATCCCCTTTCAGAAAATACTCATCCCGCGTCTGACTGACCTTTCATGAAAATAGAGGACAATGTCATGATAAGTCTTTTCATCGAAGATATCTTGAGCAATGGAAAACAAGTCTTCCTCAACCAAGGCCCTAAATATCGGTTTCGGTCACCATTTCGGTGACCGTTTGAAACGGAATTTCGGTGGAATTTCGGTCGAAATCGATCGAAATTTCGGTCATTTTTTGTACTAGGACCCCCATATTTCGGTCATTTCAGCCATTCCGGTCGAATTTCGATTTTGACAGGATATCGATATTCGACAAAATTTCGACCGAATTTCGTTGAAATTTGAGGCCATGTCCTCAACGTGCTCCATAGGAATTACTAAACAAGGTATCATGTGTTTTTTCAAAATCCACTTTCCACAGGAAGTTTTTGACTATATTCCTCTCCATCCAATATTCTTTTTCGTTTCTACAATGAAATTATTCGATAAAGAACATCCCTACATGAAAGCAAACTGTACCTGGTTCATTGTGTCTTACAACTCCACTGGAAGTTTCAAAGGGGAAAACCTTTGCATAAATCATGTATACCAACGTTCACAAAGTCAGTTCATGTGGCCACATTTGTGGCGGGGTCATTAGCAAACCGAATACATGTTTTTGTTGTCTATATGACACAGTGAATAAGCGTCCGCATATGCAGCCGCATATTGATTAGATAATTCACTCTCTCTCATCACTCAAGCTTTCTCACTGCTCCAGCTCTCTCGCCACTCCAGCTCCAGTCACCATTGCTTTCTCGCTCTCTTTTCGTCACCATTGCTCTTCTTTCATCATCGCAACTCTCTTATGTGATTTCTCTATCTCTTTCCATGTCCCATCTTTTTGTTCTCTTCGAGAACCGTAAAATAGTGGACGCTCTTTGTTCTTGATCAATTCTTCCCTCGATAGAAGTGAAGCCATAGTTTTTAAGGCTCACAACCATGTTCTCTCTATTCTTGCAGTCTGCTGATTCTTGTTCGTTCATATTGAATAAACATCATTGTTTTTTATACTCTAGTTCATCGTGATATGTATATTCTTGATAATAATTTTCTTTAAAGTCTAATTGAAATTAATAAATCATGTTGGCTTGAATTAACTACATCTTTTAAAAAATGTTACAATATTTAACAAATATAAATTGAGAAGTTTAAAACATGCTAAACATATGTGATAGCTCTCCATCTTTCTCTAGAATATATGGGCTCTATGCTTCTAAGAGATCATATATTTTGCCTTTTAGTCTATTCGGATGTGAAAGTAGTACCTTATGTAAGTTATATGATGTTTTTAGTGCATTTAGTTGCACTCATGAACTGATGCACACCGTAAAATTGTATGCATGCAGTTGCACCTTTTTGAAACACAAAAATATAATATTTGAATTTATAGTTATATTTTTAACTATTTATTAAAATGTAAGAAACCACATAATCGGCATGTACTTCAGTATACTCCATCACCTATTTGCTTACTCGATTTAGACTGCATGATTGAACGAATACCTCGTACTGACTCTTCAAACCTTGATTTATACTGATTCAGATAGCATAATCGACTTATAATCTTCAAACCACTAAGATGAATCGTGCTTTGGCAACAGAAGGAAGAAGAGAATGTTCAGTCGATCCAAGCCATAATTTCCCACCATGAATTCGTTGACGATATGAATCATATCTGAACCAACCACTTCCTACAACTCCATGTAAAAAAGATTGGGAACCCACTTGGCTTAAGTAAATCTTTCCCGGATCCTGCTTCAGTGTAGTCAGGGCAACCTTTACCTCCTTTGTGACAGGTTTAACAAGCCCATATTCCTGGTTTATAGTTAAGCTTGTTCGCCAACCTACTACACCACTACCATGCTCCGCTTAGGTTCCTCGATGTAAAAGTTTTGAAGTGCTTTGCTAGGGCCATCATCATCTTTTTCTTCCTAGTATTCTCCTCGACCTCTATTACAATCTTCTCAATAGTTTTCCTCATCTCAAAGTTGCCAATTGGTAAAAATGGGTATTCGTTCATCTCAATTATCATGATGTCTGCTTCCACTAAATCTCTCTTTTTAGGTCCTCTTGAACTATTGGTAGATGACCTGTCCTCTCTCTACCTTGGTGTAGCTGCTCCACCTTCTGTTGAGTCGCTCTCCTCCTTGCCTTTCAAAGATCTAAGTCTTGCCACCAAGGTCTTGGTGGCAATGTTCTTAGTTTGGAATCAACTGCATTGCTCTTCCACATGTTAAAATCTTGATTCAAATAGCCAAGCACACGTAAACTTGAAATACATCTCATGTCTCTCATCATCATTCAGGGACAAAACTTTCTATCCAACATTTCCATTAGATATTTGTTTTTTCCTAATACCAATCATATTAGTACTCAATATAAATGATAACTCCAACAAAATCTGTGTCCCCTGAAATTTGTGTCTTGTGCCTGCGTTGTAAGCGCTCTCAACCACATGGATGGTTCAATGTGCTCATCAACGCTCGACCCAGAGACGTGGATCATCCAAGGCATTAGCATGGCGCACTCCTTTTCGAATAGGAGTTTGAAACCTTCCGTGGGCTTGGATCATTGGATTTGGAGGGAATTTCTCTTTGTCTGGACTTTGGGGGGAATTTCTCGGATCAGAGGTTCTTGGACTTTCTTGCTCTGATGGACGTCCTTGCTCATGCGGATTCCCCTTCCGTGGGCTTGGATCATTGGATTTGGAGGGATGGTGGCTTCTCGGCTCGGAAGGCCTATGCTGGACTGCTAGATCTTCTGCCTGCTCGCTCGGATTCCCTGGTGAGAGACTGTGGTTTATTTTGGAGTTTGGGCCTGCCCTTGCGCATTGTTTTCTTCTTATGGCTGGTCCGCAGAAAGAGGCTTATGACACGTGATCAATGCTCAAGGTTGATGCTCTCGGTTTCCAATCTATGCGTCCTGTGTGAATCGAATGTGGGATCCTTGGATCATATCCTCCTTTTTTGCCCTATGGTTCGGGGGATTTGGGAAGACCCGCTCGTGGCTTGGGTGCTTGCTTGTGATGTGGAGACCTTCTGTGACTCTCTCTTCTTAAATAGACATATGGCTAGAAGGCGGCTCTTGGCACCAGTGACAAGATTATGGTCGATTTGGCTTAGTCGCAACGAGGCCATTTTCTCTTCGCAACGCTTCTACTTGGAGAATGTGCTCTGTCGTGCGAGTGGTTTGGTGGATGACTGGAGTGGTGCTTAGTTTTTGATATCTTGTTTCTTTTCTGTTTTTGCCCAGAACTGGAGGTTTCTCGCCTCCTTTACTGGGTCGCTTTTTTTTTGTTTTTATTTGTACCTCTGTCTCTCTTTCTTTTTAATATATTGTGGTGAACACCAATGAGTGTATCCCCCTTTTCTTGGCTTCAAAAAAAAAGGAGTTTGAAACCTAACTTCTCCTCAAGAGGAGAAATGGGGTGATTGAGTTGATTTCTCAACAATGTCTTTGTTATTTGATCCAACGGTGTACCGTTAGATAGGAATACTGATAATTATCGCATAAAGTATCATAAAGGAATGACATTATATAATGAGCTATTGGCTCTAATCCATCTTCGACGATGAATCAATGATTTGAAGTATTTTTCTTGTGTATTCGTTGATGTATCATCATTTATAATGAGTCATTTCATAGCAGCTCCATCTATCACTTCGATTGTGAAAGATCAGATTGGCCCATTTTTCCATAAGTACTACCTTTGTATTCTTCTGAGTAGGATTCGACAATGGGTCTAAGTCAGTGATTTGAAAACTTCCTTTCCTCAATCGTGAATCACATGTAAATTCCAGGGTTATGATACAAATTCAATCGAAGAGACTAAAACTTTGGCCTTAGGAGAATCTTGATATTCTTACTTCGGCAGTTATCTGGTTGGCATCTTAATCTATGATTTTGGTAAACTCTAGAGCCTAGATTATAAAATCTGACTTTTTAAGCTTTTCCTTTTGAGCATGTAATTGATTGAGTTTTTCTACTTTTACTTGTAAGTGAACTCACACTTGTTGCTTTTATAAATAATTTGGTTTATGATGACTGCAACCGTGTTAGATAGCAGGTGACAACTATTGTGCTCTGACGGCTGTAAAATATGTGGAAGTCATGATAATGCACAGTTTTTTCTTCTGTAGCTCTCAAATAGAGCTTCCATTCTGTCCAAATTCTCTCAAAATTATCCTGTCTCCATTTTTGAACCTTTGTCTTTGCATGCAAGTTAGTATTTGTTACAGTATTCATTGCAAACCCTGAATCCAATTGATCCATCCATTGAAAATATCCATTAATCTACACCTCCCCTGAAGCTTTTTCTTGGATGGAAAAATCTCATGAAATGTTATGCCTATATCAATCCATTTCTAATAAATAATCAGATAAAATTCACCTTTTTTCTGTCCTAAACCAGAAAATGTTGCGATCGATTGTAATCTTATCATATGTTTTTGTATAGGAGTTTAAGTTCCAACATCTTGAAATGAACCATTTCGTTTCCATGTTTATAGGAGATGCCAATCCATTATTTGGAATTAGAAAAAACTTATCGTTCTTATGTGCATTGATTCATGAACACTACATTATTGAACCCGTCGCCCTTGTGCATGCGAGACATTTCTTCTTGTCTCCTTATTCTTTCACTTTCTTTTGTACACGTTCCCAAATAGATTTTTAATGACCTTCCTTCAGTTTCAGCATGCTAGTGACTTAATTTTGCTTTTAAAAATGACTTACGCGACAATAATAAGTCTTAATGAACATATGGTTTTCTCCAAAGATATTTTTGTTAGAGAAAATAGCTATGCTTACTTGATAAAAAAACCTTATTGATGAAAGGTTAGAATTGCATGCAAGTACAAACAAAATACCTTGTCTGGACATTTGACCTATCAGTCAAAGACTGCTTCTTCGTGTGTTGAGACACCTTATTAACATCAAAGGTGGGAAAACTAGTAGTTTAGTGTCCATCTATATCGATCTATCATAGTTAGCGTCAAAAAGCACATTTGTTGGGATGCTTAATATTCTTAAAATATAGACCTTTTCTTGGGAAAATTCTTTAGATACTTGATAATTAGATAGACATCGTTTCAGTGGCTAGAAATGAACGTGTCCATGAATAGATTATAGAATGGAGTGACTGCGGGAAAACTGGCTTCGGGAAGTTTGTATGTGAAATGTGGTGAAAACTCAAAGTCATCTGTAAAATGATGCTGTTTAAGGTAGTATATATCATTATTTTTTGTCTTTTTACAACTTGGCTGAGCTAAACATTGGATTTTTTTGAAATTTTTTAACATTCGAGTGTTTATTCTAATTAGCGTGTTTTTAGTTTATTATTTATGAGTTTTAGTGTGTTTCAGGACATTACTAACGAGATTATTGGTGTTGTTTGCAGGTTATACTTCTACATTGAGGAACAATGTACGTTCTCGTGCTTGGGGTGCTGGAATTAGTTGTAGTTTTCGCGTGGAGCGGTGCTGCATTGTTAAGGTAGTTAATAATATAAACCACACAATTCTGGCATATGCATACTGGTGTGATCTAAGGAGAACATAGCAGGAGCAATTTGGGATCAGATTAAATACCACACAGTTCTTATATATGTAAGAGCACAGGAATTCTGACTGAAAAAAGTTGAATATTTAATTGAGAAGAAATTGCATTAACAAATTTGTAGATAACCGCTTCTCCCATAAAAGGTACAGATTTGAGCTCATCCATGAGATTACAGATCAAGTAGATTTCACGGCCAATCTTTCGAAATTACAATTATCCAAACTATGACTTGGTTATACTTTCAAGCTTGCGGTGCTGGAATTAGTTGTGGTTTTCGTGTGGAAGGGTGTTGCATTGTTAATGTTGCTGATAATCTAAAACACACATCTCAGCCATAACATAGACTTCTCATCAATAAGAGCAAGGTTCAGGAAAGCGGTATGCGTATATGTTCGGACTGGTCACTGAATAGGGATTAAGCGGTATGCATGGGCATATGCGGGACATATGCGGCTCTACGCAGTTTCCTAATTTTTTTTATTTAAAAATGAATAAAGATATACAAAAGTGACTACAACTGAACTAAATTTATGTATAATTGTGGTCCTACAGAAGATCTAAGAAAAATGACTTTCATATAGAGCTCAAAACAATATCTATCAATCAAATATTAGTTCTTCAATAGAAAAGTTAGCACACATAATGATTGACAATAATCATCAGGATATGCAAGTATCCGAAAGACAATCGAAATTTAACACAAATAACATTAGTATTGTACTAATTAAAATGTCATAAGAAAACATAAATGTTCACGTGACAATATTCTAATTGGTTAAATCCAATATGTCGAGGTGGGAATTGTAACTATGTATGTCTACTAAAATTCATGATACGATGATATGATGTGCTTCTTAATAATAAATTAAGTGGAATGACTTTTGTTGCAACTTGTACACCAATATATATGAATATATATTTTTATGAATGACACATTTCATACACACATTTGGCACATTTCAGAACAATACCATGAAGTAGGTGGCTTAAAAAATCACTTATAAAAAAATCACATATAAAAAAATCACATTTAAAAAACTACATTTAACCCAAAGCGGGCGTATAGAGGGCATATGCGGTGCACAGTCCGCATATGCGGCTCGCATAAGAATCATGGGCGCATAATTAAGGGCTTCATGAAAGCGGTGCGCTGAAGGTGCCACACACGCATATGCGGCCACATAGGCCGATTTCTGAACACTGAATAAGAGATCGAATGAAATACTACAGAGTTCTTTCTGCAAAAGCACATGAAGAAGACTAAGAAACATGATACATAATTGATTTTTTTTGCATCAAGAAGCTTGTAGATAATGATTTTCCATTAAAGGTATGGATTTTAGCTCCTACATTAGATTTACAGTTCACATAGATGTCACATAATTTGTTGCAATTTGAACTGTCCAAACTAAATTTTAGTCTACTCATTTTATTATTTCGATGGAAAAATTCATATCGCTTGCATGTATCCATGTTTGTCCATGGCCTTCAATTTGTTGCATATATGCCCTTCAGTTCTAAGTGATGCAGAATAGTTGTGTATAGCTTTCTATATATTTTAAGGAACCTAATCTTATTTCACATCACAGAAAGGGGGTGGGACCATCGATCTTGAACCTCGCCTGAATCATATATCTGCAGTGGAGCCAACTTTGGCTCCTGTTTCAATTGAACGTACAATGACTACAAGATCAGCTGCATCGGTATTGCTTTCATTTCCCTATTATCACGTTGATTTTTTTCTGTCTTCTAATCAAATCTTGAATTAAATAAAGATAGTGTTATGAAGGCAAGGAGCGTGTTTACATAGATATGAGAAAAGCAATGATTGGCATTTTGTTTATCTTGTAATTTGTGCATCACACCATTTTTTATAAAATAAAAAGATGAAATTACTGTTCACATGAAATTCATCTCCAGAGAAGTTAGTATCATCTATTTAGTTGGTATCATCTATTTAGTTGGTGTAGCATGTTCTTTGTGTTGTCTATCTCTGTTTGATTATATTTTAAATTATACCGTGTAAGTATTTGTGCTTCTCCAATTCGACGTTGTTTCTGACATCAATGTTAACGGAAGATTTGGTTTGGTTGTCTCTGTTTTTCAGAATGCAATGCGGCAACAAAAATTTGTTCGTGAAGTAACAATTCAATACAACCTGTGCAATGAGCCGTGGTATTCTTCTCGACATGTATATTGCCTCTTTAATTCCACTTGATAATAAATTCAAGTTAGATTGTTAACTGGATTTCTGTGGTGTGATAAGGTTTGAAAAAACTAAAAAAAGGAATGAGGCGGTTTCATGAAATTGAGGTCAGGCATAACTCCGGAGTAGTCGAGGCGTAAGCCTCAGTTTATAAGGATAAATACCTATAAAAACTGCAATATAATAAATACTAATAAAATTATATATATTCTGACTAACATGTGATATATATCACTATAACATATGATAAAATTATAGAGATAGGAATATCGAAAGAAAAGATATACAACTATATATGCCTTTTTACTAAATTTTCATTCAATCAGAGAATGATTCTGTTGTTATTCTCCTGAATTCTAACCATCTAACTTAGGTTGAAGAACCATCATATGCACCTCTCATGCCATACCATACCACAATAAAACGGGGGTCTTGCTGATCGGGTATATGGATCTATTTGTATGGGAGTAGTATATAAACTCCCCTCAATTCTATCTTGTTTGCCTTCTCTGTATATTACATAACTCAATATATGACCACTCCTTAAAAATAAATTTACGGGTAATGTTTTCTATGATATTTACGCATTCGTATGTTTAAGGGTATAATTTAAGAGTTTATTGGCATAATTGGATAAGTTTAATGGTAAATATGAACATGAAAGCAACTAAAGTTGAGCATTCATCATGTATAATTATATCCTAAATAACTAGACATTTATAAACATCTGAAATTGCCAATAGCATAAATGATTTACAAAAAAACTACTCAAAAAATAAAAATTTGCCTCGAAGATCGCCTCCGCCTCGAGCGGTTGAGGCTCCTCTCAGATGCCAACCGAGGCGATCGTTCACAGGTGTTTTTGGGCCTCCTCGATCGCCTTGAGGCGCATTTTTTTCAACCATGGGTGTGATTTTAGTTTTCACTACTACTAGCGTTAGGATTTTTTTGAGAAAGTAAAGGGAAGTGATTGATTTACTCATTCTCTTCTTTCTTGCTTTTATCATTCCTTCATCTTTATCTTTGTCCATCCTTGCGGAAGGAAAAGGTAGTACTGTAGAAATTAAAGAGTGAGATGGTTTTTTTTGTTTTCTTGTGATTTTTGGCCTTTTTTTCTTAACGCTACTTTTCCAACTAGCATTACCCATGCTTTCACGTCTCTTAGTGTGGTCAGCACTTGGTGTTTCTTAGAAGCGAGGTTGACACCCATTCGCCTCCGTTCATCTAAAGTTTGTGTCCCTTATACATGAATTTTGGAATCTGCCATCTTCCTATCAAGGTGGGATTTTAGGATCTAGTTGGAAGGGCGGCTTCGTAGGGTTAACAATAGAGAATTTGATCTGCGGGGGCAAGGGACTCTTATGGCTCATTGCTACCTTGAACTTGTTTGCTTACCTGCTAAACTTTCGCATATACAAGATTTTTTTAGGAGAAGGATATGAGTTAGGCGATGCCCCTTCTTGCATAGGTAGGATCGTTCCCTTAGCATTATGAGTTTCTTCTGTTTTGGCGTTCTTGGTTTTCTGTTGATACCATTATTTTTATTGTTTCTCATCATGGTGCTCAAGAATGTTTCATTTCACTTCAGGAGTTACAAAAGAAGATTGTATCATTCATGAAGTTCATGATATATTGTTGATGTTTATTTTTATGAGAACATGTTGTCGGTACTTCAGCTATTATTCACTTGTTATTATGCATGGTTCTGCTTTTGTGGTTATCGGGTTAAAATATGAGTTGGTCCTTGCAAAACTGGCATGTCCTACATTGAGAACTCGAGTCTAAGATGTGCATTGCGATTTGCCATGACTATTGCCTTATTGTACGCATGATACATGTTGGTTTTTATATTTTTGATTTTTCTTCAAAAAGCCAAAGGGTGGCTAGCGGGAGGTTGTCATCAACCAATTTCGTCATATACTATAAGATGTGGATAAGGTTTTAAAAACCGTGAAGTGGATAGAGGCAATTTTTTGTCATTGAGGCTAGGCATAAGCCTTAGTGTATAGAGAAACATACATGAAAGTACAATTAAACATAACCATATTACAATAAAATTCTAAAATTTAACACCTACATTGGACACACATTATATGCCATATTAGCAATATATCTTATTGTTGAAGTATGTAATAGATGGGCAATTGGATCTCTCGGAGATTCAATTATCCCACCTTATGTTTAGTCCCACATAAAATTACCACATTAGTGTATAGAGAAACATACACATAAAAAGTGAAATTAAACATAATTATATTACAGTAAAATTTTAAATTTTCACA
The DNA here is from genome assembly GCA_037367405.1 of Ottelia alismoides. NCBI lineage: Eukaryota > Viridiplantae > Streptophyta > Magnoliopsida > Alismatales > Hydrocharitaceae > Ottelia > Ottelia alismoides. The sequence continues at coordinate 972,241 of JAZKJV010003078.1, forward strand.
CCAATATTGGACACACATTATATGCCATATTAGCAGTATATCTTATTGTTGAAGTATGTAATAGATGGGCAGTTGGATTTCTCCAAGATCCAATTACCCCATCTCATGTTTAGTCCCACATGGATGAGCAATGAGACTCCAATATGTCTGTGGGGCTATATAAGGAGCTCTACGTCCCATGTACTCATTGGAAGATTACAATAAACGATCCTGTCCCTTGAGGCATTTTCCTGTGGTTTCATCTCACTCCCTTATGGAGTAGGTTTCCACGTAAAACCTGAGTGGTCCATGTTTTCATATTTCTTTATTTTGTTCTTGTTCTGATTACCTTTCGTATTTTTATTTCAACACGGTATCAGAGCAAGTCGGTTTTGGGAGATTTAATTTCATTTCCAGTTTGATTATTATTTGTTCTCCTTAGAGTTGTGAAGATTTGGTTATCACGTTCAAGTTCTATGCTCTCGTGCGCTCCATGGTTCGATTCTAGGCCACCATCTCTTCAAACATGTGAAGGTTCTAGGGTTCTCGTTCTCAAGGGTTTAAATATCGGTTTCGGATATCGTATCGATACCTTGCCGATACGATATTTCGTCAAAATTTCGACGAAATTTCGACGACATTTCGCCAATATCGACCACCATTTGTGCAGAAATGACTCGAAACTGCCTTCATATCGCCATTTCGCTCGAGATTTCTGTTCCCTGTCGAAATCGAAATTTCATCGAAATTTCGCCGAAATTTCGCGAAATCTGTAACCATGCTCGTTCTTGAAGCCTGGTCTCACAATGATGGTGAAACTCTAGGCGATGATCTCCAAAGAGGTGCGATCTGTTCTCAACGCATGGATACCTTAGAATTTTGTGCATAGAACTTTGGGATCTTTGCATACACCCCATACACCAACCTCAGGCGTCAACGGACAATTGAGGAATGAAGGCCTTCTCCTTTCTCCACGCAACTACACGTCGACAACATCCATAGATCCCTTGCGAGCCCTAGGTGCTCCAAACAACACCTTATCCAAGCCCACAATGATAACTGGCTCTAGCGACGGTGCTTATCGACGTACGAGATACTTCACAACTCCTGGTGGAAGGTCCAACAACACATACCTCCTCTTCCTCGTCTTGATCACGTAGGGTGGTGCCTTTGTCATACCTCTAGCATCTCCATCTTCCTCGTACAGACAACACACGAGCTTACGATGTTGGCTCCCTCATCTTGGCAGTGCTAGAGAAGGATATGTTTCCTCGTGACGCGATCTTCTCTAGGCCATCTCAATTCCAGCTCTATCGTACGTGACTCCTCCAAGCGCATCTCCTTAGTGATGGCGATTGACCAACTCAATCTCCAGGCGGTGGGCTATATGCTCTCGAACTCTAGCAGGCGACTCCGCTCCCTCTCCGTTGCACCCTCAGATTGTGCAGGACATCGCTTTTCTGAGCATCTCCAAACCGTACGTAACTCATGGGCTCTTTCAAAACCATATGCGATGACAATGTCTTCGAGCATGGGGTTCTCCTACCGGGGTACCCTATTTGCATGGGAAGGGCCGAATACCTCTTCCCTTTAATTCATATCACAATAAGGAGCCCTATTAAAAATATATGTATTATTTTGGGTTGACTTGCCTGTGGGCCCTAGTGCCCTATTTTGATTTGAGAGAAATAAGAGGGCTACTACTATTATGGGCCCAAGTGGACCATAAGTTGAAGAAAAAAAGGAGAAAAGAGAGAAGATAATAACAAAAAACGGAACCAATTGCAAAGTGATCGTACAAAATAAGACGTGAAAAAATACCCGAAAAAAGGAAAAGAAATAACTTCTAAAAAAGGGAAAGGTTGATTTGTGCAAGAAAAAGAGAAGGAACACAAAAAATGCATGTTTTATTTCTCCCAACTTAATGATTCATGCTCTTATTCTATCAAGTATGGGGGAAAGGAGGAGTTAGAGAGGGCACATTCTCCTACTTGATATTTATCTACATGACTTATGCTGTCCATCCATGACTGATAGCTCGACACTCCAGACTTCTACTGCATCAGCTGTCTTCATCGAGCATCGACTACTTTGTCGGGGTGTCTTTATCCCTAACTACTACTCCGTGTCTTCATCGAGCATCAACTACTTCTTGTACACTGACTCTTCTCCAGGTACGACATGGTATCACAACAACTACTACATGTACGATTCAGTCTCTTTCCCGGTGACCTGAAAGTCGCAGACTCGTCCTCGAGCGAGGTCTTATACCGGTAATGGTTCTTTAAACATGGTGTCTCTATCCCTGTCTCTCTCATATATATTGAGTGAAGATGAGTTGTCTACATTTTCTTTTTAGTGCAAGCTGCAACTTTCTTAGCTTCTTCTTGAGGGGAAGTATTGAAGTATGTAATAGATGGGTAATTGGATCTCTCCAAGATCCAATTACCCCCAGTCATGTTTAGTCCCACATGGATGAGCGATAGGACTTTGGTCTATCTGCAAGGCTATATAAGGAGCTTCACACCCCCTGTATCCATTGAGAGATTGCAAGAGACGATCCTGCCCTTTAAGACCTTCTCCAGTGATTTCATACCGCTTCCTTGCGGAGTAGGTTCCACGTAGAACATGAGTGTTTCATGTTTTCATAGTTCTTTATTTTGTTCGTTCTTATTCTGATTATGCTTCCACATTATAATTCAACACTTGTGTTATGAACTTTGCTAAGATGCCTGATACATTGCAAAACTTGTTATGTAAATATCTTCAATGTAAATTTCTCCAATGCTGGCAACGAATCCCGCCGTCCAAATGAAGGTCCCGTTGCCCACTCATCGAGTCTAATGGAGGGAGGGGATGTCACATACACATCATGTGACTAACATAAAAGATTAACTTGCAACTTACAATATGTTCTATGATATATTTTATTTGGCTAATATGTATGAGTTATAAATAGTACGTTGTATAAATATGTTATGTGACCAATAGATATGATTAACATACAATATATTGTATATTTGTTATATGACGTTATGATTTATGACAAACATATATGACTAACATACAATTTGTTAATCATACAATTTCTCACTCATACAATATGTATACATGCGTGCATGACATTAATTTGTTAATACTGAATATAATACTTGAATAAAATATCAATGCATATTAATTATATGATTGTATAACCACCATTGCAGCTCGAAGCAGTGCCTCATGGGCTTTTTATAGTTTAGTGCCTTGAGGAGCACCTCGGGTAGATGAGACACACGCCTTGCCTGGGCTACCGGAGGCTATAATCTCAAGACATTTTTATTAGAAAACCACTTGGAGATGTACGCCTCATGGCTTGTTTTTAAAACCATGATGAGGACGACCTTAATACAAAGGGAATAGAACTCTTCTACCTAGGTGGCCCAATAATGAGTGATGAAGCAAACCACATTCTCGCCATGACATTGCAAGGATAGGAAACATCATTTTTCTTCATCCATATTACATTAATATCAAGTGATCTAAACTGATCTAGACTCCAAATATAGTGAAAGTTTCGGGTAAGAACATGCTAGCCCACACCAGTGTTCAGAAAGTCGGCCTAGGTGGCCGCATACACGTAGGCGGTCCCCCTACCGCACCGAGTATGCTATACTCGGTCAATATGCGGGTCATGGGGTATACTCGGCCGAGTAATCCGCATATGCGGCCGTATATGTAATAGAGGTAATTTTTTGCTTTTCCGCCACTGCTCGCTTCTTGGTGTAGTGCAACTCGTGTGCAGACACCCCCTTCTCGAGCTTCCTGGAATATTATTAGAGGCAATGGGTAATTTAGAGACCATAGCCGAAATGGAATAGCAAGATCCAGATCTTTTTATCGATACATATCAAATTTTATTGATTGGTTAAAACAATAAAATGTTCTATATATGTTCTTTGCAAACTTGGAAAAGGGGTTAAAGAAGGAACCTTCCTAATTGGTTAACACATTAAAAATCATTTTTAAGGGAAAATGGACATTAACAAAAAGATTTTATAATAAAATAAGGTTTGCTTTGGACTTTTCTCTCGTTGAAGTCCTCTTCGATGTCCGGTTCCTACAAATTCGTTGTCTTTCTATCTACCACAGAACGGTGGCATCAAATATCTAACCGTCAAAGTTGACCTCTTTCCTATGAAAAAAATGGACAGCATCTTTCCTTCGCTTATTTATCTTTTTAATTAAAGAAAGTTAGCCGTGCTTGTATTACTGAGATTCGGATAAGTAACGATATGAAACACTCGCATCGGAGATATTGACCATAGTTAAGAAATTACTGCATCCATATCGGATGTCGTACAAATCAATAATCGGCAATTCCGATCTCCATAGGATCCTCGTTGCTCCCATGAAGCGTAAATGAAGAAATACTGTTTTTTAATGCAGCGTATATCAGTAAAGAAATGGGTAAATTAGCATGTAGCAATTAATGTGGCCAGTTTCTCTAATAAAAATGTCGTGAAAAAAATTCTCAAATTGAAATGCAAAATCCGACCCGCAATATGTAGAGGGCATTCTCAAGCCAAGTCGGATATGTAGACCGTTCGACATGGAGGTTACCTCTCATTTGAGGGGGTTATCCCCCAAAACCCATATCTTATTTATCTTGTGGGGCCCACCACTATCTCTTTTTTAATACATAAAAAATCTAATGTTTGATATTATTATTATATTTTTAATTATTTTTAATTAAAATAATAGAAATTGCATAATCCGTATATACTTCCGCTTACCCGCTTACTCGCTCCAGACCGCCTGACCGAACGAATACCGCCTACCAACTTTCTGAGCCTTGGCCCACACGCTTGTCATAAAGTGCCACCAAACCAAAACATATTATGGCATCCTCATCATTATGTTTGCAATTGCTCCCATGAGGCAATCACCTCAAATGTTGTAATAAGAAACTCGTAGGATGGAGCACCCCTTGTTGAACATACTTTGCACCGATGATATATTCTCTAACTGCCTCAATAGTCAAGCTGTCAACAAATTGCTTGAAAGCTCAATCCTAGAGTTTTTCTCCATGAGCTTCTGAAGCACGCTTCACCTTTTCCCTTAACAAACACCAAAGTCCTAGTAGAAGAACATGGGGATGATACTTGGACTTTGGCCCCCATAGTGACGATAAAGAATGTGTTACACTATTCACATGATTAGAAATCACAATAGTTAAAATTTGATTTGAATAAGTAACTAAGTTGATAAAAAAGGTATAATACATTTCTACTTTCACGCGAGTACTAAAATTCACTTTATATGAAGTGTTGATTTTCAAAAATAGGAATCTTATGATATGTTGGATTTTTTAATAATAAACATTAAATGATTTGGCAGTAGTGCAGTGTGCCTACCATCGGAAAGACCAGTGTTCAAATCCCTCTAAGTGGGGGTTGCTTTAAGTAGTTGACAGTCAGCGTAAAAAATAATCGGATCTTTCAACATGAATTTGAACAAGAATTCATGTTGCCGACCCTACTTAAAGTGGGAGAAGGCTTCACCAAACTTTTTAGCCGACCCTACTTAATGTGGGAAAATGTTTTCTTTTTCTTAAAACACCAGTGCCTTAAATGTATCTTGAATCCTTGATGCCTAAAAGTTAAATAGTGCTAAAGCAAATGGAATTTTTTGTAGATGTGAATCTAGACATGAGTGGAGAAAAGAAAAGATACATGGCTAGAGGGGTATTTTAAAAAAAAAGTAAATGAGAGGAAATTGATATGGAGTTGAACTTCATTATTTTATTCACTGATAACTTGTCCCTTATAAAAGCATGCTGGCCTCCTTTTATAGAAGTTACAAACTTATAAAAGGGAATTATAAGCTAAAATTGACTCAGATGGAGGGTCGACGATCCGACAAGTTGCGTCAAAATTAAAGGCATTAAGGAAGATGCTCACTGCCTAGAGGGAGACCCTTGCTTCACGAGCGTAGTGGGGAAAGCTAGCACATGAGGAAGTTACTAGGCTGGATAAAATTGAGAATAATATTTGAGATAGAGATTAATATGGTTGAAGGATCTGCTCCGGACCTTAAATAGAAGGTCCATTTGGAGTGGATGGTAATGGTTGGGGTGAGGGTAAGCATGATGTCTTAGGCCAAAGGGATGGATTTATTATGGGGAGTTCAAGTAGCACGCGATTCAGATGCTCGTATTTAAGCTGAATGTGGATGAGTCATTGGGTTTGGATGATTATCCTATCTTGTTTTTCTAGGAATTTTTTGAAGTAGTGAAGATTGATGTTGTGGTGGGTTTTGAGGAGTGTAGGTTGGGAACTTTTGGATTCGAGCATCTGCCATTCAGGTAGAGGATTTTGATCCCTTGCAGTCTTGACTGGCATCTTTTATTCCGAGCAGTCGCCTTCTTCATAGCAGGTGACTGCTTCTGTTTTGGGTTGCTTTATGATGGACAACTTGGTGATGATTTAAGAGATGGTGGCATATTGAAAATGATGGGAAAGAGTTGTGGAAGGTTGATTTCTCCAATGCATATGACTATGTAGTCCGGTGATTCATTTGAGCCTCTCTCTTTGAGAGAAAGTTCCCTGAAGCTTATGTTTGGATGATGAAATGCTTCACGACAGGCTTCTACTCGATGTTGAGGAATGACTTGTCACAAGGTGGTTTCTTTTAGCCTTTGAAAGGGTTTGACAAGGTTGCCCTCTTGTGCCTTTGCTAATTGTTTATGTGGCAGACATGTTGGTTTTGATGTCTAATAAGTTGTTATTTGTAGAATTTACTCGGGTTTAAGTTGGAGGGTTTTTCCACCCCGATTTTGCAGTATGCCGATGATACACAAATTTTTTTTATTGAATGAAGGTGCATGGTACGTTGGAGGATCTTAATGGTCCTGGAGATCTTTGACGTCATCTCAATCCCCAAAAAGAAAAGTGGGAAGTCTGATTTTGTTCCCTTTGGGTTTTCTTGTCATGAGGTGGAGGGGTGTACATGGGATCTAGCACTCCACGTGCTTCATTACCCCTGACTTACCTAGGTCTCCGTCATTATTGCTAGGTGACTGATAGATTGGCTGAATCCTGCTGGTGGATAGACTTGAAATGAAGTTGTCTAGGTGGAAGGTTTTTTGTTTGTCGCATAGTGGACTGGCTTGTGTTGATTAGATCTATGTTGAAGACCATTTTTATTTTCTTCCTTTTGACTGATTTGCTGCTATTAGGGATTTGAACATGTATGGCATTTTTTATGAGGAATTTCTTTTAGTATTTATTTGGGCAAGAGCATCAAAGTCTATTTGTTATCTAGGAGACGATGACCCAGTGTTTGAAGGATGGAGGTTTGAGCATGTTGAGGCTCAACGTGATGAACAAAGTTTCTGTGGCATAGTGGGTGTTACAGAACTGGGGGAATGGCGATGACTTTGTTGTCAGGTACGATGTGGTATGGTGTCAGAGTGTGCCTGACAACCTAGTTAGGTATACTTGTAGTTGGGTGATAGTTGATCTTTATTCAGCTCTTTGCATTGGCATATCCTGTGCGGTCAGAGGGGACTTGGGCCCCCTCAATTCTCTTTGGATTTTTTGAGCAAAGATTTGAGCAGGTGGAAGGTCCTATCAATGAGAGGGATGACTGGACTTGGGGTGATGGTTATTTCTCAGTGAAGATGGCTTATAGAGCTCTTTTTGCTCCCATACTTTTTTAACCTTAGTAATTTGGCATGACCGTGGAATAATTTAGACCTATAAGGTGCAGTCACGGGGAATGATCTTTCCTTGATTGTTGAGAAAAGATGTAGCGACGATGAAGTTGTATAGATCTAAAATTCTACATGGAATAAATGTGGAGTGTACCAGATACTCCGATTCATTGAAGCAATGTTGTAAAAGTCACCCGACTAGCCTGATTAGTAGGTCCGACTAGTCTAGTCAGTGTGGTGGCCGACCGAGTACCGACTAATTCCGACTAGGTCCGTTAGTCAACCAATTTTTGCTCGGGGATACCATATTTTTTTACTTTTTTAAAAGCAAACTTATTTTAATACACTTAATGTTTTATTTAAATTCAATTAGTTCTTTTGATTCATTATGATAGTAAAAATATATATAAATCTATGTAAATATATGATAATATATGTATAAAATGATTTATATATTTAAAAAATCAAAGCCAGTTAAAGCCCGACTAAATTCGATTAATCGCCTGACTGGCGATTAATCCTTAGTCAGTGACCCGACCGACCGAGTACCGACTACCGACTTTTTCAACCATGCATTGGAGAATGTGGAAGTTAATTGGAGCTTTGGGTTGAACGCCTCTCAAAAAAAGGGTGAATTTGGATTGTTCTGCTTAACGTTCCCTTTCTCCCATACTTGCCAGAAACTTGAGGATAATCAAACAAGTCCGGAGAACACATGGATCGAATAAATATTTTGTTCCTTTTAATGTCATCATCCTTCTCTTTTTTATAGCCATTTTGTCATTTCCCCCCATTTTTTAAGTGTATTTTTTGTAAATAGTTTTTTTAGCCCCCTTCCTTTCTCCTTGCAACCCCCCTCACCCCGCCTAGCCCTCCCTGCGTCCCGAGCTCCATACTCAGCACCTCTCTTGTGCAGCCCCTTTTTTTGCCCCCAAGCTTTGTTGCACCTCCTGTCTGCACGTGCCTCCACTTACGCAGTCCCTATGATTCAACCTCCCCATGCTCCTCGCTCGTACCTCCCCTCTGGCCACGTCTCCTCCCTTGCAACTCCTCTACACTAGGGTTGAGCAACGGGTCGGGCTGGCACAGCCTGACCCAAAGCTTGGTCCAAAACTGAACCCATTATTTAATGGGCAGGCTTTGGGCCTTAAATCAAGCCCAACTATCTTTTCAGGCCAAGTTTGGGCCTACTAGGGCACAAACCTGATAGCCGGACCCGTAAGCAAGGCCCTTTAAGGACCTGTTTCTAGGCACGGCCCTGGCCTGATTAGGTTCTATTAGGGTCAGCTTTTCACATTTCACTTGCCTTCCCACTTTATTTGATTTTAAAGAACTGACAAGACAGATGTTCTATGATTGGAATATTGTTTCCTGTTTGTGTCTGGACATGTTTTACTACTGTACAACACAGATGTGTGGAAGACATATTTCATGTAAGATATTCTTGATGTTAGTTGCATCTGGAGTATCATTTTTTAATATAGACGTGTTACCGTTTCCATTATCATTTTCTTCGAGTAGGGCTTATTTTATGTTTAATCAAACAGCGAAGCATCCATTCTTAAGTTGCCCCCCTATGGCATTCTTTCTTTGTTGCCTTCATGCTGGCATATTGGAGCAAGGATCGATGGACGCCCAAATGTTGCGTGAATCTATGTGAATACCGCTGTTTAGTTTTAACATTTTTTGGGTATAGTTCTCGCTGCAGCAGTAGTGAACTGAAGAAATTTATAATTGGTTACATGTATTGTATATCATTGGGCCAGCCCGTAAGGTTTGGGTCGGATTCAGGCTTGAGCCAAGATTTTAAAAGATAAATGGGTCAAGGCCTGACCAGTTAGCCCATATACTAAAATGGGGTTGGGCCAGGGCAAGTTGAACCCGGCATGGCCTGGCTTGATGCTCAACCTTACCCTGCACGCTCCATGCGTCCTGCCCATCCCCTAGCCCTCTGCTCCAAGTTTCCCATGTGATGACTTCCTCTGCTTACACAAGTCCCCTTCTTCGGGTACATTATACAAGTGTAAATGTTAAAAAAATCCTTAATTAGACCTTGGTTTGAATAAACCATTGGTTGGTTCTTCTCATTGACGGTTAAACTAACAGAATGGCAAAGGTGGTAATAGTGCAAGTATATAGGGGTACAAGTGAAAAAAAGGTGGAGCATATCTGATATTGCAAAAAAAGGAGGAGCATATCTGATATTGCAAAATCTACCTGTTTGGTTGCCAGGGTACCCCGGGGTATCCTGGCATATCCTAAGCTCCAACCCTGCATTCATGGGTTGGGAATACTTGCATTGACCCTACAATTTCTTTGGTATAATGATTTTTAACCTTGTTCAAATACACTTATTAACATAAAAAACATATTATAATCATTAAAAAAGTTAATATAACACAATCAATGTCACACCGCATCACAATTATCATTCCAACCATCCCAACCCTCTAAATAGCTACTATTTACAGGAGGAAACCCCAACCCAGTCCAATCCAGTAACCAAACAGGCCAAGAGTACAGGTGAAAAAAACTCAAACAAAAAAGCCCAAAGATTAATGAGGAGCATCGCATCTTCCCTTCTTTTCTCTAGCAGTTGGCTTAAGGCCGAACATAACTTATTGGGCCTAAAATATAAATAAACAACCCATAACCTATGCAGGTTTTATCCATCCGAGACGTCTTACACTTTTTGTTGGAGTAGAATAAATGAACTCATTGTCGCATGTGGGCAACTCTTCCTATGGACCACACTTCTTCATCGACAATTGCCATTGCTGTCTGTGGGCTGTTGGTTCCTCGCCTTCGATAACACATGTTCCAAGCATGCGACTATTGATTGGATATACGCACATGTAAGTTGCAAAATCTGAACACACTTTTTTCAGTGGTCCCATGGATCGTCATTGTTGGAGCTTTCTCTAGCAAATAGAAAACCCGTCTCCTGAAACATTCTTGTTCCATATTATTGCAAACCCAAGCCACTTCATCACCTTCTTCTCTGTTATAACTTTGGTAGTGCCACACCGGATGCTGGTAGGGCAACATTAATTCACAAAGTCATGTGTATGTGGCATCTTTGAAGACCGCAAACTTCAAGGAATATCGAATACACGGTATACACCAAGTATAATCAAATATAAAATTAAATGTTGAGGCAATCTCCTCTTACCGACTTGCTTAATACCATGTAGAATTAAAAAATGAAATTTGTGGAATCAAAGAATAAGAACTGAAATATGAATCTATGTGGAACCCTAACATAGGGGAGCATGGTGAAAGCATGGGAGAGAAACACGAATAGTTAAATGCTATGTTATGCTTCTCAATTAAAACATACTTTGAAGCATCTCTTAGTTAAAGGTAATTAGATTCCTGTGGATTAAAGACTCCTATACATATAAATAAATGTATGGCTTCTTAATGTAGATACTTTGATTAGTGTGCAGTTGGTAGTTCAATGAAGATTAAATTACACGAACTCGATTTAGAATCAAATCCTCATTTCTAACTTAGATATCAATCTCACCCCAATCCATTCTCACTAGCGGTCAGCGTCACAAAATGGGTAGCAGGAATGCCAGTTACGAAATGAGATAGATTTATGTTTATGTATAACCCCACCAACACAACTAAGTCCTGATGTGAACCAATTATCTAACCAATTCACTCATCGCTTCATTGTTTTCAACAATTTCGACTTATGATGTCCAACAATGCTTACTTGAGTATAGTGGAACTTTTGGCGAACATTCTTAGAAGGGGTGTCAGATTCGATTGCCAACTCTTTGCATATGGCATGCGTTCCCAACAAGTTGGTAGCTTATATGGTGATTATGACCTTATAGGTTATTTCATATTACAAACAAAGACACTTGGTTTTTTTTGTGGAAGGTATATTTCTCCTAGCCAAAATACTATTCAGATTGGTGTTTTCTCTAAAGTGTGCTTCATAAAAGGGGTTTTCTTGATATTTGGAATGTTTGGATGAAGAGGAGTGTCATCCCTTGTTTCCGAGGCAGATCAATATGCATTTAGAGGATGGTGTTTTACTGAGGTAATGGGTATAGAGTAGGGGCTTAGATGCTGTTGCTGTTTGTCGAAGCGATTGATGTGCTTGCTATTGCAACCTAGTTGGCAGTGCAAGGTGGCTATCTCGATGGCCCAAAATTGATGTGCTTGCTATTGCAACCTAGTTGGCAGTGCAAGGTGGCTATCTCGATGGCCCAAAATGTCGACACCTCTGGCATTTTGCCAGATTTGAGAAACAAAATATCAGCGGCATGTCAATGATATTTTTCCCAAGTGGACAAAAAATGGGGGAAACACAATATATTTTCCGAATCTAAAGTTTTCAACATGGATTAAGCAAACATATAGATTGATGTACTTGCTATTGCAACCTAGTTGGCAGTGCAAGGTGGCTATCTCGATGGCCCAAAATGTCGTCACCTCTGGCATTTTGCCAGATTTGAGAAACAAAATATCAGCGACATGTCAATGATATTTTGCCTAAGTGGACAAAAATTGGGTGATACTCAATTTGTTTTTCAAAATTAAAGTTTTCAACATGGATTAAGCAAAGATATAGATTTCGTTTAGGCATTCCCTAGTAGCGATGTGTTGCATCGTCAGGATGCAATGGAAAATTTTAGTTATTTGGATTTAAGCCCAAGAATGGCCCAAAATAGATATGAGTGGTGGCAGAAAATCCATGTAGCTGGCCCTACTTAATTGTGGGAAAAGGCTTTGTTGTTGTTGTGAAAGTTTTCATAGTGTTTTAATCAATAAATAAGACAACATAAATACTCATACAATCATACTTATTACCGAGTGATTCAGAACAATCAGAAGAACCGAGAAGAGTGTTCAGTTGCATTTGTTTGTTATGTTTCCTCTCCATCGTATCATCTCATTTGGTCTCTAGAATCCACATAATTATCGCAGGGTCATATAATTGTACATGTCCTTGTAATCCATGAAATACTACGTAGATAGCAATGTCGTTGTATTGGTTTACTTGCACATGGAGAAGGAATATTGCCATCGGCGATAAACCGCAGATATGGGAAAAAAAGAAGCATGCCCAGATTCGATTTCACCCATCTTACAAAACTGAAATATCGCCAATATTTTGGTGAAGTTTCAAGCCATGAACTTATCTCAAGGGTAAAGAAATGGTGAGATATCTATCTTGATTCTTGAGTATGTGGATGCCACTCTATTCTCCATGGAGGGTAGAACCTGTGACGCAAACAGTTGGCTAGTTTGATCGAGAATTTTAGGAATTTCTCAAGTCTTCTTTGACGAAGATGAATTCCTCTTTTTTTCATAGGGGCCTCCATAAGAAAGAAGGTAACCTAAGGGGATGGCACCAATCTTTTTTTTCTGAATTTATTGGCTCAATTGATCTCTAGATTGTCTACCCTTCTTAAATCAAGTTCCAAGGGTGTGCAGAGGTGGCAGAAATGTGTGGGGAGGTGCTTGGCACAAATGTAACTTGACGCTTCCCGTGATGATGGGGGTAATCCCTGAGATAGATCGATTGCTTTCAGTGAGTGATGCCTAAGATGGCAACGTTCTTGAGATTAGCGGGGAAGGGTTGTTCATCCTTTCATTTTGATTCATCAATTGGATGAAAGAAGGGCTCCATGTAGGGCTGCTAATCGAACCGAACTGTAACGAACATACCTATGTTCGAGTTCGGTTCGATAAGGAAGTTCGAGTTTGAGTTTGGTTCGATAAATGTTCGATAGGATATGTTCGAGTTCGAGTTCGTTTAGAAAACGAACGTTCGAGTTCAGTTCGACAACAATTCATTAACAAGTTAGCTTAATTAAAACTTGTTTACATGAACAAGTTCGAAACGGGAGTTCGATGACAAGGTTCGATAAGCAGTAAAAATAAGAAATTGTTCAATTAAAGTGGTACAAAGTCCAATAAATACCGTAATTTCTTTAATCTCAAAATTTATTAAGTGTATAAATACTAAGTTACACATGCAAATACACACACATATATACATATATCGAACTCGAACTTTTATCGAACGAACATATGTTATGTTCATGTTCGGTTCGTTAAGCTATCGAACTAAAATTTGAAGTTCATGTTCAGTTCATTTAGAAACGAACGAACATTTTTCGAACTATTATCGAACGAACTCTAATCGAATACGAACATGTTCAGTTCAATTAGCAGCCCTAGCTCCATGTGATAGGTCTCTGGGATGTTTTGCTTTGGCTATAGAAATGGTTGCGGAAACTAGTATGTATGGGGGATTATGGTTGGAGTGTGGTTAGGGGTGTCTATCGAGTTCAACGAGCCGAGTTGGCCCCAACTCGGACTCGAACTCGATAAGAAACCTAAGGCTCGAACTCGGGCTCGATAAGGGTCGAGCCCTGGATCACCAACTCGAACTCGTCGAGTTCGAGTTGACTCACGAGCCTCTTATCGAGCCACGAGTTTCTGAGCTGGCTCAAGAGCCTTAAAATGAGCTGGCTCACGAGCCTCAAAATGAGCTGGCTCGTGAACCTTTTAACGAGTCATTGCTCCATTTTATACATTAAATTATGCAAATGAACCTCTTAACGAGTCATTAGGGTTAGGAAATACGAACCGTCAGTCTATAGTCTGGGGAAGTTTCAGTATACAGGTTTTCAACTTTTTACTAAGAGGGGAAACGAGTTATCGAGTCGAGTTTCCGAGTTGAACAACGCCCAACTCGGACTCGACTTGATAAGCTAACGAGCCATAAAACCCAACTCGGGCTCGGGCTCGTTAAGGTTTCGAGTCAGGCTCGTGAGCCCTTAACGAGCCGAGCCCGAGTTCAGCCCATCGAGCTCGAGCTTTCCTGGCAGCCCTAGGTGTGGTCATTTGTATTCTCAATGCAGTTTGTATGAGCAGCGTGTTGTGGAGTTTGGGAGGTTATTGACATATGTGGAGGTTGTTGAGGGGGGTTGGGGGGGGGGATCACTTGACACGCATGAGGAGTCCGCTGTCAAGATGGTGTAGGTAGATTTGCCGGTACAAAATGACTTAGGGGACTAGGGTCAAGGATTGGCGATTGTTTTTTTGTGTCTGGTTGGGGGGGGGGGGGGTATGAGGCTTAGAGAAGGGCTGTTGTTGATTGCTGGATATTCGTAGTGCTGTTCTTAAGGCGTTATGGCTCTCTAGGAGTGCCCTGATTTTCCGGAAAGATGTACATTATGTTGCGGATGTTCATACACTTGCACACTTCTTGTTGACTCTTGGTCAAAATGCTTGTAACTATTTACTACCAAAGTTGAACACCTTTATTCTAAAAAAAAACTTCAATTCTCTTATACTGTCAAAGTAACTTCATGCTCTGGATTTTAAATATTTTATCAGTGACCAGTATAAGTAATCATTAATATTGGAGATTCCAACGCCTGATTTGTTTTCAGATTATGGCAATTACTGGACTGCAAACTTCCTCGGCAAAACAAAAGGGATAAAGTACATGTGTACAAGGGTTGTACGATATTGTTGGACTCATGTAACGAGCTCTCAAGTTGACATCTTTTGACCTATTGGCCAACATGTGCATATTCCTTGACTTAAATAGGTAAATTAGCAAGTGTTCGGTCGGAATTCCCATATTACTTGCTTTAGGTAACCAGGTGTTAAAACACATCTACATGAGGTTTCCACATTCCGATCCCGAGTTCACTATAAATAAGCTTCGCCATGCTTACCGATCTCTTACTACCTTTCTCTGTTGACCTTACTCCCAGATTATGTGTTCTTTCTTATTCTCACATGTCCTCTCCCTATTTCTTTAATTGCCCTCTTTGTTTTTCAATTGCCTTTTCCTTTCTTCACTCATGCTGGTGGAGATATTACATGCACTATTTTTTTATTGTATATTGATGAAGCCCTGTTTGAGTTCTTTCTCCGTCGATACTTGATACTTGGTCCGGTCGAATGTTTGTTGAGAAGGGTTATGGGGATTGAGGTGGTGTGGAGGTTCATGGATGCAATCAGTTTTGGTTGGGTGGAGTTGAGGGAGACATGAAAGAAAGTATGGGAGAAGATTTTTTTCTCCTCATTATTTGGGGTTGACTTCATGGACTTCATCGGCCGCTTGGTTCAGACAACCAGGGTAGTTGGCTATAAACTTGATCTCAAATGTGGCCATACCCAATCTAGATAAGTTGGATAGATAAGTGTGAGGGTCACATTTAACTGTTGGGTAATAAACATGCTGCACATGCATACAAGACTAGACCTGGCAATTTAAAAACAAAGCATTATCGACTATGCACTAAATAACACACCTTCATCGTATCTTTTTCTTTATTTTAGTGCATGGCACCCTAATTTTTTCTTCTAATACATCTGTTATGATATAAGCCTCAATTGGGGCTTTGCAAGTTTATTCCTTTTATACTTTCATAAGGTCTTTGTTCCAAATCTTGAAAAAAGCAGACGTATCGAATGTTCTTATGATGGATCTTTCGGTGCCTTCCTCCTGTTCCACTTTCTGAAGAGATTTTCTTGATCTATTTTGTTCTCGACTAGGCTAAAATACAGCATCAGTGTCGTTGCGGACAAGGGGTTGAAGAAACCTTTGTATACCTCTGTGCGTTTGAAGAAGGGAGAAGTTTTGTATTTGGAAACTCATTTCCAGAGGTATGCACTTAGTTATCGGCTTTAGTCTTGCTAACTTTTGTTTAGCATTTTTATCTTCAAAAATTAAAAAAAGTTGATTGATTTTTTTAATAATGAAGCACGCTATATTGTAACAATCATCATAGTAAAATATGTTGGGTGCATTTTTATAATCTGTATTTGTTTTCTTGATTGTTGACAAGTTGGAATTGAATAATTTTCTACGCAGTAACGTATGTTTGTGTTCATTAACTTAGTCAATTTTCATCTCTAAGAAATCAGTGCTTTCTAGAATATGAGGATCCAGAGCTACTATATGCACATCCTCTCAATTGGGAGCTGGAAGCAAAGTAACCTGTTCCCAGATAATAGTATTGTTAATTACCTAGTACAAATCAAGAACCCCTTCAAATTAATGCACTTCGGCTAATCGAGAGTTTAATTGGGTTCAATGGGGATGGCCTTGTTTATCCTCATAAAAAGATTTAGGTTCAGCCTATCTTTTTGTCGTTCAACCCTATGAGCTTTATACTAGGTCCAAAATTGCAATAACATTTACCCCTTTTCCTCTTGGTGAGCAGATATGAACTCTGCTTCAGTGGAGAGAGGATTCCTAGTAGTGGCACTGCAACATTTGCCTCAGCCACATTAGAATCCAGCCACGGGAAGACGCAGCATCACCTACAAAATGGTGATAGGAATCATGAACGTGATCATGTTGTTAGACCTATTTCGGTGGTCCCGCTGCAAGAAGCCGCTTCCACAAAAATTAATGAGGTCGATTGGAATTCCATTGCCCACTGAGCATCTTGAGGTAAATCTCTAAGTGATTTCCGCAGTCCAGCAATCTTTAAATTTTTAGTTGTGTTTTTCTTGATTTGATTTGGATGATATAAATCATTCCCTGCTTTAGATATATAGATCTCAAGAAGTCATGACAGGAATGAACTAGGCTCGTTTGTGTTGCTTGGCTTGTGAATTCTCTCTTGTTGATGGGTTGAATGTAACCTAAATGAGGACATTGGTGAAATGCATTGGAATTAAAAAGAGTGCAAATGGATGTCCTATAAAAACTGGAAGGTCCTTATTACTGGAATGGATGATCCATCCTTTGGTTTAAATGAACCTTGCTACCGGAGTTGATGTTCAATCCCTTTCTCACCATGGAAAGATCTTATATTAAACTCCAGAAGGAAACCACTCGGAGACTTTCTTGCCCTTTTTTGTGTCAACAATTACAATTTGTGTGTATTTAGTTGTTTCGATAACGATGCTTGTATATCATAAGTTTATAACCTATGATTATTCTCATAGCAGGTCTTGGAGGACAACATAGAGTGGGAGGATGTGCAGTGGTCACAAACAGGGGTATGGATTGCTGGCAAGGAGTATGTCCTCGCGCGGGCCCATTTCCTCTCCTCTGTCTAGTGAGGTTGATGTGCTTGTATGGTAATTATAATTGTTATTCCTATCATTGGTATATCAATGTAACATGTCTCCTTGTGTAACATCCTCCCTGTCAAGTTTTTAATATAAAGATATTGTTAAAGGTCCATTTCCTTCAATGTAATCACGGCTGCTGTCACAAGGGTAAATCTCAACCACTGATTTTTGAGACTAATCTGTGTGGCGTTAGCTTCTCGCAAGCTAACCCGTCTTCCCCTTTGCGTGTAGACGTACACCAGCACGCTGAATGACCACCCCGCTAGCATACTCGAACACAAGCACTCAAGCACGGACACAAGAACAATGGTGCTGAACCTTCTTTGTTATTAGCAAGACTCACTCTGAGTGTGTTGTTTACAAATGAGCTATACCCATCCTTATATGCACAAGCATACGGTATACAAAGAGACACCATTATTACATTTATAATGAATGCAAGGACTTTATCTTTTGCGGAGATCCTTTGTCTTCCGAGATGACTCTTCACATGCATTGGCTCTTCATCGTCCATGCAATCCTTTCCTCTGCAACCGACACACGTCGCCCGGCTCCGTTAGCATTCTATGTCGTCTGCCTCATCAGCATGCCATGTTATCACATCACGTCATCAATGGGCCTCACGTTTCTACGTAGGATGTTGTATCTCAAGTTCTATCAAGTGTTGTTGAACACTTGTGTTGTGTCAAGGGAATCCGCGATCTCCGATCTTCGTGTAGTAAACCACATCTTTAGTTGTTCGTAAGCTAATGTGAAGTCCTCCAGAACTTCAATGTGTAGGCCACCAAATCACACAGGCGTGTAATACCGATATTGCACGCTATTCCCGTACCTCGGGTGTCCGGGTGTTACATGTGCCTTCTTCGTATTTGATTTCTGAAGTTCTCATCTTCATTCCTTCCTACGGCACATGGACTCACTTATCCCTCAACAAATGGACCCACTTATTTCACTCAAATAGAATGGAATTCAAAGTAACCTCCTCTCTTTCGATCTCTTAGCCCACACTCGACCCTACCTCTCTGTCTATTGAACCCTGTCCCCACCTGACATCCCCTCCCTCACCTGACCTCACCGCTTCCTTGGGCATTGTGAATCCTGCCTTTGACGAGCAGCTCTCTCATGCAAGCAAGAGCCCCCTTTCGACATACAGCAGCTTCGCGGCCCGACGGAGCTTCCCTCCTGCAGGTAGCTGTTACTCTTAGACCTCACTGTAAAGGCTGATCTCGTACCTTAAATCCCAAGAGCAACTTCTAAGACGAACGTTGATAAACAATGCACTTTAAATTTCTTCCCGTCTTACTCTAGAAAAGGTCCTTTGAGGTCATGACTAAAAAGAAAAGGACGTATATATTGGCAGGCGTCTGTTGAAAAGATGCGGACGTTGGTTGGTTCTGCTCCCCCACATGAATGGACGTATGTATTCGATTTCTCTTCTATATTTGTTGAGGGGTCGTCGTATGGATCGCATAACTAGATTTGAATGAAGTTTAGTAGTTGCTATTTTTGCTGAAGGGTCCGGAGGTTCTGCTGACCTCAGGAGGGGAGACCTGTCGTGTCATGCAGTTTCTGTACATAGGAAGAGGAAGAAGAGGGGTGAGGGGTCTTGTTCAGGAGAGGAGGTCGGGAGGGAATTGTGGAGATCTTATTTGTTACAGATGAAAGATGAGGACTCATCCGGATTGTGTCCAAAGATAGGGACTTGATATGTAAATTACCCAAATTCCATTTTTAAAATAGATATATAACCCTCAAAGTTATATCGTAGTTGATATTCTGATGATCTGGCTTCAATGTATTGGCAGGTATTTGATATATAATATATTATATATATCCATTTAATATCAGAAAGAAAAGATATTGTATTTTACAGCTATATTTGGGGACTTTTAAGAATGAAAATATAGAGAATTTCAAGCTAGTATCGTATTTCTTATATCGGTGAGCATAGAAGATGTTGGAAATTGCTTCAGTTATATGAGCAACCTGTAATAAAATCTAGAACCCCTCTAATGGTCTGGTGATAGAAGCAGTTGCTTTCACTTTAAAAGACCATGGTTTGACTCTCCCCCCAACCCCTCCTTCAACTAGTAAAAAAACCTGTAACAAAATCGGGTTGCTAAAATCAGCTTAAGTTATATAATGTATCACAGTCGGATCAGGAACATTAACTTACAATATGAGAAAGTTAACACATGGAATAAATACAAAATTGGAAAAAAAATCAGCTTTGCATGAACCGAATAGATTGACTTCGGTAATATAAGTTTATTATATTAAATTCAATTCGATCAAACTCGTAAAAAACTTTGGTTGGAATGCGATAGTTTGAGATATCATGAGATTCTATAAGTATGCATATATAGAAAGAGGTCTCTGCTGAGAGGGAAAGCGTTAATTAAGTTAAGATGAATAATTGCAACTTTAGTACATTCGAAATCATAGATTTGTCTTCAATGATTGCTTTTGTCGTGTGTAATATGTTACGTGGACTTTTGTTAAATTCGCGTGGAGCAGTGAGGAGAAAATATATATTTATATTTAAAAATTGCGCATCGGGGAATCGAACCCCGGTCAGTACCGTGGGAGGGTACTATGATACCACTACACCAGATGCGCATGGTAGTCAATAGATATTTACAATTATTAATACAAAGCATCACTGAAGTCAACTGAAATATCAAGGTTTATCATGTGAAGTCTACGTAAATGCAAAATTATATATCACATTGAAACTATTTTTAAGGTATTATAAAACGTTGGTTTTGGTTATATTTCTTTTTCACTATTTTATTAAAATCAATGGAAGTCTTAACTTTAATTTCTTAAAGCGAAAAATGAAGCTTAATATGCTAAAGAAACACTCCATTAGTAAGCAATTAAGAAAATTTTCCAACTTGATTTCAAGAGATACATATGTTAAAAAATTAGTGCATATGAACCCACTCAGTGGTCGTATGGTCGAGTAGTGTGCCTAACACCTTAAAAGATTAGGATTCAAATACCTCTTCCCCTTTACTTACCTACTTAAAAAAAACTTAGCGCGCGTGGATTTTATGTTACTTCAATGATCAACCATTAGTGTAGATTTTGAGATTTGTGATTGCAATGTCTTCCAACAACTCCTCGTCGATCGTACTTTTTTAAAAAAATGTGTTTAGATGACTTAATCTTAAACTATTCGTTGGACCTGATACGTTACGAATCTCTTTATGTGATATTCTCTGCTGATGATTGAAAGCACTAAAATCGGCACACAACAATGAAAAATTCGGATATTCATTGCTATATCTTCCAATGTTAGATATATGACAACGAATTTTATTCGTTGCAAAATTATCTTGACTTTTCTGCTTGTAATTCCCTACGAATATCATATCATTCTATCGTTTTATATGGCGGCCATTATTTGCACTTTCTTCTAGAATTTGTACTGATCGTTGCTAATTTAACAACGATTAGAAGAAAAAGCCAATGAATACACCATTATTATATAATTTGGTGCTAGCAATATAGTAACAAATATGATATTTGTTGTGAATTTAAAGAATTAACCAATGAATAATATTCGTTGTTATGAATTTAACTACATAAGGTATTACAACAAATATTAAATTATTCATTGTCTTAGATCGATTTGTTGCAGTGTAAAACATTTGTTCGAAACATGAATCTTGTCGCTCGATCAACAAGCCTATGGCGGGTTAGGGAGAAGTAGTGGCTTCATCCTAGTGAAGACTCGCAGGTAACACCCCAAAATAACATTCAAGCTTGGAGTCGTTTGTATTAATCAGCCTGGTAAACACCAAGGCAGGAGACGGGTTGTCCTTAGATCGCCCGGTTGTACTTTCTCACCCATCCAGCATTTTTCTACCGACTTCGCCCCTATAATATATAATCCATCTGGCATTAGACTGTAAAGCAGACTTGCTCCAACTAACTCGATTAGCATGGTAGATAAATTGACATAGTGCTTTGCAGGGAGGTAGTCTGCGTTTGTCGGGCTCCAAATTAGTGGATCTCCATGTTTAATGGGATATGTCTGTGAGGAAGTGCTATATAAAGCTTTTTAAGATTAAGATGAATTTTTATCATATGCACTGTTGTTCTACTAGCATATAGAGAGATCCTCTACTACAAGAAAATTGGCATAAGGTAACGAATAATTTAATATTCGTTGTCATATCTTTTGTAGTTAAATATATAATAACGAATATTAGTCGCTTACTTCTTTAAATTCAAAACAAATAATGGTATTCGTTTCTATATTCCTTGTAATTTATCATATAACACCGGTTATTTGTCGATTTTCCTTCTTATCGTTGCTAAATTTAGTAAAGATTAATATCACTACAAAAAGCGCGATTGGCGAGCACTGTATGGCTTGTACATGGCGAGCACATGTGCTCGCCAATAACTGAACGAGCACTTGGGTTACACATGTGCTCTCCTTAACTGGTCACCCATTTGGATTTTGAGGCACGACATTTATTTGTATATGGGTGAGCACATGGATTACTAAGTGCTCGCCTAATTGTGCTCCCCATTTAAAATTCAAGACACGGCGCGGGCGGGCACGTGTTAATATGCTGGAGAGGGCTTGGAGAGCCGTGGACGAGCACATAAGTGTGCTCGCCCGTGCCTGTAAACAGAACATCGGACGGCCTCCTTTTCCTCATTCTACCCGAGTTTCTTCCCAAACTCTTTCCTCCCCTTCCCTCGAGCGATCCGTGCTCTGTCATCCTCGCCTCCAGCAACCTCCGTTTGGTTATTCAATCACACACACATCTTTATTTACCTATATTTTATCATCCTTTCTCTCGTTTTTTATTATTTCATTACATTTCAGTCTTATTTTTATGGTTTAGAGTTTTCATATTGTTGATAGTTTACTTGTTATTTTCTACATTTCTAGTTCTTAAACTCGTTGTTTATGCTTCATAGACATGATTAATATGTAGTTGTTGTTAGATTTGATTATATTTGTCTAATATAGATGGAAATTCATAGGTGCATGTCAAGTGTTTGATGAAACGTCACAACCAGTAAAATAACTAAATTTGTATAATAAGATTAGAATATTGAATTATACAATAACACTAGTTTCATTACAATGATTCACATCTTGGATTTTTAGGATTGCAATTGGAAGTGTAAAAAATAGAGAAGTAGATGAATGGTTGATATGAGAGAAGGAAAGAGAATACATGGGAAGGAGTTAGATAATGTATTGGTGGCTTGAACTTGAATTTGGAGTAGTGATGGAAATGGTTCAATTGAAAGAGGGGATGAGAGATACAAAATTTCTGGGAGTAAGAACACAAGGAAATGAACCTCAACGATATGTTAGAAGAAAACAATGAACATAAAGGTTTATTAGGAGAGGGAGAAATCTAGCTCTACCTTCGACAGCTGTGAGTGGCCGAAGGTGATAGATCGTGATGGAAAATTAAACAACAAAAAGGAAAGAATGATGAATATGATTATCGATATACAAAAATCATGAATTGATTGTGGAAATGAGAGGTAAATATGGAGAAGAGAAGGGGCAACATAGACAGAAGATCAAAAGGATATTATGGGAGAACCTAACTTGGAATCGATGGAGGGAATCTCATGGGGTAGAGATCGATGATCTTCGAATCTCGTGGCCTCAATTCTGCGATGGTGGATGGGGATAGGACTTTTACTTGGATCATACTAATGACAGATATGGAAATTACAAAACACACATGTATATATATAATTAAATTCTTGGTGTACTGTGATCAAAAGAAAGGCAAACCCCAGTGTGGTGTTTGACTAACACAAATATTTCTTCTGTGATAATTTATTATCACATTAAATTCTAGTTAATGTGACCAAGTGTATCGCATTAACTTATAGTTAGGTTGATAATAAGGCTAAAACACTAACAACTTATTATTAAATCATACAAAATCATTCACACATGGTACGTCCCTCCACACCAGGTGGTATGTGGCTCTGCACACCGGGAGGCGTATGCAACATATTGGAGGATTTAATCACCTCCAAGTATTATATTTTTTATTTTTTGCACAATACTATTGGACTCACTTTGAGATGAGATGTCCCAATCCAATGGTCATGGATTTTGATGTTTGCAGGTGGAGAAATTTTTTTGCAGGTGCACTTTCAATAATATTCATTTAAACACTTTATTAGGCGCTAATTTAGGATTACACTTATCCCATATCCCCAACGTTAACCAACCGAATATACGTAAATGTCCGATTAACATAAATGATTAAATATTTTAAGATTTGTTTTATAGTCTCATTTGTAGAGCGTACAAATATAAGACGTAAGTGATCTTAAAATATTACATTTATGTTGGCTTTCCTTAGTTCGGAGATCCCAGACTAAGGGGGTCCGTAAGGATTCATAAAAGGGCGATCGTTGTCACAAGCTGTTTGTTTCTAATGGAAATTCGGCTCCATATTCCTTCCTCTTCGGTATACCAAACCAATCATAATCTGCTTTCAGAATAATCCACTACGATGATTGTTTTGAAAGCTAATTGTGATTGATTTTTGAGGTATATAGGAGAGGTGTAGGGTTATGTTGCCGACTTTTCCTTAGAAATAAGCAAGCATGTGAGAACGATCATCTTATAATAAGTTTGAATCCTTATGGACAGGCTCAAGTGATAACATAATTAACACACTTCTCTTCTCATCTTATAGAGTAAGTATGATAGGTTTAGGCCAGCGATGGGTTAGGTACGTTTTCTTCATATTTTCTCCTAGATTAAGCCAAAGTTAAATCTTATCATCTCATTTGCAATGAACTGTTTCATTCAGGTGATAAATATGACTAATAGAGAATGGATGTACAAGTGTGTACTAGATGGACGTGTTATAGATACTGTTCATAGAGGTGTTAAGGAATTTGTAGAATTTGCTTACGCACGAGGTTCTCGTGTTATGGATTCAGATGGTACTATCTTGTGTCTGTGTCAAAAATGTCGTTTAATGAAGAAGAGATCTAAGAATGAAACTCAGTTGCCTCTTCACAAAATGGTTTCATGGAAGGACATCAGATTTGGTGGAGGCATGGTGAGGCCTTCGGCGACACGATAAATGAGTCAAAAAAAGCAGACAATATTAATCCATTGGTAGACAAGGATCTCCATTTTGAGAAGAAGAATATGGCAGACTCTAAAAGTTGTTGAAACGATAAATGAGTCAAATGAGCATGTTGAAAAAAAACAGAAGAACCGATAAGAAGATAAGGATCTCCAGCCTTTAGGAAAGGATCTCCAGCCTGAGAAGAAGATGGCATTTCTTCTCTAAAGATTGATATCTAATCGCATTCTTGGTGTAGGTCCTCTGCATAGGAATAGAGATTTGGAGTTGTTAGATAACTTAAGTTAAACATTTGACTTAACGAGATCGAGATAACCAAGACCAATGTCGTATACTGTCACGATACAGGCACCCATCCTTTTACCGGGGACATATGTTTTACTATATGTCTGAGTATGTAAATTTGGAAGACCAATAGGTTGATGACCTATTCAAGGTCTATACATTGGTGAGATGGTGTGCATACGCGAGCATATGAGTAATACGATATCTGATCATACAGGTTCATTACCGAACCGGAAGATATGAGCTCACTCATAAGATATTAGGATCAAATTCCGTGCACGATCATCTCGCTTTGGAAGCTTGATTGAATTTCTACATATGATATATGATTTCGGAAATTATATGATCAATACCTAGGTATGATATATACTTTTGGAAAGTATATGATCGATACTAAATCCTAATGATCGAATGAGAAACTTAATGAGAAACCCAGAATAAAACAATCTAAAAATGATTTAAAACTTTTGGTTTGTTCTAGGTCTTCCAGTATGTAGGATGTACATGTATTAGGAATTCTCGAGGGTGATTTGATCATAAATGATTGTATAATCATGACGCTACCATTCCGAGTGAATGATGAAATATGTTTGGATTTTAGTGGCTCCTCTTAATAGTAAAGCAATCTAATCCTAATCTAAATGTTGGACATTGATCTTGATACGATTCAAATTCATTGAGAATATTAGATTTACGGCTTTGATTTCATCAAACATCTTTGAGAGATCCTCGAGATCTGGATTTGAGATATAATCACAACATCCAATTCACTATACATGGAACGTACAATCGCCATGTCCTTATCTCCAAGTATCCACGGAAAAATGCATTATTCTTAAAAGAGTTCGAGAATGATTCCATTATTGAATAATGTATCTGAGAATTAAGAAATTGATAATTAAATATCAATTAATTATAATGAATAATATGAATATAATTCATATTATTCAGACACATGAGAATGGAGATAAAAGATAATTAAATATGATTTAATTATCCGGGATATGAATAATTTGGATATCATTATAGATACTAATCATATATATTATAAATATGATTTATAATATATTAGAGAGCTAATTGTAAATAGTATTTATGAATTAAGTATTGATGTGAATTGGATTCACATTGGACAATTAATTGAAAATACAATTTACATTTTATTTTGGATGTGTGAATATAATTCACAAATTTTAATGGCACGATGAAATTGTCACAAAATAATTTACAATTATTTTTGTCAATTAATTTTCAATAAAGTTGTTGCAAATAATGAAGGATTATGTCAGATATATAATCTCACATAATTGAAAGATGGAAGGAACCTTTCAGTAAAGGAGGGTGGAAGACACTCTTGAGTCCTAATTCATGGTGGTCGCTCGCTCCTTAATTGGAAGGAGCCTTGATTCCTTCCTAATCCTTCTATGCATATGTATTTGATTGTATTAAATTATATTGATGATTATTCAATATATTTAATTTAGTTGTTGTTGCAAATTTATGCAACAAAAATCATGGTCATTGATTAAAAGCACAAAGCAATCTCAACCATTGATTTTATGTAGAATATGAATTGTGATCCATGCACATCCAAAATATTATAAAAGAAGAGGCAACCTAGATCTTCTTTTAGACAACATAATATGCAAGATCTCTCTCCCTCTCATTCTAATCACATGCCTCTCTCTCTCAAGGTGGTCATCCACCTCTTGACCTAGAGAAACTCGTTGTCGTCACTACGCCGTCGTGCTGCTTGATGAGCTTGAAAATGTCTCATTAGTAAGGTCGTATTATTGTAGTACATGAGACATATTTCGATTCAGCAAAAACCACAACTCTGAATATGTGGAAATTATATTTTACTTGGCAAGTATACCAAGGTTGAACACATCGACACGAGCCTCCTAGTTTATTCATCAAAAATTATATATTATATAACGAGTGATTAAATTCTAAACCTAGATCTTCATATGCAGACACATTATGTACACAAAATGATGCAAATGTGATGCACATGTGTATGATGCAAGCAAAATATTGTGATGTAGACATAAAGTACAAATGTAGAGACAAATAACATGATGCACCTAGCGATGATGGCTGACAAGAGAGGGTAGCTAGAGATGGCAGACGACGGAGCACCACTGATAGCGGAGGTTGAGATCAGAGAGGAGGCACAAATTCCAGCCATCAAGTACCTGCAAGGGTTAGAAGACTAGCCGAGGCGTGGTGCGTGCGAAGTGAGGTGAACGGAGGTCCCTTGCGGGTGGAGGAGTGGATAACATGGGCTCCATCTCTGGCGAGCCAAAGAGGAGATGGGTCAGAGCATAGAGGTTGTGGAAGAAGGAGAGGGTGACCTGAAGGTAGCGTGAAGATGGCAGAGGTGTGGTAAAACTTGAGGGGTGGTCCGGTGATGGTGAAATGAGTCGAGTGCGGCAGAAAAATTAAGAAAAATCAGATCAGGGAAATAGATGGAAAGCACCTAGTTGGAGAAGGTCGTCAGATGGAGGAGGGGCTTGGGTTGTGGTTCTGAGCGAACCTTGGGTCGTCGCACGACTCGCTCAGCTGCAGTGATGTGCTCAGCAGGACGGAGGCACCACGACATGTCAGAAGACCATGGGCCGACACCGGCAGGAGTCTCCATTGTCGCCGATTAACTCCTATGTCCCAAGAGGAGGACATCTAGGGGGAACGTCGGGAATGTGGACGAGGTGGAAGTGTGATAGAGGTGGGGGATTTATAGGTGATGGATGGGCCATTTCAGGTGGTCAGGCGGAGGGTTTTGAACGGATAATTGAAGGAGTTAAAAGATCGGTCGTGGGGATTTGATGAGTGTGCGAGGATGGTGGAGGTAACAGCTATGGAGGGGGATCATTAAGTCAGAGGAAGGTGAGCGGGGGAAGCTACCAAAATAGGAAGGGATGCGGGGTTTGGTGGAGTAACGGACGAAGATGGGAGGAGGTGGAGGTAGACGACGGGTTCCTTGTTGTTGGATTAGGGGATCCGGCGGCTAAGGTCAAGGCATAGGTATGTGGTTAGATGAGATTAGATCTGGGAGAAGATCTGATGGCTGAGGTTTATCTAGCGATGGGTGGATGTGATTGAGGCGGGAGAAGTTGGATCCAATGGCCGTGGAGGGTGGCGGGTGGCGCAAGGAGGGCGGCCACATGGGTGACTCAGAGGGTGCCACGTGGTTGCACCAGAGTAACCAGAAAAAAGAAAATAGGAGAAAAATCAAACATAAATAAAAGAAAGTTGAATCAACAAAAAGTCAAAACATGAAAGTTGTAAATCTCGATGAGATCAACAAGTTTCATGTTGACAAAAAAGTCAAAAGAGGTCAACTATACAAAGCACAATTTTTGATAGTATTTTTAATAGGTAAAAACACTTGATTTTTAAGGGTTTGTTATTTTCTGTATTTTTAATTTCTTTTTAAGGCCAAAATAAATATATACAATAATTAATCTAATGTTTAGGGGTTTTTGATAACAAATAAAAATAAAGAAAATGATAGTATTAAATACAATAATTAGGGTTAGTGTTATTTACAAGGGAGAGGATTATTGACAAAGATGCAGAATCAATGAAGATTTCCAATAAAGTTCTTATTCTTCGAGGATAAAAAGAGAGAATAGTGATGATTCCTCAGAGACTCATCATTACTGCTTCGAACGCTCGTGGATCTTTGTCTTCCTAGATGCTCCTTGCACGTGTAGAAGACTTTGGATTTTGTGAGATGAAATCAAGAGATTCATTGCTTAGATCTTCATCTTGGATTGTGAGAAGAACGTGCCTCATCAACGAGCTCGCAAGCGTCTCCTCTGTTTAGTCAGACTTGAGACAGGCGATCTCTTACGTTAGAGACATCGATCACAACCACAATTCAAGAGGTATTTGTATATCTTCTTTGTGAGCTTGACGAAATGATTCGAGAAGTGTTCTTGAATCATGTGGTTTCTTCTCTTAAAAAAATGATTTACGCTACCTAGATCCACTAGTATGACTAGTCGTTCTAGATCACATTCGATGCAATCTTCATGCTTATGTGATGTGCTAAGGCCTAAACTCTAGCCTTCAGAGTGCTCCCAACCTTTTAAGTGCCCATGTGGATCCAAATCTTAGGCTTTTTATGAGTCAGACTAGTACCTAAAAAGGACTCTGCATTGTAAGTGATACAAGTCTAGGTGTAGAAGGTATGATAGATACTCAAAGAAGACACACCTCGATGTACTCTCAGGAAACAAGTACAAATGATGCAACTTCTTTTGACATACACACTGATTAACAAATACAAATATATAATGTTGAGTTAATAAGGCACTTGAGAGATACCATGTTCCAATAAGAGGGAGAGAAGAAATGACACAAACCCATGTCCCTCCATCGTCTGGCCTTCGATATACATTTCTTTAAGTCAGAAAAACTAATGAGATGGTGGATTGAGGCAAGAATAGATTTAATCTCTAGTGTTGAGCATTAGGTCCTTAGAAGAATCTCATGGACTAGAACCTTGAGTGACATCTTGACTCTACTCTTGTGAATGTAGTCAACACATAAAGTCATGCATCTTATATGCATACGTATATGTATATGTATATGTATATGTATATGTATATGTATATGTATATGTATATGTATATGTATATGTATATGTATATGTATATGTATGTATGTATGTATGTATGTATGTATGTATGCATGTATGTATGTATGTATGTATGTATGTATGTATGTATGTATGTATGTATGTATGTATATGTATGCATGCATGTATGTATGTATGTATTTTCTAAGAGTCTAATGAATAGAAGTTGAATTCCTTTTGATTAATATCTGATTTATCTTAGAGTTTTAGGATCTTTAAAACAAAGTGTTCATAATTGATCAAGCATTGTTTCTTCACATGCACATGTCAGGGAATTCACTAACTCATTAACTCATTCTTTATTTATTAGCTCGAGGACGAGCTTAGCTTAAGTATAAGGGGGTGATAAACCCCAATTTATCAATATTATTTCTTATTATTCTCTCTCCTTCTTAAGTAGTTCACTAACATTAATTAATAACTAACTCTAATTAGCAAATAATTTGTTGTAAATAATTAACCCTAATTAGTGTGTATAATTAAATATATTATTGTGCCAATATTTTATGTGTTTCTTATTTATTAAAAAACAAATAAAATTCAGTGTAATATTGTACTTCATTAATTTAACATTATTTATAAATTAAATATCCAAAAAAGAAAATAAAATAAATATTTTTAGTACTTTAAAAATACTTACAAATATTTTTTGCGTATATGATGTAATCTCACTTTGAGTTCTACACAAAAGTTGTAGATCTCACGGAGATCTACAATTTTCATGTTGAACAATTTCTTATATCAACCTCTAATTTATTATCTATTTTAAATTATTATCCTATTTTGGAACTATTTCATTGGGCCATGTGGCTCTCTCTAGCTGAGCCATGTAACGCGACTCTTCTTGTTAACCCGCATCAGTTCTGGGTTGTTGATCTCTCTTCATCAGACGACCACCTTTCTTGCACAAACCTGGCCATCAGATCCCCATCAGACGGCTAGTCCATCATCCCAACCTCCAGCCGAAGTGCTCCAAGGGATGCAACATTGCCCACTTCCCCAACTTCTCCTATTAACCACAACCTTCCCACATGGCACCTCACCCTCCTTTCAACACCATCGTCTTCTCCTAAGTTCCCTTTCTCAACCAACTCCTAACCTCCCTTTAACCCAAACTACCTTGGTGTCTTGGTGGCTGAAACCACTGCTTGAAACCCAAACCATCATCACCTCTGCCTTTAGATACGAGACCAATGGAACCACGACACGTTGTTCACCTATGGAGAGAAGAATCCCTTAGCCACCTTTTCCCCATTGTGACAGGATCTAGGGAACAATGGAGAGCGACTGCATTGGAAACCTTTCGGTGTGACCCATGGCCAGAGTGGCTATGTCATGACCGTGAACATGGTCGTTGAACTTTCTCCATCGAATGGGGAGATCAAGCGAAGACCCCGGGGCCAATTCTAGCCTTAAACATAAGTCAATTCCTCCACCCGCATAGCTTCTTCAATTCCATGTAGTTAGTTTTCGATCCTCATTTGTTTTATCTGATTTCTACGCATGTGCACGTAGACATTTCATCGTACCCGACTTGTTCAAGACCTCTAGCGAGGGTTGTTGACCTTCGTGAGAGGAACCAATAAATTTATATCTTCTCCGGAATCCTTTTCTAGATCGTTGCTTTCTTCATCGATTAGTCGGAGAAGAACTCATTGCTTGACGTTCTCCGCTCATCGACCCTCCATGTCATGTACATCCTCTTCGAATTTGCTTCGGTTATGCACAATATAACACTTGCAGGTTATATGCTTCAATGATCGGAAAATCAGAGGGGTCTTCGTTTTGGAGCACCACCTCTAATGAACTCGCGTCAGGGGCAGAATCTAAAGCCTTCCATGCTTTATCTGATCAATGGCAATCTTTGCGAGCATCCCTTACAACTTCCTCAACCTTCAAGCGAAGTGCAACAACTGAGAGGATCATTCTCGAGCTCGTCGGAGCCAGGCTACGCCGTTGTGGAATGAAGAATGTGGCAGAGCATCAACATACATGTGTCATTGGATAATCCCCAATTTGGGGATAATCCAACGGCTCAATTTCTGCCATGTCACCTCTACTGATCCTATAGCTTCGGACATCACCATGCCTATAGCCAAAGCATGGGCGCTCCACACGTGGCCCAAGCGATGTGCCACGCCCCTGAGCCTGAAGTCGCGTGTGCATCATGCATGTGTTTGGGCAAACTATAGAGATAACCCTCTATCTTATCAGAATTACAAAAATACCCACACACAGGGAGTCAACAGTAAATTGAGCAATGAGTTTTAGTATTTGCATATTAGTCCATATAGAGACATGTTTGTGATGCTTTATGTTATGTTTCATTGCACTTATGCTCTGGTTTGTTAATTGAATAAATTTTGCACGAGAACTCCAATTGAACTCTGGTTTGTTAATTTCATTGCAAAGATAATCTAATCCTCTTTGATATGGCATATCTTAATCTATGATCCACTTATCTTAATTGTGTTAATTAATTATATATGTAAATTACTTCATTTTTTACCATATATTTACCATTAATTCATTTAGCTTCAACTCATGTATCATTTGGGCATTTATTTTGATTATTTATATTATTGAAGTTATACATTTTCAGGAGCATAGTTTAAGTGTGTATGTACATGTTATGTATTTTAATTCATTCTGTTCATTATTTTCCTTATTTAACTTTGCATGAAAACAAAGTTAAAATGCAAGCTCATTCATTTGCCATTGTGATGCATTGTCTCGTATCTTTTGACCTAGATGATATATACATCACTTAATATAGATATTAGAGTATAAATAATTGTATTAATAGCTACTATCCTTGTGTTCGACCTAGGACTTGTCTAGGTATAAATTAAAGTTGAGTCCTCTTCATAGAGCTATTCGATTTGATTCTGGTCGATTGCAATTGGACATACTACAATAGTATTTAATTAACATTACTGATTTGCGATTCATCGTAGGCATGTTCAGATCATGTATGCCCATCTGATGAATCTCGTATTCATCATGCTAAAAGACATAAATTAAAACCCCTGTCTTAACTAATCCAATAAAATCACCTTTAATTCTTTATTTTTATCTTGTATTATATTGTGTATAATTAACCCTTAATTATTTGTATTTAATTTCTCTTATTTTTCTTGTACTTATTTTATTATCAAAAACCCCTAAAAATTAGGAAGATTAATTGTCTATAATTCACTGACCTTAAAAAGACAAAAAAATACAAAAAACAAATCAAAGATAAAAATCGGTGTTTTTATCCCCCTTAAAAATACCCCCAAAAATACTTTTTATACAAATGACCTCTTTTGCCTTTTTGACCAACATGAAAATTGTAGACTTGTCGAGACGAGCAACTTTCATGTTTTGACTTTTTCCTAATTTTACCTCTAACTATTTCTTTTGTATTTATCTTTGTATTTATTCTCTGAATTTTTCTGATTGGGCCACGTGACGCCCTCTGGGCCGCCCATGTGGCCTACGCTTCCTCTCGACACCTGGCTTCCCCCGGACCGTAGGATCCACTCAGCCCCGCCTTAATATCCGCCCTCCATTCTCGCCTTGCTCCCAGCCCTTGGATCCTAACTCCAGATCTAATCCTTGCCGTTCACACCCGCCTCAATCTCAGTCGTCGATCTTAATATCATCCAACGCTCCCCCTCATGCCACGTCGCACTTTCACTCCATCCATCCGATCAACCGCACATCCTACAGCTCCTCGTCACGCCACATCAGCTCAGCCTTACCGGCCGTTGGATCTTCACCTCCTCGCCATCTCAACCATCCACGAGCGCCTAACTCACAGCCATACGATCAGATCCTCTGATCTGATCGTCACCCTCCGATCGTGCTTTCATCCAAGCTGTTGGATCACTAGATCCAACGGCACCCGGTCATCGTCCTCCTTCAGCTTGTCGTTACACCTCGTCAGTGCCAAGCCCCCTTTCTATTTTTGCTCTTACCCCCGACCTTCTCTCCTCGTCGTAACGCCTCCATCACCGTCCCCATTCCTCCTCCATCTTCGCGTAACCGCCATCAACCCCCTCCATTACTCCCCTTCGCCTTCATTCCTCTTGCAAAAATGCCCCATCTTCACGTAACCTCCGACCACTCCTCCTATAAAAGCCTCACCCCGCCACCACCACTCGCTATCCACCATTTGGAGGCCTCCTCCCTAGCTTCGGCCACCCGCCAGTGACAGCGGAGTGCTGGCTTGAAGCGATCATGGCCGTGAGTTCTCTGGTAAGATCCATGGCCTCCGGCCATGTCGCGGCAGCCAATGGCGCACCGCTGAGCTCCGTGCTATGACCGGGCACGTTGGGCGACGACCCAAAGCTCCGTTGGAGCTCACCCCCAGGTCATTTCCCCCGCCAACACCTCGCTCCGACGAGGTGATTTTTGCTCTTCTTTTCTTTGAATTTTCCCAACTCAATTACACCTCGCAGCTGCCATCCGACCACCCTCTGATCTTCGCCTATCATCAGCCATCCTCGCAGACCCCCCATTCCCTTCTCCAGACCCTCCCTCGCTCCGACTTCCCTCTTCTCCTGCTCCGCCGGAGAAGAAGCCACCGTCCACCGCCTCCCGTCGTCTCCACGACCCTTACTCACCCACCTCTCACCTTGCACACACTCGCACGAGCTTCGGCTATCGTCTAACACTTGCAGGATTGTCAATGGTCGAAGTTCGCATTGGAGCAACTTCGGGCTCCTCTCCTCCGGCGAAGCTTCACCGAGCGTCACCTCCGATCTGCCATGGAGCTTCGTCTAAGCTCCATGACCTCCGTCGGACCTCCAGCAAGTTTCCACGACTATCAGAAGGCCTCGCGAGGTGAGGCGGAGCCAAAGGCAGGTCGTCGGAGCCCCGCCTTCTCCGGTGATCTACGGAGGAGCACGAAGAGCAGGTACCGTGCGATCATCTGGATCGGACGGTTGTAATGATGACGCGTGGCTGCCCGAACCTCCAGCCGAAGCTACAGGCTCGGGTCCCCCCAAACCTCGGCCCGAGCCACCAGTTGCTGCCACGTGGCCCGAACCTGAGGCATCCTCCCGAGCCTAGGTCCCTCACGTGCGACGCACGTGAGGGCCTGGGTAAATTGCACGAAGGACCCCGAGTTTTTACATAATTACAGATGGTCCCCAGGCACGCGCGTCACGTGCGTGCTTGGGTATTTTACAGGGAGGCCCTCCAAAGTTTTGGGAATTGCAAAAATACCCCTGTGCATGGGAAAATTACACAGGGGCCCAGGCAGTTTTTCTTATTTGCATTAGGTCCCTCTAGGGACCTAAATGAAATATTTATCCTTTTTATTTCTTGCATTTTTATTACAAATGTGCCCCTACATTGTTTTTAGCATAACTTGAGCATCGTAGGTCCAAATTGCATGATTTTAGTGTCGTTTTGATCCTTGTTTTGTCCTCTATATCTTAGCAATTTAATTTTTTTATTTGCCACTATTTTAAATGAAGAGATTTTTTATGTGATAAATGAGACCCTGCTCTCCTTGTTCTTGTTTTGATTTGATGAACGTTCTTCGTGTTGTGATTAAATCGATAATATGATGCTCCAACTTTTAGGGTATTTTTGTAATCTTTTATTTAGCATACTTGTAACCTTGCATATTTATTCGTGCCTCACTTTATAATTGCATAAAAACCAACTAAAAATTCCATACATCATAGCATTGCATTGTAATTAGCATAGTGCACCTTGCAGACCAGAACATGAGAATTATTCACACTTATGCTTCATGAATCGAAATTCAATAAATAGATTAAGTAGCTGTGTCCTTGCGTTCTACCTTGGTAGACTTGCCAAGTATAAATACTCCACAGCATTCAAAGGACTGTGGTTTTTGCTGAACCGAATTCGTCTCCTATACTACGATAATTTCACACTATTAAAGAGGTGAATTCCATGTTCATCAAATGGCGTCGTTGGCGGGGACACGGTTTAACTTAATTATAGAATTTTGATTTTCTTTTTTGAATAATTTTTAGGTCCTCATTTCATGCATCATTTTTTTGCATCATATCTGCTAATTTAATTTCTCTGAGTGTTCTAACTTTTCTCTTTTGTGGTAGGGCCTATGAAAATCGAGGACGCTTGATTCTCATGGAGGCGTGAAGTCGGGAGCTTCTGCTGAAGAGACCGCAAAAGAATCTGTGAAGAAATTCTAGGATTTTAATCATTCAGCCTGCATTGCATACTGTAAAAAAATGCATGTGCATATTTATTTCCAGTTTCTGCATGTTGTAAAAAAAGAAAAAAAAAGAGGTAGATCACTTGATGATCTACCCCCCTCCCCCCCCACACACACACTTGCATATACACACTCACCTCACCCTATCTCCCTTCCCTATGTAATTTTCACAATCTCTCGCTCTCTCTCTCTGTATATTGAACGAACCCCCCACCCTTGTATCATAGTACAACCCCCCCCCCTAATTCAGACCTTACTTAGGCTATTTGTAGCCTAAGTATAGGGGGGACCTGCCTGCTCATCCCTCCCTCTTACTGTCTTCTTGTACTTAGGTCAATTTTGACCTGAGTATAGGGGGATCCTCCTCCTCAATTCCGCTATACCACCCTATATTTGATCGAGCCTTGGCTTCATGGTACTTGTGCTATGAGGACGTAGCAAAATTTAAGTATAGGGGGTATGCCGTATATTACTGTATATTTACTTTATCTTTAGCTCGTGTTTTTAAAACTTTTTAAAATTTTGTTTTCGGGCTGGGTGTTGGGTAAACTTGTTAACTGAGTTTTGTAAAAACCTTGTAAAAAAATGGGACGCTCGGTGAAGCTTCGCCGGAGGAGAGGAGCCCGAAGTTGCTCCGACGCGAACTTCGACCATTGACGATCCTGCAAGTGTTAGACGATAGCCGAAGCTCGTGCGAGTGCGTGCGAGGTGAGAAGTGGGCGAGCGAGGGTCGTGGAGACGACGGGAGGCGGTGGTCGGTGGCTTCTTATCCGGCGGAGCAGGAGAAGAGGGGAGTCAGAGCGGGGGAGGGTCTAGAGAAGGGAAAGGGGGTCCGCGAGGATGGCTGATGATAGGCGAAGATCGGAGGGTGGTCAGATGGCAGGTGCAAGGAGTAATTGAGTCGGGAAAATTCAAAGAAAAGTAGAGCAAAAATCACCTCGCCGGAGTGAGGTGTTGGCGGGGGAAATGACCTGAGGGTGAGCTCCAGCGGAGCTCTGGGTCGTCGCCCAGCATGCCCGGTCGTAGCACAAAGCTCAGCAGCGTGCCATTGGCTGCCGCGACATGGCCGGAGGCCATGGATCTCACTGGAGAACTCACGGCCATGATCGCCTCAAGCCAGCCCTCCGTTGTCACCGAAGGGCGGCCGAAGCTAGGGAGGAGGCCTCCAAATGGTGGTAGCAAGTGGTGGTGGCGGGGCGAGGCTTTTATAGGAGGAGTGGTCGGAGGTTACGTGAAGATGGGGCATTTTTGCAAGAGGAATGAAGGCGACGGGGAGTAATGGAGGGGGTTGATGGAGGTTATGCGAAGATGGCGGAGGAATGGGGATGGTGATGGGCATTACGATGAGGAGAGAAGGTCGGGGGTAAGAGCAAAAATAGAAAGGGGGCGCGGCACTGATGAGGTGTAACGGCAAGCTGGAGGAGGACTATGATCGGGTGTCGTTGGATCTAGTGATCCAACAGCTTGGATGAAAGCACGATCAGAGGGCGACGATCAGATCAGAGGATATGATCGTATGGCTGTGAGTTAGGCGCTCGTGGATGGTTGAGATGGCGAGGAGGTGAAGATCCAACGGTCGGTAAGGCCGAGCTGATGTGGCGTGACGAGGAGCTGTAGGATGTGCGGTTGATCGGATGGCTGGAGTGAAAGGGCGACGTGGCATGAGGGGGAGCGTTGGATGATATTAAGATCGGGCGGCTGAGGTTGAGGCGGGTGTGAACGGCGAGGATTAGATCTAGAGTTAGGATCCAAGGGCCGGGAGCAAGGCGAGAATGGAGAGCGGAGATTGAGGCGGGGCCGAGTGGATCCTACGGTCTGGGGGAAGCCAGGTGTCGAGAGGAAGCGCAAACCACGTGGGCGGCCCAGAGGGTGCGACGTGGCCCAATCAGAAAAATCCAGAGAATAAATACAAAGATAAATACAAAAGAAATAGTTAGAGGCAAAATTAGGAAAAAGTCAAAACGTGAAAGTTGCTCGTCTCGATGAGCATGTTGGTCAAAAAGCCAAAATATGTCATTTGTACAAAAAGTGTTTTTGGGGGTATTTTTAAGGGGGATAAAACACCGATTTTTATCTTTGATTTGTTTTTGTATTTTTTTGTCTTTTTAAAGGTCGGTGAATTATAGACAAATAATCTTCCTATTTTTTAGGGGTTTTTTATGATAAAATAAGTACAAGAAAAATAAGAGGAATTAAATACAAATAATTAAGGGTTAATTATACATAATATAATACAAGATAAAAATAAAGAATTAAAGGTAATTTTATTGTATTAGTTAAGACAGGGTTTTAATTCACGGCTTTTAGCATGATGAATACGAGATTCGTCATACCCCTATACTTAAACCATGCTCGTCCTCGAGCATCTAAAGAATGAAGGAGTCAAATTAATTCCTGACAATGCAAATGAAGATTTCAAGGCTCAATCTTTCGAAGACCCTTAATTTAAGAGATCCCAAAATTCTGGGTTTATTCAAGCCTTAGTCAGAAAGAATCCAACTTCTCTAATTATCAGACTCTCTTTTTGTACATATAGTATAAGGATATGAATTTGAGTGTACTACATTTCATGAGAGTCAAGTCGAGGCATCACCCAAATTTCCAGTCCCAAAGATTCTCCTCTAGACCTAATCCTCAATACTAGGGAATAAGTCTATTCTTGCTTCAGTCAACCGTCTCATTAGTTTGTCAGACTTGAACGTGTAGATGGACGGCCAGATGATGGAGGGTATGGGATTGTGTCTATTTTTCTCTCCCTCACATTGGAACAAGGGGCCTCTCGAGTGCCTTTTTACTCAACACATATAAATTTTTATATTGTTGATCAATGTGTCCGTTAAAAGAGTTGGAGTCGTCTACACTTGTTTTTCTGGGAGTACACCGGGGTGTGTCTTTTCTGAGTATCTAAGATACCTTCGACACCCAGACTTGTATCGCTTACGATGCAGGGCCCTTTTTGTGGTGCCAGCCCAACTCCTTGGTCCTAATTAGCACTTGGTCCAAGTGGACACTTTTAAAATATTTGGGAGCGCTCGCCA
Organism: Ottelia alismoides; assembly: GCA_037367405.1. Lineage (NCBI taxonomy): Eukaryota > Viridiplantae > Streptophyta > Magnoliopsida > Alismatales > Hydrocharitaceae > Ottelia > Ottelia alismoides. Next base: position 1,011,275 of record JAZKJV010003078.1, read on the forward strand.
TTGGTGGAAGCTCATTTGTAATTTGACTTTGGTATTTAGAGCTTTTTCTTTGACATTTCTTTTCTTTTGTTGGCTAGCTCCACTGCTTTTACCAAAAGTTGGCGTACACTGATCAACAATTTCCATTAAGTTTCATCACACCCTGGCACATAGGTAAATATCAAAGAGATAGCATATGAATCTTGTTCACATACTGGCTAGGGTTTTGCTGACACTCAGGTTTTCTGAAGCCTTCATTAACTTTATCCCATCCTCGAATATCATCAGATCGAGTCTAAACTCAAATCTCTAGTCCTAGTTCTTCAAGTGATATCTTAACTCATCTCATCAGTCATGCAGTTGTGGAAGTGACTGTGCTGATCATATTTTTCTTGAAGGTAGAGATTAAGAGTGCAATATAGCACTCAAATCTTTCAAACTAGGGAAGTGTGGATATTTAAGTTTAAAATCCTAATGATTAAGGCATGTTAACTCAGACTCCCAAGATCTCAGAAATCCAGTGTCCTCAAAATCCTCAAGCCTTGAGTGAATGTGAATGTGTCAGAAATACACCAACTCCTTGGTTAGTGATTTTTGACTTTTGCGTATTTTTAAGGATTTTATATTTTTCACATTTTTTTATCAATTTTCTTTTTTTTAATTCTTCAGAGAGACAATGACTGGCCCAAGCTCAAATGAATAAAAGTATCCACTCACAACCAGTATGGGTGTAAGTACGGGCTGATAAACGGATCCGTGTTACTTGAGGACGGGGCCATATGCGGTATCCTCTAAACCACCCACTCTGCTAAGGGAGACCGAGGTTCCCTTACTGAAAGTGTCTACTAAGCCTAGTAGTCAGAGTCAAATTCCAAGAAGGGTTTCTCCCTTTTTTTACAAGGTTTTTACAAAACTCGATTCACAAGTTTACCCAACACCCAGCCCGAAAACAAAATTTTGAAAAGTTTTAAAAACACGAGCTAATGCTAAAGTAAATATACAGTAATATATGATATACCCCCCTATACTTAAATTTTGCTATGTCCTCATAGCACAAGTGCCATGAAGCCAAGGCTCGATCAAATATAGGGTGATATAGCAGAAATGAGGAGGAGGATCCCCCTATACTCAGGTCAAAATTGACCTAAGTACAAGAAGACAGTAAGAGGGAGGGATGAGCAGGTAGGTTCCCCCTATACTTAGGCTACAAATAGCCTAAGTAAGGTCTGAATTAGAGGGGGTTTGTACTATGATACAAGGGTGAGGGGGGGGGGGGGGGGGGTTCGTTCAATATACATAGAGAGAGCGAGAGATTGTGAAAATTACAGAGGGAAGGGAGATGGAGTGAGGTGAGTGTGTATGTGCAAGTGTGTGTGGGCGGGGGGAGATCATCAAGTGATCTACCTCTTTTTTTTCTTTTTTTTTCACAACATGCAAAAACTGGAAATAAATATGCACGTGCATTTTTTTACAGTATGCAATGCAGGCTGACTGATTAAAATCCTAGAATTTCTTCACAGATTCTTTTGCGGCCTCTTCAGCGGAAGCTCCCGACTTCACGCCTCCATGAGAATCAAGCGTCCCCGATTTTCATGGGCCCTGCCATAAAAGAGAAAAGTTAGAACACTCGGAGAAATTAAATCAGCAGATATGATGCAAAAAATGATGCATGAAATGAGGACCTAAAAATTATTCAACAAAGAAAATCAAAATTCAATAATTAAGTTAAGCAGTGTCCCCGGCAACAGTGCCATTTAATGAACGTGGAATTTGCCTCTTTAATAATGTGAAATTGTCGTAGTATAGGAGACGAATTCGATTCAGCAAAAACCACAGTCCTTTGAATGTTGTGGAGTATTTATACTTGGCAAGTCTACCAAGGTCGAACGCAAGGACACAACTACTTAATTGATTTATTGAATTTCGATTTATGAAGCATAAGTGTGAATAATTCTCAAGTTCTGGTCTGCAAGGTGCACTATGCTAATTACAATGCAATGTTATGATGTATGGAATTTTTAGTTGGTTTTATGCAATTATAAAGTGAGGCACGAATAAATATGCAAGGTTACAAGTATGCTAAATAAAATATTACAAAAATATCCTAAAAGTTTGAGCATCATATTATCGATTTAATCACAACACGAAGAACAGTCATCACATCAAAGCAAGAACAAGGAGAGCAGGGTCTCATTTATCACATAAAAAATCTCTTCATTTAAAACAGTGGCAAATGAAAAAATTAAATATGCTAAGATGTAGAGGACAAAACAAGGATCAAAACGATACTAAAATCATGCAATTTGGACCTACGATGCTCAAGTTATGCTAAAAACAACGTAGGGGCATATTTGTAATAAAAATGCAAGAAATAAAAAGGATAAATATTACAATTAGGTCCCTAGAGGGACCTAATGCAAATAAGATAAACCGCCTGGGCTCCTGTGTAATTTTTCCATGCGTGGGGGCATTTTGTCAATTCCAAAAACTTTGGAGGGCATCCCTGTAAAATACCCAAGTACGCACGTAAGGCACGTACCTGGAGACCATTCTGCAATTATGTAAAAATTCGGGGTCCTTCGTGCAATTTACCCAGGCCCTCGCGTACGTCGCAGTGAGGGACCTAGGCTCGGGAGGATGCCTCAGGTTCGGGCCACATGGCAGCAACTGGTGGCTCGGGCCGAGGTTTGGGGGGGGCCGAGCCTGTAGCTTCGGCTGGAGGTTCGGGCAGCCACGCATCATCATTACAACCGTCTGATCCAGATGATCGGACGATACCTGCTCTTTGTGCTCCTCCGCAGGTCACCGAAGAAGGTGAGGCTCCGACGACCTGCCTTTGGCTCCGCCTTGCCTCGCGAGGCCTTCTGATAGTCGTGGAAACTTGCTGGAGGTCCGGCGGAGGTCCTGGAGCTTAGGCAAAGCTCCGTGGCTGATCGGAGGTGATGCTCGGTGAAGCTTCGCCGGAGGAGAGGAGCTCGAAGTTGCTCCGACGCCAACTTCGACCATTGACGATCCTGCAAGTGTTAGACGATAGCCGAAGCTCGTGCGAGTGCGTGCGAGGTGAGAGGTGGGTGAGCGAGGGCCGTGGAGACGACGAGAGGCGGTGGCCGGTGGCTTCTTCTCCGGCGGAGCAGGAGAAGAGGGGAGTCGGAGCGGGGGAGGGTCTGGAGAAGGGAAAGGGGGTCTGCGAGGATGGCTGATGATAGGCGAAGATCGGAGGGTGGTCGGATGGCAGGTGCGAGGAGTAATTGAGTCGGGAAATATCAAAGAAAAGAAGAGAAAAAATCACCTCGTCGGAACGAGGTGTTGGCGGGGGAAATGACCTGGGGATGAGCTCCAGCAGAGCTCTGGGTCGTCGCCCAGCGTGCCCGGTCATAGCACGGATCTCAACAGCGCGCCATTGGCTGCCGCGACATGGCCGGAGGCCATGGATCTCACCGAAGAACTCACGGTCATGATCTCCTCAAGCCAGCCCTCCGCTGTCACCGGCGGGCGGCCGAAGCTAGGGAGGAGGCCTCCAAATGGTGGATAGCGAGTGGTGGTGGCGGGGCGAGGCTTTTTATAGGTGGAGTGGTCGGAGGTTACGTGAAGATGGGGCATTTTTGCAAGAGGAATGAAGGCGAATGGGAGTAATGGAGGGGGTTGATGGAGGTTGTGCGAAGATGGCGGAGGAATGGGGACCGTGATGGAGGCATTACGATGAGGAGAGAAGGTCGGGGTAAGAGCAAAAATAGAAAGGGGGCGCGACATTGACGAGGTGTAACGACAAGCTGGAGGAGGACGATGATCAGGTGTCGTTGGATCTAGTGATCCAACGGTTTGGATGAAAGCGCGATCAGAGGGCAACGATCAGATCAGAGGATCTGATCGTATGGCTGTGAGTTAGACGCTCGTGGATGGTTGAGATGGCGAGGAAGTGAAGATCCAACGGCCGGTAAGGCTGAGCTGACGTGGCGTGACGAGGAGCCGTAGGATGTGCGGTTGATCGGATGGCTGGAGTGAAAGGGTGACGTGGCATGAGGGGGAGCGTTGGATGATATTAAGATCGGGCGGCTGAGGTTGAGGCGGGTGTGAACGACGAGGATTAGATTTGGAGTTAGGATCCAAGGGTCGGGAGCAAGGCAAGAATGGAGGGCAGAGATTGAGGCGGGGCCGAGTGGATCCTACGGTCCGAGGGAAGCCAGGTGTCGAGAGGAAGCGCATCCACGTGGGCAGTCGAGAGGGCGCCACGTGGCCCAATCAGAAAAATCCAGAAAATAAATACAAAGATAAACACAAAAGAAATAGTTAGATGCAAAATTAGGAAAAAGTCAAAACATAAAAGTTGCTCGTCTCGACGAGATCTACAACTTTTATGTTGGTCAAAAAGCCAAAAGAGGTCATTTGTACAAAAAGTATTTTGGGGGGTATTTTTAAGGGGGATAAAAACACCGATTTTTATCTTTGATTTGTTTTTGTATTTTTTTATCTTTTTAAAGGTCAGTGAATTATAGACAATTAATCTTCCTAATTTTTAGGGGTTTTTGATGATAAATAAGTACAAGAAAAATAAGAGAAATTAAATACAAAAATTAAGGATTAATTGTACACAATATAATACAAGATAAAAGTAAAGAATTAAAGGTGATTTTATTGGATTAGTTAAGACATGGGTTTTAATTCGTGGCTTATAGCATGATGAATACGAGATTCATCATCATCCAGTGAAAATTTTAGGATATATCAGGCATGCAATGATAAGGCAGTCAAGATGGGAGCTGGACAGGTACACCATGTCAAGAGAATTAGATCAGTGCAATTTCTCATGTTTGATGGGGCAGTGCAAGTCTGATAAGTGTCAAATACATTCCTAAAGCCAATAAGAATTTTATTTTACTGGCAATAATCGAGTCACAAGGACATCGAGTCACCATTGAAAGAGGAGTCCTCATAGCAAGCAAGGGAACATGTGTAGTGATGTAGATGAAGGAAGCGAACAAGGTGTACATGCTCGAGGGAAGTGTTGTGAAATATGATGGAGCTCCAGTTATTCTCAGGACAAGCAATAAAGTGAGAGAGCAGGAGATTATCAGCATCTCTGTTGTAGAAGTGGGTAAAAAGGAGAAGCAAGTGTGGTTTGTTTTACAAGAGGATGACGTCAAGATTTCTACTCACAAGAGATCTATGGTGTCGCGTCAAGAGGCACAATACTGAATTGTGCTAACGTGCCGGAGACGGGGCATGTCGAGGGCATCCAATGATGGATGAGTCACCCAGAGATGGTGAGTTCTTGCTAACGAGACCTGCAGATGATAGAGATGGCCCGATGGTAGTGTAGACTCAATACGATGAAAAGATCGTGATGGAATTCAACCCAAGGGGAAATCATTAGATATACGAGTCGTATTAGGATTGGGAATCCCAGAGGGATGTGACCCATAATCCTAAGTAATTGAGTTATATTCTATATATGTGCAGTCCAAATAGGAATAAGACTATACGTTTGTAATTAGACTATATACAAAAGAATATGAGAGCATTGCCTCCATACCATTACAAGAGGGAATTCCACAAGAGAGAAGGAGTGTGAGAGGAGAGAATGGAGAGGAAATGAAGAGAGTACTTCTTAGTGATTTTTTTCTGGTTGTCATGAGAGATGACCAATCATCCTACCGTGTTCTTGTTCTTTTCGTCACGTGCTTTTGTGGTAGAAGTGATTAGGCCTCCGCATTGCACCAACCGGTATGTGCACGGAGGTGATACGGATGCTTGCCACAACAGTATGCGTTGCAGTGAGTGCACTCCCGCAATCCACAGTAACCTGCACGTCCAAGAAGGTCAAATTTCCTTCGCTTTGATCAGCAATGGAGATAATAACACGCAAGCAAGTTTCACGGTCCCCATGCAAGCTTCCCACCTTTGAAATTCCTTTGGTTGGGAACGGTCCCTTCTCTTCCACTTCCAATCTGCTCTCTGTAACTGTGCAAGTTGGTGGGTGTGTCACTGTGTCGCTTCTGAGATAGTGCGAGTGTGACCAGTAAGCCCCAATCCACCGCCACTCCACTACCTTTCGGATATGGGTTGGATTGGATGATGGATGCAGATTCTGCAATAAAATCCGTATAAGTTCTTTCGTTGATTTATTTTGCATGAATAATTTTTTTGCTGAAAATGAGACGGCCTACTTTTTCGGACATATTATGGTTATGGGTGTTTCTGTGTATTAATTACTTCTACTAATCTGGAGCTTCTTCTGGGAAATTTATATGTGGGGAACGGGTTTCAATGGCGAAGAGTTTGACTGAGATTGCCTTCATTCAGTGACTCTAAATTCCATTTATGTTCATTTCAGAAGGGCGGAAAAAAAGTTTGGATACATCAGTTGTCTATTCGGAAGCAGAGCCTCTGCTTTTGAGGGTTCAACAGCAAAGCCTTTTGTAGTTTTTTTTTATTTTTTTTACGACGATCGTTTAAAAAAATGGAATTTTTACACTCATAATTCTGAGTAATTCTGCAATTACAATTATAACCCTGCATAATCATGAATTACATGAGAAACCCCGAATAATGCTTAACTCTTGCATAACATAACCCTGTGTTTCTCATGTAATTCATGATTATGCAGGGCTATGATTGTAATTGTGGAATTACTCAGAGTTATGGGTGTAAAAATCCCTTAAAAAATTGAATCTGGTGAAATGTATGTTTATTGTTCTACATATCCACAAGTTTAATTTTGATCCAAGGTCCATACTTATTTTATCGCAAAGGTCAACGGAAAAGTCAGATATACGTGGTTTTGAGTCCAACCCATGCTGACTTCTTTTGTGGTAATTTGCGATAAAATAGGTAGAAATCTCGGATCAAAACAAAACTTGGCAGATATGTAGAACAATAAACACAGATTTCATCCACAGGCTTCTATTTTTTAATCGATCTTCGTAAAACAAGAAAAAACAAGCTACAACAGCATAGGATCTACTTTATGTCTATTCTACCTAGAATGGTTCAAGTTGTTCAACCTAAGGAGAAACACGATGATGCATGCAGCAGACTCTGCAGTAAGGGTGTGGGTTGCTCGATCTCGATCGAGCGGTTCACGCGAAATCGCACAGTACGAGCTCACAAAAAGTGTGATTTCGCATGAACTACTCGATCAAGATCGAGCAACCCACGCCCTTACTGCAGAGTCTGCTACAGCAGACTCATCAGACTCTATCTATATAATACTTGGAATAATTTATTAATCTAAGAGCACGACCACGGATACGAAGCAGCAAATATGACCTGTCCAAGTTATATCGAACCCTAGCTCCATTTTCCCAAGTGGTGGGTCTGGAATGGGACATGCACTCCGAAGATGGGAGGATCATTCTGGTGCCACACCCCACATTAGGTCAACTTTGCTGTTTGGGGCAGCACCATTATTTAATGCACGCCTTTGTTCCCTCCTTGTGCTTGCCAGTTGCTACTTGCTGCCACAAGCCAGCCCTGCAACATTTCTTAGTTCTCCTGCAGGTAAACTCACAGTCTGTCTACATAGTTTAGAACTCCCATCACACAGTCTTGCATAGATTGCATTGCTGTGGCTTTAGGAACTATAGTGCCTTTAGGGGATTGATTCATAGAAGAAAATAATAATGCAGTTAAGAATCATATGCAGCATAAGTGCTTTCCACTTGATTAACTGATTTCAAATAGTATTGTTTATCGGTATTTAAGTTAGGGGTTTATTTAAATCTATATACAGCTGGGTAGTTTCGTGGTTATTTGCGGTTGGGAGAATATTTTGCATCTGTACGCGAATGTCTATTTCATGTGATTTGAATAAAGCTACATATATATGATAAAACAAGTATTCAATTCAGGAGATGGTTGCTATCATCCACTTCTTACTCCTCGCACTGGTTCCACATTACCTCGTCATTTCATCCCATTGCTCCAGCAAGCACACCTACATTATCCACATGGACGTATCAGCCACCGCCGCCATCATGCCCAAGCAAGATCACTACACTGCCATTCTCCAATCCTTACCCACTAACCCCACTATTGCCGGCGATGATCACCTGGAAATTCAAGAACCTCCTGAGCTCCTCTACGTCTATGATGCTGCAATCTCCGGCTTCGCCGCACGGCTCACCGAAAAGCAGGTGGCGTCTCTTCGGGAAGTGGACGGGTTCCTGTCGGCAGTGCAGGACGAGATACTTGTGGAGCTCCATACCACGCATTCGCCGCAGTTCATGGGGCTTACGCCAGGGAAGGGACTGTGGTCGGCTCCGGAGGTGGCCTCTGAGGTGGTAATCGGCGTGGTTGACACTGGAATATGGCCGGAGCATGTGAGCTTCCGTGGTGACGGCGGCAGGGCTCCGTCGGAATGGAAGGGGGTCTGCGAGGAAGGTCCGGGGTTCTCGTCGGCGAGCTGCAACGGGAAGCTCGTCGGTGCAAGATCGTTCTATAAAGGGTGAGTTCGATATCTGTAAGTCGTTCACCAATTCAAACACTAATTTTCATTAGGATTGAGTTCCGCATCACTAACAAAATTTGTGGTGCAACATTTGCATGCATGATGTCGAAAGGTACGAGTCCATCGCCGGGATTATCAACGAAACGGAGGACTACCGCTCGCCGCGCGACTCCAACGGCCACGGCACCCACACAGCCTCAACCGCCGCAGGCGCCGTCGTATGCGGCGCTTCCCTCTTCGGCCTAGCCCGTGGCTGCGCATCCGGAACCAGTCCCGCCGCCCGACTCGCCGCCTACAAGGCTTGCTGGCCCTTCGGTTGCGCCAGCTCCGACATCCTCGCCGCCGTCGACGCCGCCGTTGCCGACGGTGTCCACGTCCTCTCTCTCTCCCTGGGAGGTGGCGCCCGTCCCTTCCACTCCGACCCCCTCGCCAAGGCGGCGTTCGGCGCCGTTGAGAAGGGCGTGGTCGTGTCCTTCTCCGCCGGCAATGCTGGGCCCGAGGCGTTCACCGTGGGGAACGTGGCGCCGTGGGTGATGACGGTGGGAGGTGGGTACATGGACCGGCGCTTCCCGACGGCGGTGGAGACAGGGGACGGGCGAAGGTACTTTGGGGCGTCGCTGTACCGGGGGAGAGGGACGGGGGTAGTGGGGTTGGTGCACGGGGAGAAGGCCGGCGGAGGTGCGGGGGCGAAGGTTTGCGCTGAGGGGTCGCTGTCGCCGGAGATGGTGAAGGGAAAGATTGTGGTTTGTGAGCTCGGAGGCATCGGCCGCACCCACAAGGGGAAAGTGGTGAGTTTCTGTTTATTATTAGTAGTGATCACGTGATTATAAGATCGTTCGGGTTCAGGTGGGGCTGAAATTAAGCTGTCGGATTTAGCTGTAATGTAATGATGGATATAAAAATTATATTACTATATCTTTAAAAAAATTATAGGAGGTATAAAAATAAGGGAAAAAAGAGCCTACCTCGACGAATGCAGGTAAGTCCCTACACCCGGCCTAATTTATCATTATTTTTTGATTTTTTTGAAATGAAATCTTAGGGGATTTAGATCACCATGTATCACCATGTTGTCATTCTAAATTCAACTTAATTCGAGACTTCTATCATCTCCATCAAGATTACCAAATTTTAACGGTCTCAGAATTGCTGAAATCGACCCTGTCTAGATGAACATGTTAGGAATGTTTGTTTTGCATTAAACTTGAAAGACATATTCCTCTTAACATATTAATCAAATCCCCTCAAATTTTATTTCAAAAAAAATAAAAAAATAGTCGAAAAATGGGGTGGGTGCAGGGAGTTTCCTACACCCCAGGGTGCAGGCTCCCTGCCCCCTAAAAATAATATTAAAAATACTTTATATATTAGCTTAAATATATATTTATTGGACGAAATACACAATATAAATATATCACAATAGTTATACCAAATATAGCGAAAGAATGTATAAAATTATACTATATATAATTGAAAATAAATCTACAACTATAGACAAATATATAGATACAAATACGTACATTTATGAATATCAAAGAGATATCCATATGCATTTTATAACGAATGTATATGTTAAAATCTGTATAAAATGAGAAGACATCTTTGCGGAGACGGCTAATATTAATTTTTTTCATATAAAGAGCATCATAAATATCTACATGGTTATTGTCATTCGGATATATAACTCGATGGCAATCTATACGCCTTCCAAAATTTCATGGGCAATAATCACTATGATAGTCACATTCAAAACGAGCCCCGAATGATGTTCCGACAGTTAATGGAATTGAAAAGGTAAATGTAGTGTAATATTAATTATATGTTATATATTATATTTATTGTTAGAATATATATGCTTTTTATTTTGACTTTTAAGTTTGTGTATGATTATAAAGGAGAGAGAGTAAATTACACAAAAAATTCTTGAAATATACACTGAATTTCAATGTCATACATAAACTTTAAAAGATAACAATGTACAAACCTATATTTTATATTTGTCTTCATGTGTTTTTGAGCTATTGTGATTTAAGGTTCCAAAGACAAAATGATCAATCGAATTTCAATAATGAAGGACCAATTAAAATAAATATTAAAGATCGAGTATCATATTGTTATCTTTTAATGTTCAAGTGTGACATTGAAACCAGGTTATAATTCAGGGACTTTTGTGTAATTACACCAAAGGTAATCACATTGTTAAGCCTAACTGAAGATTGTAAGGGCGAAAAATGGGGTCATCTATCTTATGAATATTCGACCATGATCACTTAAATTGCAATATAATCTCCCTCCTAACAACACCGTCATGCATGCATGCAACTGCAAACAGGCCAAGCTCGCCGGTGCCGCCGGAATGCTCCTCCTCAACCGCCCAGAGCAAGGCGAGGAGCTCTTCGCCGACGCCCACGTCCTCCCTGCCTCCTCCTTGGGGGCCGCTGCCTCCGCCACTCTTCGCTTGTACCTCTCCTCTGCCACAAACCCGACCGCCAAGCTCGCCTTCCTGGGCACTCGCTACGCCTCCCCAGCCCCCGCCGTTGCCGCCTTCTCCTCCCGCGGCCCATCTTCCGTCAGCCCCGATGTCCTCAAGCCCGACGTCATCGCCCCAGGCATGTCCATCCTCGCCGCCTGGCCTCCCTCAGTCAGTCCCTCCCTCCTCGCCTACGACCGCCGCCGTGTCCGCTTCAACATCATCTCTGGCACCTCCATGTCCTGCCCGCACGCCGCCGGCCTCGCTGCCCTCCTCCGTGCGTCTAGACCCAGGTGGTCACCGGCGGCGATCAAGTCGGCAATCATGACCACGGCGTCGACGACGAGCAACAACGGCACCGGCATCATCGACGTGGCGACGTCGGCCCCAGCCGACGCCTTCATGATGGGATCCGGTCACATCGACCCCACGCGTGCGGCGAACCCGGGGCTCGTCTACGACATAGGTACTGAGGATTACGTCGTCTACCTCTGCAGCTTGAACTACACGCCTGCGCAGATGGCAGCGGCGACTGGGAGGAGCACTCAGTGGTGCAAGAAGGGGAAACGGAAGTGGTGGAATCTCAACTACCCGTCATTTGCTGTGGTGTTTGGGAAGGGGAACGAGACGGTGGTGTATAGGAGGAGGGTGACCAACGTGGGGGAGGGGAGGTGTAGGTATAGAGTGGAGGTGAAGGAGCCGAGAGGGGTGAGGGTGGTGGTGGTGCCCGAGGTTTTGAGGTTTAAGAAGGTGGGGGAGAGGAGGAGCTTCGAGGTGAGGTTTGTGGGGAGTGGAGGTGGAGACGGGGAGTTTGGGTTTGGAGAGATGGTGTGGGCGTGTGGTGGGTACTCTGTGAGGAGCCCTATCGCTGTTACTTGGGTGGGGAAGAGTAATTAAGTAATTAAGCAATAGTTAGACTTTGGTTAGATCTAACCATACAAGGACAGGTTCCAACGATTTTACACAGTTGGAGGCTCAAAATAATTACACAGCTGGATGCCATCTTCACTTATATCTTGAGTTGGGAAACTTTCTTTCATTGGATTTTTCGATGTTTTTAACCTTCTCGAATTCGATTAAGATTCGTTCGGTAGAAATTCGAAAAAAGTTCAATTTGAAGTAAAATGAATCGACTATGAATTAACCTGAATTTATTCAAATAATTCGATTCGATGTTTATATGCATACACACACTCACACACACACATACACACACATGTGTTTCTACACACAAACATATATTTGCAGTTACATACATATGTACGTAGATACAGATATGTAGGTAAATAGATGCATACACACATATGTATATGCGTACTTATGCACATACACACATATGTAAATACATACTTACAAACATTGAAAGATATGGACACACGTACTTGCGTACATATGCACATACATACATACATAACTATGTATGTAAGTATGGACATACTTACATATATGCGTACATACAGACGTACTTACGCACATAGGTACCTACATACTTACATAGGTACCTACATACTTATGTGCATACATTACATACCTACCTAAGTACATACATAGTTATGTACATACAAATATAAGGGCAAGCTTACATACATACCTATGTGCATCTATATACATATGTATATACCTAAATACCTACATAGATACCTATATACCCACAGACCTACCCACCAACTTACATAGCTACATACATGCATACATACATACACACACATACCTATATATACATGCCTACATACACGCATACATACACACACGTAGGTACAACTACACACGTACATACATACGTGTGTACCTACGTACATATATACCTATATACATACAAACATAACTACATGCATAGTTACGTATATATGTACGTACATACATACCTTCATACTTGCGTACATACGTATCAAGGTGCATACCTAATCAATATGTACATATGCAGTTATACACGTACATACATACATGCACACACTACAAGGAAAAAGGGTTCTAGTGACAGATTTGTGATGAGGGAAACATATAATGACAAAAAAACCGTCACCACAATCCTTTTAAAGGGAAAATTATAAAACTGCCCTGAAACTACAAAGTTTAAAATTGAACAAGTTAGGTTGCTCGTGCAGCAACTTGAACTTTGAAATTAAATAATATTGTAATCATAAATAATTAACCTCTTAAAAACACAGCATGTACTACAAATTCTTTTTATGTACTGTAGGTTTCTTATTTAATAATGTAGAAAAACCCAGTTTTGCATTATTTTAATGAATAAGTGGTACTAGAAATTAGTGCACTGGTAAGATACCAGAAATAATTAAACTCTTACAGAGAATCGGCACCTCTTGAGCATATATGTAGATGCACGTGACATAAAAAATTAAAACTCTTTAAACAATGTTATAAAAAGACATCTCCACTCATCACTTGCCCTTTCCAGCCGTCACTTGCCCTTCCTCTCTCTATACCCGAAAAACCCTAGAACCTCGTATCATCTGTAATGGCGGGACTTGGTAGCAGAGGGCGAGGTGGAGGCGGAGCTCGAGGTCGAGGCAGAACGAGAAGTAGTGGCGAAGGTGGAAGTCGAGATGGAGCTAGAGGTCGAGGCGAAGGTGGAGGGCAAGTGGAAGGCAGCTGGCGAGGTGGAGGCTGACGAGTCGCTAAATACGATAACTAATTCATGTTCGTTGTAATACGTGTGCTTAGCGATTCGGTCAGAACCGAGAGAAGATCTCCGTAAAGAGTGTCTCGGCTTAATTTATATCCCGGGCAAGTCCGGGGTCGAACTCAGGGAGGCAAAGGAACAACTTCAGTTTTAATTCAAAAACTTAGGTCTAGATATCCAATGCGGTATTTTTTTAGATTTTTTTAATGCAAAAAGAATGCAAATGCAAGTGAATCAAGACACTAAGAAATCATATAATAGGCCAAATTAATTTTAATGTCAAAATAGTTCAATTTACCCAAAATATTATTTTCCTAAAGTCCTAATACAGATATGAATGCAAGGTATTTTTTTTGGAATTTTATGGGTTAAAACGCAACAACTAAAAATGTACACTTTTATGGGTTTTTTCGTAATTTCTCACACAAACAGAAAGCAAAAATTATGAAAAAATTACTCAAAAATAAAACATGATGCAAGGAGACTACAGTGATTTTTTGGAATTTTTTGATAAGTTGTGATTTTTTTATGGATTTTTTAGTGAAAATAGAGTGACAGTGAGTAAATAATTTCTAATAAATCCACATTGTCAAATTAATCAGAGTACGAATTATCTCAGAAAGATATTTAGATAACCAATCCAGTAGAGTCGAAATTTTGCAAAAAGGATATACATGGATTTAATTAAAAATCAAATACTAAATTCACTCTACAAATTATTTCAGGCACAAGACATCTCCATTTTAGATGAAATTTGGAAGTAAGTTCATCACATATCAAGGCATCATATATAATTTTTGTGGAATTTTTAGAGCAACCGTGTATGAAATATAAATTTAAGAGTCTAGATTGGGTAAAATATGCAAAAGTTCAGTTGCATAATTTTAATTATTTCACAATATCTCACAAAAATATAAATAAATACCCACGATGTAGAGAATTAGTTGCTCAACATGAAAGCATTTTTCATTGAATATAAAGATGCATAACATGTGTCCAAATCAACATACAAAGACAGGGGTGTTCGTGCAAAGTAGCAAATAAAGATGGTAATATAAAACATGCACAAGGACTGAATTGTAATTACAGAAACATGAACGAAAAAGTTATAATTTTTACAATAAAAAAAGGAAATCAACCTTTCTTCTTCGTTGGAAACTAATGTGAAGAACCCATCCTAGGCGTGGTCAGCGCGGCCGCGCGACGGTGCCGCGGAGGACGAGGGGGCGCGGTGGTAGGTCGGCGGGGAGGACGGGCGGTGCGGCACGGGAGACCGGCGGCTGCTGGGAGGTAGAGAAGGCGGGGGGAGCGCGGGCGCTGGTCGCAGAGAGGGAGCGGCGGTGCCGCACTGCTGGTGGCGGCGGACGGCAGAGCGGCTGGAGACGCCGCTGGGCGAGGCGCGTGCGGCCGCGGCGGCACGGGCGGGCGGCGTCGCTGCCCGTGGCGGAGGGGAAGGGCGGTCGGCGGTGGCGGTGGGTGCTCCCCCACCGCTGTTGCGGATATTTTTTTGTTTTTTTTAATTTTTTTTATTTCTTTTTTCTGCTGTAATAAAAAGGGACCTTTTTTGTTTTAATTTTTTTATTTTTTTTAAATTTTGTTAAGAAAGGGAATATTATAAAAAAAACAGTAAGATGGTGGTGGTGATGATGAAAAAAAATGGTGTGATGGTGGTGGTGGAAGGGATGATATGTTGTGTGCTAAAAAAATTTACAAAAATACCAAGATAATAAAATGGCCGAAAAATTACCTACGATGGACGGTCGCCTATGAAATGCTCTCGTGAGCACGGTCTTCGCTCGAATCGCCGACGTGCGATGAGCTCGAGCAGCGCGCGGTTGCGGCTGCGATGTTGGCCAAAAAGCCAACGGATCTCACCGGAGAGAGGGTCGCCGTCGCTCGACCGCGGTTGCGTCGCTGTCACCGATTCAACTCTGGGAACTTGGCTCTCCTCACATAAAGATGGATCAAAGGCAAAAATGAAGAGAATGGCATGTATATAGAGAAGAAAAAAATGGAAGTTAGAATTAAGATGGAGTGGGATGGAGGTTAATAAAATGGTGGAGTTGAATTAGAAGTTAGAAAATATGGTGGAGTAATGGAGTTGAATTGGTGGTTATTGTAGAGAATGTAAAATAAAATAAATAAATAAATAAAATAAAGTTGGCTACTTTAATTACAATAGAATAAAAAAGAATAAAATAGATAGTGGAGAATTTACAAGGGAAGACAAACAACATGTACACATTTTTTTACTTTTCTAATATGTAATTTTTTTGTCTTTTTAATAAGAGATATTTACAACGAAAAAGATACAATAAAATAGGATAATTAAAATACAACACAAGTTTGATTTTTTTGTATTTTTAGTAATTAAGAAAGATACAATAAAAATTAAAGAAAGAATGAATATATACATGGTATACAATGTACATCTAGGTCCCAAAACCCAACTTTTGTAAATAAGCTCCGATTTTAATGAAACACTTCCGTTGGATAGATAATTTTCTAACTTGAACTTTAAAAGTGAGTTTGGTGAATTTGGAGTTCATACGGAGCGGGAATTTAGCTTGGAAGTTGGACTTTACGGCTTTTTCTCTTTGGGATCTAGGAGCATTTATTTGAGATGAAATTTATTTTGTATTTTTGTATTTTTATATACATTTTTATAAACAAGTTAGAGAAAGAATTAGGCAAAAAGGAGCTGAAATGAAATTATTAAAAATACATGAAGTTTTGGGCTATTTACAAGTATAAAACTCCTTTATTTTTGCGCCTTTTTATTGTTAATTCATTTTGTACAATCTTATATACAATAATTAGTTTATTTTATTTACAAGAGTCATTTTGTTAATTTATGGATTTTATGGACATTTTTTGGGATTTTACTTGGGGATTTTGCTAAGATCAAGATATTAAGATGATGAATCGTGGATTCATCAGAGGCGGAGAGCGAGATGGAGTTGAAGGTCCGAGTGGATGGCGAGGTGGAGGTCGAAATAGAGCAGCGGGTCTAGTTGAAGGCGGATGGCGAGGTGGAGCTGGAGGGAGAGGTGGATCCAGAGGTCGAGGAGAAGGCACAGAGCGAGTTGGAGTCAGAGGTCGGGACATAGGACGAGCTGGATCTGGAGGGTGAGATGGATTTGGAGTTCGAGGTGCTGCTAGAGGTCAATTTGGAGGTGGCAGGTGATGAGCGCTCCCGCACCCTATGTTAATTCGGTCAAATTAATGGTCCAAATTAATTTTAAGTGTTCGTTGCAGTCGGATGCGGAAGGTTGATCAAAAACCACTTAAGTCAGATTTTGGTCAATTTTAAGCGGTGATATTTTTTTACTTGGTGGAGTCCAAGGTCGATCTCAGGGAGGCAACTGTCTCCTTAGGTGGATTACAGCAATTTTCAAGTGTTGATGTTCAAGGGTCAATTTTTTTTTGTCTTTTTATTTAAATGCAGACATATGCAGACAAGCCTTAGCCAATTTAACTTTAAATTTAATTGATGTATCAAATGAAGTCCAAAAATAATGAAAATTGGCCAGATGGTTATTTATGATGAAAATGACCTACACTAATTTTTTTGGAATTTTTCGACTCAAAATAATTTTTCTGTGAATTAAATAAACAGACAGAGTGATTTTCAGTGTTTAATTTTTAATAAATATCAAATCACAATTTTTCCAAGAACTAAAATTATCCTAGGAAGGTCTAATGATCAGGGACCTAGGAAAATTGACAGATCTAAAATTCACTGTGAAATGAATTAATTAAAATTAATTTAAGAAAATCACTAAACTATTTATTTAGGCCTCGATATGCGTGCAAATGATATGAAATTTTTATGGAGTGTTAAAAATGATGTCCTTAAGCTACTGTGAATTTTTGGTGATTTTTGAAGGCACTGATAATTAATTAAAAATCAAAAGGCATCACTGGGCAAAATATGTCACAAAGGAACCAATTAATTCATTGATAATTCAATTAAGCCAACAAAAATCAGACACGTGTACAAACAGGTAGAGGACAAAATTCTCAACAACTTGCAATTTTTAGAATTTCAAAATGATGAAAAATGCATGCTATGGACACGTGCAAACACAAGGGTGTAAATGCAATACTGGAAAATAAAATTTCAATAAGTAAACGTGCTGACATGGACTAAAATGCAATTACCAATAGTATGCAGGACCTCCATGCAATTTTTCCACGAGACACGTGCTCCTCACGTGATGTCTGCTTCACAGGGGCCTCTTCGCAATTTCTGAAAGCTCCAGGGGCGTCGGTGCAAATAACCCAGGTCGCACGTGCTCCTCACGTGGGGCGACCTAGGTTCGGAAGGCGTCGGAGGCTCGGAGTAAGGCTCGGGTCCTTCTAGAGGTTCGGACTAGCCTCGGTGCAGCTTCGGGTCACCCGAGCCTAGGCTTGGGTACCGAGGCTCGGAGTAGGCGACGTGGCGGCCTGAAGGCCCTTGGATCAAGATGGATCCAAGGGATGTCGATGAAGACGCGTGGAGGCTTGTGAGGCGTCCGATCAGGAGTGCGATGAACGGTCGAGGACGGTTGCGGTGATGGAATACGTGGCTGGACGAGGGCCGTTCGATCGAATGATCGTACGGCTGCTGCTGCGTCGTCTCGAATGGTCCTCCGCCGCATGCGGAGGAGAAGCCTGTGCTCCGGTGAAGGCAGCCGAGCTCCGCCTCGGTGTCCAAGCTCCGGTGATGAGCTTCGTCAGCTCCCACCTTGCTCGGAAGAAGCGGAAGTGAAGGGCGAAGCCTCCGGTGGTCTCTGGATCCCTGGAGGATGGTTGGAGCTCGATGTCGATGAAGCTCGAGGAGAGCTCCGGCGAGGCTCCGTCCAATGAAGATTTTAGGACCTGCAAGGGTTTAGACGTATAGCCAAGGCGTGCAGGTGTTTGTGGAGGTGAGGTGAGTGAGCGGCGAGGCCTACGGTGGAGTGCGGTGGTCTGGCGAGTAAGCTCCGGCCAAATGGCGGAGCTGCTCGTCGGAGGAAGGTGGTATGCGTCGTCGGAATGTGCGGAGGGTGCTGCGATGATCGGAGCTTCGACGCGAAGCTCGCCGAGGTGATTGGAAGGTGCGAGGGTGATCAATGACAGCGAATAAAAGCAGAGAAAAAGCAAGAAAAAGAAGAAGAAGATCGGAGATCGATGGAGGGAGTTACCTGGGAATTGGAGCTCCGCTGGGAGTTCCAGGTCGTCGCTCAAGGGGTCGGTAAGGTCCCGAGCTCTAGCAGCTGCTCGGAGGAGTGGCTGCGACACGGCGGTGGGCCGAGGATCTCGCCGGAGAAGAAGCTCTGTCGTCGCTCGACAAATCAGCCAATTGCTGTCACCAAGAGGAAGCTTGGAGCTCGAGGGATCTTTCTGGAGTGGCGGATAGGGATGAATGTGGCCGGAGAGGGGGTATTTAAAGGATGAAGGTGACGGCTGGAATGGGTGAGTGGCGAAGTTGGTGGCTGTCGTGGGGCGAGTGTGGCGGAGATGGTGGTGTTTGAGGGAGCTGGCGAGGGAGAGGGATGAGTGGGGTGTGTCGTGGGGAGGTCAGCGGCCGGAGGAGATGGCTGATGTGTGCCCAGAAAAGGAAAGGGGGCGCCCCTCCCGCAAGGCAAGGGACGTGGGGGAGAGGGGCGCCTGGAGGTAGGAGACGGGGTCTTGGCCGTTGGATCTTGTGATCCAACGGCCCAGATCAAATCACTAGGGAGCGGACGAGATCAGATCGAGGGGAGGCGATCTGAGGGTCGTGGAGCCACCACGTGGCGTGATGTGAGCGAAGCGTGTGCGAGCGGTGTGGATGAGATTAGGGTTTAGATCGGAGGGTCGGAATGCAAGGTGGAATGAGAGGTTGCGATGGACAGCGGCGTGCGTCATCCAAGGGCGTGGCGTGCGACGTGTGGCGCGCTGAGGGCGAGGCGGGGGCGTGCGGTGTAGATGAAGAGCGGAAGATGATCAATGGCTGGGGATAAGGAGCGGCGTGGGAAGATGGGGGCCGTTGGATCTGAAGCGAGATCCAACGGCGGAGGGCGCGGGCGGACGAGGCGAAGGGCAGCGGGCCGCGTGGCGCAACCAGAGGGCGCCACGTGGCCTGCTGTGAATGG
This sequence comes from Ottelia alismoides, assembly GCA_037367405.1. NCBI lineage: Eukaryota > Viridiplantae > Streptophyta > Magnoliopsida > Alismatales > Hydrocharitaceae > Ottelia > Ottelia alismoides. Next base: position 1,030,912 of record JAZKJV010003078.1, read on the forward strand.
CTGGATGAAGAAACACGTATAGAGAGAAGAGGAAGCCGAATTTGGAAAAACTCAAAACATGAAAGTTGTAGATCTTGATGAGATCTACAAGTTTCATGTTGACCAAAGACGGAGATAAGGCCAAATATGATACATAAATACAAGGATACATAAATATACATGTGTAGTATACAAAATGACCCAAAAACTCAAGTCTCTCATACAAGCTCCAATTTCAATGAAATTAGTCTCATTTTGAAGGTCTTTTAATATGTAGTAATCCAAGAGTGAGTAAACCTAATTAGGAGTTTGTATGAGGGCTTTATGTGTGTTTTAATGTACAAGGGTTCTCAGGATACTTGGGCTATTTTACAAGGGTGATTCCTCCCTGTTTTATTAATGAATATATATATAGTATAGAGAAGAAGTTATTTTGATGAAGATGTCTTTTACAGGGGATTTTTGGCTTCTTATTTAAATGCAGATGAGCTGCTATAATGCATGAATTATGGATGCATGCATGAGTGTTATTTATGCAAGATAAAAGGAAATATGCCTCTATTTTCTCGGGAACAAGGCTCTATTTTTGACTTTTGATGTGATGAATCACAGATTCATCAACCCCCTATACTTAAACCTTGCTCGTCCCCGAGCAACTAAATGAAATGCAAGAGTGAAATGATTTTGGGTTCCATACCAAGGTCATGAACAAAAGAAAAATGGAGCCTGACTCGACCTTTGGATTAATTGTGTGGCGGAACCTTATTGGGACCTGAACTTCAGACCTAACAGACTTCAAGTTCCACAAGTCTTCTATTCAAGACGCCTTAACAGTCAGGTCAGAATAAATCCTCAAACGCAAATTTCTGATGACTATGATTCTTACTTGTACTGTGTAAGTGAGATATAGCTCTCCATATCAGAAATGACTCGGAACCAGCCTCCTCTAACAAGGTAACTCAATAACCTGGTCCAGTAACTCTTTCCTCGAGGAGCGGGGTATTCCCTTCTAAGTTCAAGTGCGACCAACTCAAGAGGAGGGGGTAGAGAAAAGAATGGACGGTGGCCAGTGTAGCCACCTATCCCGGGATGCCTGACCAGTGTAGCCAAGTCATCCAGCTGCATTTTCTTTGCTAATATACATACTCCGACAGGTATTATTATTTTTTCTTGGACCTGTCTGATTTTTTTGGAGTTCTTGCATTTTTTTTTCACAACTATATACAAGGTGCAGCATGTACATCAGGAGTTTTTCCTCTTGAGCCAGTAGACTATCCCTCTTTTGAAGCATTATTGCAACCCACAGCATCCCGTCCTTAGCCTTCATCACCACTAGACCAAGTTGAGACGCACTTCCTTCACTAGAAGAAGAAGAGAGGTTCCGCCTAGAAGTACTACCCTCATATGCTACCCCAAGCCAAAGGAAACTACTTCCTCAACACCTCATCAATGAAGAGCTATGTGCATTGTGCTTGTCCAAGTTAGGTCATTATCTAAAAGAATCCTGCGTATGCACGAGATATTCTACTTAGACTAATTAAGATGACATGTGAACATAGATTTGTGGACTCAAAGAATTAAGTCACTTGACCTGAGAAATCTTAACTCCAGTCCCTATAAGGTTCCTCTGAAATTAGGTGGATTAAGGTCAAATCAAGTCCATCCTCAATATCTACTCATGACTTGGTTCAGAACCCACTAGCTTTTCACTTTGCATATGAAAAGATATGCAGATGAGATGCAGATGACATGCTATGAAAATGCAAGACTCTTTATGCAGAGATGATGTGCAAGAGTAAATAAGAAGCCTATATTTTATTTTATTTTATTTTATTTTATTTTATTTTATTTTCAAATTTTTACCCACCCGTAATTATTGTAAATATATACAAAAATACGCGAAAGTACGAGCTATGGGTAAAGTATATATGTAATATATACACGCCCCCCTATACTTAGCGTGTGCTATGTCCTCAGAGCACGAAGAGCGAGGAAAAGACATAGCTCGTGCTAAGCGTAGGAGAGCCAAAAAGAAATAGTAAGTATAGAAGTCGTCTCGCCCCCCTATACTTAGGCTCTGGCAGTCTAAGTGTAGAAGAAGATCGAAAAACGGGGCAGACGAGGGAAAGATGAGATGTGGGTGAGTATCAGTGCGGGCATCGGTCCCCCCTATACTTTAGGCTTAGGTCAGCCTAAGTATCGGTAGGAAATGAGTATAAGGACCAATGTGATCTGGAGAATGTACAGTGAATCGACTCGGGTGACCCCTTCCCCCTATACTTAGGATCTGGTCATCCTAAGTACAGTCCGAGATAATGATTCGATGATGTGGGGACGGGTTACTAGAATCGTGGAGGTAAGGATAGGATATACAGGAAGAATGATATATATACAGCTGAGTCGGTCTGAATCTTTTGAAGATGCTGCTGATGGCTGGAGTTCATTGCTGCAAGGTCTCATACGCGGCTTGAGACGTATCTGCTGTATCTGTCTCGCATATGAATACAATCTCCTCCACATGGACTAACTGTTCATTGGATTCGACGAAGTGCTTCAACAGCTGCCCATTTACTAGGAATGTCGGTGCGTCATCTGCGAGATCTGAGATCTCGACACATCAACTATCATGCACCGTTCGGACAACGAATGGTCCCGTCCACTTAGACTTTAGTTTGCCTTGGAAAGTCTTCAGCCTGGCATTGAACAACCATACCTTTTGTCCAGGAACAAAGGTCTTTCGTCTGATATATCTATCGTGCCAACGCTTCACCTTGTCCTTGTACACCACACTGTTGTCGTATGCTCGGTTTCTGACTTCCACAAGCTCATTCAGATCCATGTCTCTCTGTTTCTGGCCTAGGTGTGTGTTCCAGTTGACCTTCTTTATTGCCCATTCTGATTTGTGCACTAACTCTGCGGGCAAATGGCACGGCTTTCCGAATACAATTCGGAATGGGGAGGTGCCTAACGGTGTCTTGTAAGCCGTCCTATAAGCCCAGAGGACTTGATCCAAGATCTGAGACCAGTCCTTCCTGTCTGGGCGGACGAGCTTTTGCAATATGGTTTTCACCTCCCTATTCGACACCTCAGCCATACCATTGGTTTGTGGGTGGTAAGGACTAGCGACACGGTGTTCGATGCCGTAGTCCTTCAGGAGTTTCTTCACCTCCCGATTCACAAAGTGGCTACCCCCATCTGATATCATCATTTTGGGGATCCCGAACCTAGAGATTATGTGCTCTCTGATAAATTTACAGACAGTCCTGCTGTCTGCGGCTCGGGTCGGGATAGCCTCCACCCATCTGGACAGATAGTCAACTGCAAGAAGGATGTATTCAAACCCGTGGCTGACAGGGAATGGGCCCATGAAATCGATGCCCCAGGCGTCAAAGACATCACAAATGATGACTGGCTGCATTGGCATCTCATCCTTGGAACCAACGGTTCCTCCCATCCTCTGGCAAACTGGGCACGACTTCGCGAAGGCGGTGGCATCGCGAAACAGAGTCGGCCAGTAAAAGCCACATTGAAGTACCTTCCATGCGGTCCTCTTCCCGGAGTGGTGTCCTCCTGCCTCTAAGTTATGGCATAAAGAAAGGACACTCTGGTATTCCTCCTGAGGAATACAACGTCTCCAGACACAATCCGGTCCTTCAAAGAAAAGGATCGGATCCTCCCAATGGTAGTGTCTAGCGTCCGACTTTAGTCGGTCAATTCGGCTCTTGGGCCAATCCTCGGGAACTTTCTTGGAGACAAGATAGTTCACGATATTGGCATACCATGGGAGTGAGTCGATAACAAAAATCGACTCGTCAGGGAAGGAGTCTTGAATCGGGGAAACCTCGGAAGTATTAAGATCTTCGAGACGAGAGAGATGATCGGCTACTACATTCTTCTTTCCAGGTTTATCACGGATGTCCAAATCAAACTCCTGGATAAGTAAAATCCAACGAAGAAGACGCGCCTTCGCGTCCTTCTTCTCCATCAAATATCGTAGTGCCGTGTGGTCTGTGAACACAGTTACCTTGGATCCGATTAAATGAGATCTGAATTTGTCCAAGGCAAACACTACCGCAAGCATTTCCTTTTCGGTAACTGTATAGTTACGCTGAGCAGAATCAAGCACTTTGCTTGCGTAGTGAATTGCAAACGGGACGCCATCTCTTCTTTGTCCCAATACAGCCCCAACAGCATAATCTGAGGCATCCGTCATGATCTCAAAAGGAATAGACCAATCTGGGGCTTGTAAGATGGGTGCGTCCATGATCATTCCTTGTAACCGCTTAAAGGCCTCAAGACACTTGTGATCGACAATAAACTCCGCGTCTTTGCCTAAAAGCTCAGTTAGCGGTCGGGCAATCTTAGAAAAATCCTTTATAAATCTCCGATAAAATCCGACATGCCCGAGGAACGACCGCAACTGCCGTACGTTGGTTGGTGGCTGGAGTCGTCTGATCACGTCCACCTTGGCAGGGTCAACCTCCATTCCTCTTTTGGAGATGACATGCCCCAACACTATGCCCTCCGTCACCATAAAGTGACTTTTCTCCCAGGAGAGCACCAGATTAACCTCACAACATCTCTTAAGGACTCGGTCCATATTCCTAAGACAGGAATCAAAAGAGTCGCCGTGGACCGAGAAGTCATCCATGAAGACTTCCAGGAATTCGCCGACCATTTCGGCGAATACAGCAATCATGCACCTTTGAAAAGTACCTGGAGCATTGCATAGCCCAAAAGGCATGCGCCTGAAAGCATAGGTACCAAAGGGGCATGTGAACGTGGTTTTTTCCTGGTCCTCCGGAGCTATGGCTACTTGATTGTAGCCCGAGAACCCATCAAGAAAACAAAAGAATTCTTTCCCCGCTAGTCTTTCTAAAATCTGATCAATAAATGGTAGGGGGAAATGATCCTTTTTCGTCGCGGCATTCAGGCGTCTGTAATCCACACAGACGCGCCACGACGTGGGTACTCTTGTCACGATCTCCTCTCCGTCCTCGTTGGTGGTCGTCTGAATTCCTAACTTTTTCGAGACAACATGAATTGGAGCCACCCACTTAGAATCGGAGATTGGGTAAATAAAACCCGCGTCGCACCATTTTTCTATCTCTTTCTTCACAACCTCTCGTAGATTTGGATTCAACCGACGTTGGAATTCACGAGAGGGTTTGGCTTCGTTCTCCAAATATATATGGTGCGAACACAGAGCGGGATTTATCCCGTGGAGATCGGAAATGCTCCAGCCTATTGCCTTGCGGTTCTTCTCCAGGATCTCTAGCAAGCGAGATTCCTGCTCCTCGGTCAATTGCGAACTGATAATGACCGGAAATTTCTTGTCTTGGCCCGCAAGGAAGGCATATTTCAGGGTTGTGGGTAAGGGTTTGAGCTCAGGGATGGTATGATCGTCTAAGAAGTCTAGCTCAATCCGATCTGGTTTGGTGTTGGAAGTGGCTGGATCCTGTTCTGCATTGGCTGCCATCAAGCTCGGCTCTGGAGTCGGATCGTCAAAGGTCTCCATGCAATCGGCAAACGCCTCGTCCGACTCGTCATCCTCATCTTCCGATTGTCCTAAGGATGTAAGGACTGACAGGCCCACTTGGGCCTCTGTGTCATCGAAGATGTAGGGCGATGCAGGCTTAGAGCTGTACTCGTTCCTGAGGATCTCGCAGACTGACTCATGCACTGGATCATCTTCAAAGGAGATGGACACATCGGTGCTGGCTGGGTTCTGTCTCCATGGCCCAACTAAGTCTACATGTTCACGGTCTGTTTCGAGAGAAGAGTACTCGGTGCTGGATTCGGAGTCTGGTCTCTGCCATCTCGTCTGCTTCATCTCTAATTCCTCCTCTCCGCCTGGAGTTTGGAACTGAATTTTCCCATTCTTATAATCGAATAAGGCCCCTGCTGTTCTGATGAAGGGCCTACCCAAAATGATCTGGGAATCTCTCCAATTACGAGGGGTTTCCATATCGAGGACAGTAAAGTCCACCATGTATTCTTGCCCCTCGACTTTGATCACAATGTTCCTTAACTCTCCTTGGGACCTCTTAGTGGATTTGTCTGCAAACTGAAGAATAGCTCTAGATTTCCTAAGAGGTCCGAGATTGAGCCGCTCATAGAGGGCTGTGGGCATTAAATTGATCGAGGAACCATTGTCCAGGAGAGTGCGTGCAAACGCGATGTCATCAACATGACTCACTACATAGTGTGCACCCATGTCTCTTCATTTCCGAGGAAACGAGTTCTTGATTGCACAAGTCGTGGCTACTGATAGAACGTGTTTCTCAACACGGCTTTTGGTCTTCCTGCTAACCCTAGTAGGTGTGCATCTCACCTTAAGGTATTTTTGGAAGGCAGGAGTCATTTCCACGAACTTGTCAAAGGGGATTGTGACCTTGATATGTTTGTTACAAAACTCAGCCATCTCAGGGTCATTTTTTGGGATTTTTTTGTTTTTCTTCTTCCCACCCTTAAGAGCTTGGGGGAAAGGGATTATTAACTCAGGTTCTGGAACTGAAATATCTTCATTAGCTGCTGAAACTGAGTTCTGAACAAGACTCTGACTCGGACTTTTATACAGACTCTGACTCTGACTCTGACGAAAGGGAAAATGCTTGGGCGAAACCGGTGATGCTTCTTCCGCTTCTTCTGGCTGGTCCTCCTCAGATGGAGGTGCGGGCTCATCGGTGTCGTCGGACTCGGGATGACTGCGGGGCTGGTGCTTCGAGGACTCAGATGTCCTCTTCTTCTGCTGGCGGTGACGGTGGTGCTCCTCCTCTTCCTCCTCCGAATTCTCCTCAGGTCGAATTTCGGAGGTTCCTTCCTGTTGTGCCCGTGCCCGATCAGGTATGGTCACGGTCCTTCCGCTCCTGAGGGACATATGATTAACATTATCGTACGAAAGGATCTCATGTTCAGATAAATAGTTATCTGAATAGTATACCTGATCTCGGGGTCGGTTCTGGCCCTGTTGTATGCTATTTGGGTTGGCCTGAACCTGTGCGGGAATTGGAGTCCTTGGCGCCATTTGTTGGTCCTAGGCACGAGAGACCCGATTGATGTCGGTTCTCATGTCCAGGTAGTCGTTTTGCATCTGCTGGACCCTATCAGACAGGGTCTGGATCGCCAAGGTGAGGGACTCCAACTCGGTGGGCTGGGCTGGCTGCTGAGTGGATGCGGTCCTGAACTGGCCCTGCTGGCCGTGCCGATACTGCTGCTGGGGCGGTGCTGGCCCCTGCTGGTAGGTGCGCTGCTGCGGCTGGTACCCCTGTTCTGGCCTGGACTGATATCGCGGGATTGTGACGGGCCTGGTCTCCTGGTAGACTGGGGTTGGGCGGTGTGCCTGGTCCTTCCCCATCTCGATTTGCCGGACTAGTGGGTCACGGCTATACCAGAGCCCGTTGATCTCGTAAACGGGCGGAGGCTCCTCGTACTCTGTCTCCACTGGTGGGGGTGCATGATGGTTCTGCTGGGTGTAAGTCTGATCCCAGCTGCTCTGAGACCCCGGTGCCTGTTCCTGTACAAGATGGACTCGATGTACAGGTACAGGTGGTGCAGAAGGGGTGGGTAGCTTGATCTTGGCTACCTTTTCAGAGAGTTCCTCCACCTTCTTGGGAAGGCTCGAAAGAGACTCCATCTCCGCGACTCTCTTGTGAATCTGTTCGACCATGGTAAGCTTGTCTGCAATCATCCCCATGCTGGGGATGAGGTCCTCTGTCAGATCTGCAACAGTCCTTCTAGTTGTCTCATTGGATAGAATCGAGGGAGACAACTGATAGGCCCTTGTGGCCTGTGACCTGCCGGTTTCTGCCATCTGCTCTAGGATTTCCCACACGGCGTGCTCGTTCTTGTTTAGATAGCTTCCTCCGCAGGCGGCACTTACTAACCCCTGCATCTCTGGGGTTAAGCCGCAGAACAAGGTCTGGACTAAGATCGCCTTAGAAATGCCGTGGCATGGGCATTTCTGTACTAAGTCATTGAACCTGTCCCACGCCTCGTGGAACGGTTCGCAGGGTCCTTGGGCGAAGCTGGCAATCTTCGTTCGCATCTGATTGGTTCTACTGAGTGGGTAGAACTTCTTCAAGAAGAGGTCCTTGAACTGCATCCAGGTAGTACATACCACCCCTAGGTTTTTCAGCCAATGTGCAGCCTTATCTCCTAAGGCAAACGGGGTGGCTTTCAGCCGGATATAATCTTGGCCAACATTTGGATGGCTCAGATTATTGCAGACTAGTTCGAAGTCACGGAGGAAAGTGTACGGCTCTTCACTGAGGTTTCCGTTGAACTTCGGCAGCAGGCTAAGGAAGTGGGGCTTCAGCTCGAATGCCTGGTCGGGAACTGCAGGTGCTAGCCAATTCTGGATTTCATTCTCCGCCGGGTTATAGGTATCGACCATTGGTCGGTCGATCCCTTCAGCTACTATTATCCGCCCCATTCGTGCAGTGAGATCAGCATTTTTCTGTTCAGCTTCAGCAAGGCGTCTAAGGATCTGTCTCATCTGGTCCTCATCGGGCGGCATCTTTGGCGGCATTTCTCCCTCTAGTTCTGGAGATTGGAAAATAAGGTTGGTGTTAGAGGTTGAATCAAGGAAGGGATTACCGAGGCAATGATCTTCCTCGGTAATCTCAGAGGAGATAAAAGGGTTGGTTTGAGAGTAACCACCCTGAGCAGGAGGGAACCAGGACTCAAGAGGGTCATGAGTCCTGGGTGGTCCAAGGTGCGCTCGGACCGGAAAAGACGAGTTACTTGGGGGACTCCTAGAGAGATCAGTGAACGGTGCGTCGAGATCTCCCCAGTCACTCATCTTGGTTAAGCAAGAAGAAGATAGGATTTTACTCCTACCTGAAGCAAGCACAAGATCAATCCAAGACCCTGGATTCACACTCAACACAGTGAAGGACTCAAAGTTGAGTCCAATTTATCTTGTAGTTTTTAAGTGTGATTTTCAAGCAAATCTAGCAAGGATTACGCGGCCTAAAGGGAAGTCGGCTCAGAGCCGGATGCGTCTTCCCTGTTTATCCTGTCGCCTAAGATACCGCCGATCCTCCCTTTCTTCGCTCCTATCCGGAGTTGGGGACTCAAAGACGTGCCCCTATCTACCTGCAAGCAGGCGGAGGCTGACAAAGCTAGGCCTTGTCGCAGAGTACCGCTGGTTCGCCCCTATCTACCCGCGAAGGCGGAGGCTACTTGGTACTTGTCAATGAGCTAAAAGTATCCAACTCGTGATATTTGCTAGGATCAATTGGCCCGTGATATGGAAGGCGGGGATTTGGGCTCTGCCTTAAGGTGTTCACACACACTCAAGTACCCTCACTCAGCCTGAAAACAAGGTCGGGGATTAGTCTCTCGCAAACAATTTTCAGCTTTTATTCCCTTTTTATGGTCAATACTTTTAGCAGTCCCGGTTTTAAAGTTAGGTTATCACTGTAATTAATCACCACAAATCACGCCTATCGGACAGTCCCAATTTCCTTTTTAAGTTAAGTGAGAAAATCAGAGGGGGAAATCGAGAAAAGCCGATGCAAGTTGAAATCGATGATGCGTATGCTGAGTAGAGAATACTTACAGTGATCCTTCGCTCTTTGATGCAGGATGCTATACAGAATTGAAAACTTTATTCTACATGCAAATGCAAGCGATGAAAGCCGCTCCCAGACAGGCAGTTCTATTAGCGTGAAGAACAGTTTAATTTGAACTAAGTCCTGCGGTCTAGGTGCGTCTTTTAAGTGTAATGTGTGGTCCTATTGATTACGAGCACAAACAAGTCCTAGAGTGGCTCGAGGAGCCGCTAGTGCAAGCTAAATTACCAATCACCCACACAGCACACGGGACACAGTTTCCACTATATTTACACGCGCGAGCTCCCAAACGGGAACCGCTGGAAATAATGCAAAAGAAAAATAAAAAAAAAGTACAATGCCTCTCTTTCTCTCAACACACTTTAAATGCTAAGTCCTTGAAGCGTCGCTGACTCCTCGCGGTCCTCGCACAAAAATGAAATAGAGGTCAGAGAGTGACACAAAATAAAGCAAAAAGAAAACAAATAAGAGAAATAATTACAAGAAAAACCGGGGGTCAGACTACCCGGGGATTAGAAATCAAACACTTCAAAAATGTGCTACAAATTAACCTAAGCCGTGCCTCCCCGGCAACGGCGCCATTTTGATGAGCGCTCCCGCACCCTATGTTAATTCGGTCAAATTAATGGTCCAAATTAATTTTAAGTGTTCGTTGCAGTCGGATGCGGAAGGTTGATCAAAAACCACTTAAGTCAGATTTTGGTCAATTTTAAGCGGTGATATTTTTTTACTTGGTGGAGTCCAAGGTCGATCTCAGGGAGGCAACTGTCTCCTTAGGTGGATTACAGCAATTTTCAAGTGTTGATGTTCAAGGGTCAATTTTTTTTGGTCTTTTTATTTAAATGCAGACATATGCAGACAAGCCTTAGCCAATTTAACTTTAAATTTAATTGATGTATCAAACGAAGTCCAAAAATAATGAAAATTGGCCAGATGGTTATTTATGATGAAAATGACCTACACTAATTTTTTTGGAATTTTTCGACTCAAAATAATTTTTCTGTGAATTAAATAAACAGATAGAGTGATTTTCAGTGTTTAATTTTTAATAAATATCAAATCACAATTTTTCCAAGAACTAAAATTATCCTAGGAAGGTCTAATGATCAGGGACCTAGGAAAATTGACAGATCTAAAATTCACTGTGAAATGAATTAATTAAAATTAATTTAAGAAAATCACTAAACTATTTATTTAGGCCTCGATATGCGTGCAAATGATATGAAATTTTTATGGAGTGTTAAAAATGATGTCCTTAAGCTACTGTGAATTTTTGGTGATTTTTGAAGGCACTGATAATTAATTAAAAATCAAAAGGCATCACTGGGCAAAATATGTCACAAAGGAACCAATTAATTCATTGATAATTCAATTAAGCCAACAAAAATCAGACACGTGTACAAACAGGTAGAGGACAAAATTCTCAACAACTTGCAATTTTTAGAATTTCAAAATGATGAAAAATGCATGCTATGGACATGTGCAAACACAAGGGTGTAAATGCAATACTGGAAAATAAAATTTCAATAAGTAAACGTGCTGACATGGACTAAAATGCAATTACCAATAGTATGCAGGACCTCCATGCAATTTTTCCACGAGACACGTGCTCCTCACGTGATGTCTGCTTCACAGGGGCCTCTTCGCAATTTCTGAAAGCTCCAGGGGCGTCGGTGCAAATAACCCAGGTCGCACGTGCTCCTCACGTGGGGCGACCTAGGTTCGGAAGGCGTCGGAGGCTCGGAGTAAGGCTCGGGTCCTTCTAGAGGTTCGGACTAGCCTCGGTGCAGCTTCGGGTCACCCGAGCCTAGGCTTGGGTACCGAGGCTCGGAGTAGGCGACGTGGCGGCCTGAAGGCCCTTGGATCAAGATGGATCCAAGGGATGTCGATGAAGACGCGTGGCGGCTTGTGAGGCGTCCGATCAGGAGTGCGATGAACGGTCGAGGACGGTTGCGGTGATGGAATACGTGGCTGGACGAGGGCCGTTCGATCGAATGATCGTACGGCTGCTGCTGCGTCGTCTCGAATGGTCCTCCGCCGCCTGCGGAGGAGAAGCCTGTGCTCCGGTGAAGGCAGCCGAGCTCCGCCTCGGTGTCCAAGCTCCGGTGATGAGCTTCGTCAGCTCCCACCTTGCTCGGAAGAAGCGGAAGTGAAGGGCGAAGCCTCCGGTGGTCTCTGGATCCCTGGAGGATGGTTGGAGCTCGATGTCGATGAAGCTCGAGGAGAGCTCCGGCGAGGCTCCGTCCAATGAAGATTTTAGGACCTGCAAGGGTTTAGACGTATAGCCAAGGCGTGCAGGTGTTTGTGGAGGTGAGGTGAGTGAGCGGCGAGGCCTACGGTGGAGTGCGGTGGTCTGGCGAGTAAGCTCCGACCAAATGGCGGAGCTGCTCGTCGGAGGAAGGTGGTATGCGTCGTCGGAATGTGCGGAGGGTGCTGCGATGATCGGAGCTTCGACGCGAAGCTCGCCGAGGTGATTGGAAGGTGCGAGGGTGATCAATGACAGCGAATAAAAGCAGAGAAAAAGCAAGAAAAAGAAGAAGAAGATCGGAGATCGATGGAGAGAGTTACCTGGGAATTGGAGCTCCGCTGGGAGTTCCAGGTCGTCGCTCAAGGGGTCGGTAAGGTCCCGAGCTCTAGCAGCTGCTCGGAGGAGTGGCTGCGACACGGCGGTGGGCCGAGGATCTCGCCGGAGAAGAAGCTCCGTCGTCGCTCGACAAATCAGCCAATTGCTGTCACCAAGAGGAAGCTTGGAGCTCGAGGGATCTTTCTGGAGTGGCGGATAGGAATGAATGTGGCCGGAGAGGGGGTATTTAAAGGATGAAGGTGACGGCTGGAATGGGTGAGTGGCGAAGTTGGTGGCTGTCGTGGGGCGAGTGTGGCGGAGATGGTGGTGTTTGAGGGAGCTGGCGAGGGAGAGGGATGAGTGGGGTGTGTCGTGGGGAGGTCAGCGGCCGGAGGAGATGGCTGACGTGTGCCCAGAAAAGGAAAGGGGGCGCCCCTCCTGCAAGGCAAGGGACGTGGGGGAGAGGGGCGCCTGGAGGTAGGAGACGGGGTCTTGGCCGTTGGATCTTGTGATCCAACGGCCCAGATCAAATCACTAGGGAGCGGGCGAGATCAGATCGAGGGGAGGCGATCTGAGGGTCGTGGAGCCACCACGTGGCGTGATGTGAGCGAAGCGTGTGCGAGCGGTGTGGATGAGATTAGGGTTTAGATCGGAGGGTCGGAATGCAAGGTGGAATGAGAGGTTGCGATGGACAGCGGCGTGCGTCATCCAAGGGCGTGGCGTGCGACGCGTGGCGCGCTGAGGGCGAGGCGGGGGCGTGCGGTGTAGATGAAGAGCGGAAGATGATCAATGGCTGGGGATAAGGAGCGGCGTGGGAAGATGGGGGCCGTTGGATCTGAAGCGAGATCCAACGGCGGAGGGCGCGGGCGGACGAGGCGAAGGGCAGCGGGCCGCGTGGCGCAACCAGAGGGCGCCACGTGGCCTGCTGTGAATGGCTGGATGAAGAAACACGTATAGAGAGAAGAGGAAGCCGAATTTGGAAAAACTCAAAACATGAAAGTTGTAGATCTTGATGAGATCTACAAGTTTCATGTTGACCAAAGACGGAGATAAGGCCAAATATGATACATAAATACAAGGATACATAAATATACATGTGTAGTATACAAAATGACCCAAAAACTCAAGTCTCTCATACAAGCTCCAATTTCAATGAAATTAGTCTCATTTTGAAGGTCTTTTAATATGTAGTAATCCAAGAGTGAGTAAACCTAATTAGGAGTTTGTATGAGGGCTTTATGTGTGTTTTAATGTACAGGGGTTCTCAGGATACTTGGGCTATTTTACAAGGGTGATTCCTCCCTGTTTTATTAATGAATATATATAGTATAGAGAAGAAGTTATTTTGATGAAGATGTCTTTTACAGGGGATTTTTGGCTTCTTATTTAAATGCAGATGAGCTGCTATAATGCATGAATTATGGATGCATGCATGAGTGTTATTTATGCAAGATAAAAGGAAATATGCCTCTATTTTCTCGGGAACAAGGCTCTATTTTTGACTTTTGATGTGATGAATCACAGATTCATCAGCAGGCGAGGAGGAGCTAGAGTTCGAGGTGGAGGAAATCGGCGAGGGGTGAGGGTAGGCTATGATCAATGGTCTGAGGTTGATGGTAATATGCAATGGACAGGTCACGAGGGCTATGGATTGTGGATGGGTCGCGAGGACGATGACAGATGGGAACGGGTAGTAGGTGATGGTAGACGTGAATAGTGGAGGGGAGGGGTGGTGTTGGATGGCGGTGATCCATCTGTCGAGGTCGAACGACAGGGTGTGGGGATGATGGGAGATGAGTGGAACACAAGGACTATGGATTGTGAGAGAGGAGAAAGTTGGAGGGCAAGGGTGTTGGTAGAGGGTGGTGACTGTTGGGATGAGTATCGCCAGCAAAACACAACTTCTATGGGAGGTGGGTTGAGCAATAGGGCACTGGGTGATTGTAGAGATGAATGTCAGTGGATGACGGCGTGTGCGAAGAGCCAAGGATGATGGAATGAAAGTCAAGGCTATGGAATCGTGGGAGGGTGTAGCTCTGTGGCAGTAGGCGGTGTAAGAGGATATGAGCAGATACCAAGCATGGAGACGAAGAGCAACAATCAACGTATGGAAGATGCATAAGGCGGACAATCTGGTGAACACACAATTAATGATTGGAGGGCAGAACATGAAGATATTGGGTAAAATTTCACGTTCTAATTTTATAATCCACAAACCCATGCAGTATATTTTCTTCTGCGATTAAATTTACTTATGATCTATATAGAGTGCGATTCTCCTATTAACACCATTTTCAGGACCTTTTAGGGAGCTTGGGTTGCATTGTTATGTTTCATTATTCGTTGGCGAGAACAACAATAGTTACAAGGAGGAAACATGATGTAGTTGGTGAATTTTGCTTCATTGTAATGAAAGTCCTCTCTACTGATCTTTGAGATACTATTTACATGACCAATGCTTGAGTAAATGCAGATTGATATTTTGAAATATTGTCCAGAGTAGGAGTCTCTAGAGTTTCTCGTGTATATGATCAATATGAGCATGGCAGGGGGTTGCAAGTTGAGGAGTGTGCTCTCATCTGTGATGCATGTGTATGCATAATAATGCTCATATAGGCATCCCCCAGCATTGAATGCCTATAGATGGAATAAATAAATGGGGGTCTGATCCTGATGGACGATGTGACGAAATGGCCAGATGAGTGGTGCCACAGGACAGGGACATGAGCTTTTAGCATTTTCTGTCTCCCACGGCTAGAAGATATGGTCAATGGACAACTGATCACTAGTGGGCTTCTCAGATTGGATTTTCTTGAAATAATCAGTTCTTATGAAAAAAATATACATATAGCTTGCATGATTGAAACGGTGCGTGTTTCTGGTTTGAACTTGGTACGTGATCTGATCTATCAAGAGTGGGGGCGCTTGCTTAGCTATAATACAGAATCTGCCCCTGTTAACTCCTAAGCAACTGTTGTGGCTCACTCTACTCTTCTTTTGCCTTTGATGCAGTTAGTTGGTTTTTATAGCTCTATAGGAAAATATGGCAACGGTTCAAAAAGTCTCCCCGATCATTCCACAAGCTGTGCGAAATTTATATCTTTAATTTTCAGTTGTCGTATTCAATCAGTTAAGTTTATAGGTATTGTACTCTCATTTTAGATGAGACGGGCTTCTTTCTTTGTAGTTATTCATTGCAAGTTATCATTTTTTTCACTTGATGATTGTATTTTTTATCACTGATCAAAAGTGAAATGAATATTATATATATTGTTTCCTTATTGCCTGCTTCCTTATCCTTAATATTTGGTTGGTAAGATGAAAAAAGAAGTTCCAAAATTAGCAAGTCAAGCCACTCCTATTAGCAAATTACTCCTTATCCAACCTTAATAACCAAAAAGTGACAAAATTCCTCTGAGAAGCACTTTGTCCTGAAGAAAAATAGGAATGCTCAAAATCTGGCATCATCATTGAACTAGATGCATCTTTCACTGGGGTGCTCCTTTTTGTGGTATTATTTTCCTAAACTCCATGGGTGAATTACTGGAGGCTAATGTCAGAGCCTCTTTGGACATCTCTGCTCCTGAAATAGAATTTTCAGCAACTGAATGTGGCTTGGAGGTTGTAGCCTTCTACAAGAACTACACCATGCTTACTATATCTGACCACAAATCTGTAGTTTATCTGATAAACCTTGTTATCAATCCGGATTGGAGGATCCTTACAAGCACTTTGGACATCAGTCTGGCTTTTAAACCACCTATAAATGTAGCTCATGCCCACAATCTAACGACCTTTTGCGAAAAAATCTGACCAGCTAGGCACTAGGGATTGTAATAATCCAGCAGCTGTGTATGTCTATCTCTTTTTAATAAATATCATTTTGGATAAAAAAAGACATTTCGGATAATCAAATAATATTTGAACTCAGAACAATTTAATGTTTTATTTTATATAGAAATTGAACAAAAAATATTTTTAAAATTTCCTTCAAAACCAAGTGCATGAGGTAATGGCCTAATGGGTTCACGAGCGAGCCACATATCTGAGAGGGAGGAGGAAGTACAACGAGAGCTAGGGAAGTGACATGTATGAGAAGGAGGTGATGTATGACATGTCGAGCTAGGGATGTCATAAGTCCGAGAGGGAGGCGAGGGCATAACAAGCCCAAGATCGAGGATGCAGTGCATCTGAGATGAAGGCAAGGGTACAACACCATGATGGGTCCGCGAGGGAGCCACGGGTACATCCGGGAGGTTACTGAGGGTGCAGAAGCAACAAGTCCACATGAGAGCAAGGAGTATGACATGCCCAATAGGGAGGCAGAGGTGCAATGGTCCGCGAGGGAGGCAACATCAAATTTTTATAAAATTAGTACAAATTGTTTGTTATAAATTCAAAAACCGGAGATAAACCAACGATTTTTTAAAATATTTATTACCATAGGACAATTTTGTTGCCGTGTCAATATTATATGAATTGTATATATTGATATGCAAGCTCCAAAAGAGAATTTTTGCAAGTATTCTGATTTTACTGCTTTTGTTGCCTGTTGGTGTATCTTGTCTTTGTAGATTATAGAATGATGGTGTAGGGAATGTGAATGTACTTTCATTGTATTAATAGGAAGTTGAAGGAATTTTTCCTGGATATTATTATTTCTAACACTTCCCATGTTAATTATATAACACTGGTATATTAACCATTGCAATATTTTTTGCATTTTAAATGACAAGTATACTACAACACTATGTATTAGCCATTTTGTTGAAATTGATTAACCCTCACATCTGTTGCTTTTTTGATAGTTTGCATAATTGATTATTTAGTACAAATACAAGAGGAGATATCTGTTAATGAATATTTTGTTACCAATTGCATGCATGCCTAATTGATTCAATTGGATTTTTATTTTTGTATATGAAGTACAAGGAATATGGGTGGTTGGAGCAAAATGGCAGTAGGTGAGCAGATGGAAAACTTGCAGACTGAGGGTCATGATCGAAGGGTTGAGCATGAAGACAATGAGTAAGAAATACACATTCTATTATGGTCAAGTTTTTTTCTAGGATGTACTTTTTACCCTCACAAAAGCTTGTTCTATTTGATTCGAAGTAGTTTAGGATCATTAGTTCTCAATGCTCTTTATTTGAACTTAGAATCTCCTTTTCATGGAGGCAGCAGATTGACATGAATCATCTCAAATACAAGATCTACTACCGCCTTACTCTTTAACAATATTCACATTTTACGAAAAACTCATAGCTCTCATTTGTAGCGCGTACAAATGGATGACGTAAGGTGTTCGTCAAATATTGCATTTATTTTTGTCATTGAGTGAATTTTTTATGTATTCATAATGATAGAATTTTTTGTACTTAAATTTAGGATGGGCTTCTTAACTGATCGGAGTTGGATGTACTCTATTCCCAACAGACATCACAGTGATAGATTTCAATACAGTGTCAAAAAGTTTATTGAATTTGCATTGGAGAACTATAAAGGCAATTCGATGGGAATCTATCCTTATCCTTGCATGAAGTGTTCCAACAGATACAATAGAACTCCTGAAGAAATATTCCAGCATGTAGTAGTCAAAGGCTTTACCCTCCATTATTATACATGGGTGCACCATGGAGAATCATTTCAGAGACAAAATATGAGTACTTCACGCATGCTAGAAAATGATAATATACATGACCTACTAAAGGATACTTGTGGAATGCATGATTATGAGATCAATGATGATCTCACTGATGAAGTTATTGAAGAAAACATAGAAGAAGAGCATACTAATGAGGATGCAAGGAAGTTTTTCAAACTCTTGAAAGATGCTGTTGAACCTTTATACAATGGATGATATAATTATACCAAGTTTTCTTTTATGGTCAAGTTGTTACATCTAAAAGTTTTGTTCAGTTGGAGTAACAAGTCATTTGATGAATTGCTATCTCTTCTTAAAGATGCTTTACCGAGTGGTTCTGAAGATATGCCATCATCTTATTATGAAGCAAAAATGATGGTGCAAGAATTAGATCTTAGTTATAGAAAAATATATGCTTGTCCAAATGATTGTATGCTATTTTGGAAAGATTCTGAAAAAAAGGAAAAATGTGATCATTGTAATGCATCTAGATATGAAGCACAAATTACAGATGACGAGAAAAGGAAAAATGTACCTGTTAAAGTATTACGTCATTTTCCTTTAATTCCAAGATTGCAGAGGATGTTCATGAACGAAAATTTGGCTAAACAAATGCGATGGCATACAGATGAAAGAGTCGAAGATACCTTATTGAGGCATCCAGCGGATTCAAAAGCATGGAAGTCTGTAGACTCTAAGTTTCTAGAGTTCGCCAGTGATTCTCGTAATGTTCGTCTCGGTCTTGCAAGCGATGGGTTTAATCCTTTCGAAAATATGAATAACGCATATAGTATCTGGCCCGTTATTGCTATACCATATAATCTTCCTCCATGGTTATGCATGAAACAACAAAATTTTATTTTGACTCTTTTAATTCCAGGAAAAAGGTCACCGGGGAAAGATATAGATATTTATTTACAACCTCTCATTGATGAATTGCAACAGTTGTGGATCCCTGGTGTGCTTACTTATGATGCCTATTCAAAGAGAAATTTCTCATTGCATGCTATTATTTTATGGACGATAAATGATTTCCCAGCTTACGGTGATTTATCTGGTTGGAGCACTAAAGGAAGACTCGCATGTCCTGTTTGTAATAAAGACACATTATCTAGGCGATTAAAACATGGGAGAAAGCAAGCCTACTGCTTCCATCGTTGTTTCCTAAAAGAAGATCACCCCTTTCGTCGTGACAAAAGTAACTTCGATGGCAACATAGAAGTCAGAAGTGCACCAAAATTGTTGTCCGGAATGAAAATATTAGAACAATTAAAAGGATGTAAAAATAAATTTGGAAAGGACATTACACATACAAGAAAGCGTCCTCGAGTGGAAATAGAAGAAGGGAAGCAATATATCGAATTTCCTTATGCTTGGAAAAAAAGGAGTATCTTTTTTCGATTGCCATGTTGGAAGCATCTCTTGATTAGGCACAACTTGGATGTTATGCATATAGAAAAGAATGTATGTGAAAAGATTTTATATACAATATTACAAATCAATGGAAGGAGTAAGGACAATATTCAATCACGTTTGGATTTAAAAGACATGGGAATTCGAAAAGATCTCTGGCCACAAACAATATCTAGTGGTCATTTGTTATTGCCTTCAGCGTGCTATCATATGTCTAAAGAAGAGAAAGATTCTTTTTTTAATATTCTCCTATCTACGAAAGTTCCAGATGGATACTCTTCTAACATTGCTAGGAAGATCAATTCAAAGGAGAGAAAGATAATTGGATTGAAAAGCCATGATCACCATATTCTCATGCAACAATTGCTTTCAATTGCGATCAGAGGTTTACTACCAGATAGTGGGTGCATTCCTTTGATATAGATTTGCACCTATTTCAACAAGTTATGCTCTAAAGTTATTAACGTAGAAAAATTTTCTATGATGGAAGATGACATTGGTGTTATCTTATGTGAATTAGAAAGAGTATTTCCACCATCTTTCTTCGCTATTATGATGAATTTACCTGTTCATTTGGCACTTGGAGCAAAGGTTGCTGGACCTGTGCACTATCGATGGATATATCCTATTGAGAGGTATCTATTAACTCTAAAAAAGTATGTTCGAAATATGAGTCATCCTGAAGGTTCCATTGCTGAAGGTTATTTGGCAGAAGAATGTTTTACATTTTGTTCTCGTTATCTTATTGGCGAATCTAAATTAAATCACCAAGTGAGAAACATTGATGAACAAAAAATTGGTGGATGAATAACTCGTCGACTAAGCACAACAAGTTTGAATCAGGCTCATCGTTATATTCTTTTCAACACAAAAGCAATGGATGTTCCAACAACTCTATGATCCTTATGTACATCCATTGCTTTTGTGTTGAAAAGAATATAACGATGAGCCTGATTCAAACTTGTTGTGCTTAGTCGACGAGTTATTCCTCCACCAATTTTTTGTTCATCAATGTTTCTCACTTGGTTATTTAATTTAGATTCGCCAATGAGATAACGAGAACAAAATGTCAAACATTCTTCTGCCAAATAACCTTCAGCAATGGAACCTTCAGGATGACTCATATTTCGAACATACTTTTTTAGAGTTAATAGAAACCTCTCAATAGGATACATCCATCGATTGTGCACAGGTCCATCAATCTTTGCTTCAAGTGCCAAATGAACAGGTAAATACATCATAATAGTGAAGAAAGAGGGTGGAAATACTCTTTCTAATTCACATAAGATAACACCAATGTCATCTTCCATCATAGAAAATTCTTCTACGTTAATAACTTTAGAGCATAACTTGTTGAAATAGGTGCAAATCTATATCAAAGGAATGCACACACTATCTGGTAGTAAACCTCTGATCGCAATTGAAAGCAATTGTTGCATGAGAATATGTTGATCATGACTTTTCAATCCAATTATCTTTCTCTCCTTTGAATTGATCTTCCTAGCAATGTTAGAAGAGTATCCATCTGGAACTTTCGTAGATAGGAAAATATTAAAAAAAGAATCTTTCTCTTCTTTAAACATATGATAGCACGCTGAAGGCAATAACAAATGACCAGTAGATATTGTTTGTATCCAGAGATCTTCTCGAATTCCCATGTCTTTTAAATCCAAATGTGATTGAATATTGTCTTTACTCCTTCCATTGATTTGTAATATTGTATATAAAATATTTTCACAGACATTCTTTTCTAAATGCATAACATCCAAGTTGTGCCTAATCAAGAGATGCTTCCAATATGGCAATCGAAAAAAGATACTCCTTTTTTTTCCAAGCATAAGGAAATACAATATATTGCTCCCCTTCTTCTATTTCCACTCGAGGACGCTTTCTTATATGTGTAATGTCCTTCCCAAATTTATTTTTACATCCTTTTAATTGTTCCAATATTTCCATTTCGGACAACAATTTTGGTGCACTTCTGACTTCTATGTTGCCATCGAAGTTACTTTTGTCACGACGAAAGGGGTGATCTTCTTTTAGGAAACAACGATGGAAGCAGTAGGCTTGCTTTCTCCCATGTCTTAATCGCCTAGATAATGTGTCTTTATTACAAACATGACATGCGAGTCTTCCTTTAGTGCTCCAACCAGATAAATCACCGTAAGCTGGGAAATCATTTATCGTCCATAAAATAATAGCATGCAATGAGAAATTTCTCTTTGAATAGGCATCATAAGTAAGCACACCAGGGCTCCACAACTGTTGCAATTCATCAATGAGAGGTTGTAAATAAATATCTATATCTTTCCCCGGTGACCTTTTTCCTGGAATTAAAAGAGTCAAAAAAAATTTTGTTGTTTCATGCATAACCATGGAGGAAGATTATATGGTATAGCAATAACGGGCCAGATACTATATGCGTTATTCATATTTTCGAAAGGGTTGAACCCATCGCTTGCAAGACCGAGACGAACATTACGAGAATCACTAGCGAACTCTAGAAAATTAGAGTCTACAGACTTACATGCTTTTGAATCCACTGGATGCCTCAATAAGGTATCTTCGACTCCTTCATCCATATGCCATCGCATTTGTTTAGCCAAATTTTCATTCATGAACATCATCTGCAATCTTAGAATTAAAGGAAAATGACGTAATACTTTAACAGGTACATTTTTCCTTTTCTCGTCGTCTGTAATGTGTGCTTCATATCCAGATGCATTACAATGATCACATTTTTCCTTGTTTTCAGAATCTTTCCAAAATAGCATACAATCATTTGGACAAGCATCTATTTTTCTATAACTAAGACCTAATTCTTGCACCATCATTTTTGCTTCATAATAGGATGATGGCATATCTTCAGAACCACTCGGTAAAGTATCTTTAAGAAGAGATAGCAATTCATTAAATGACTTGTTACTCCAACCGAACAAAACTTTTAGATGTAACAACTTGACCATAAAAGAAAGCTTGGTATAATTATGGCATCCATTGTATAAAGGTTCAACAACATCTTTCAAGAGTTTGAAAAACTTCCTTGCATCCTCATTAGTAGGCTCTTCTTCTATGTTTTCTTCAGTAACTTCATCAGTGAGATCATCATTGATCTCATAATCATGCATTCCACAAGTATCCTTTAGTAGGTCATGTATATTATCATTTTCTAGCACGCGTGAAGTACTCATATTTTGTCTCTGAAATGATTCTCCATGGTGCACCCATGTATAATATTGGAGGGTAAATCCTTTGACTACTACATGCTGGAATATTTCTTCAGGAGTTCTATTGTATCTGTTGGAACACTTCATGTAAGGACAAGGATAGATTCCCATCGAATTGCCTTTATAGTTCTCCAATGCAAATTCAATAAACTTTTTGACACCGGATTGAAATCTATCACTGTGATGTCTGTTGGGAATAGAGTACATCCAACTCCGATCAATTAAGAAGCTCATCCTAAATTTAAGTACAAAAAATTCTATCATTATGAATACATAAAAAATTCACTCAATGACAAAAATAAGTGCAATATTTAACAAACATCTTACGTCATCCATTTGTACGCGCTACAAATGAGAGCTATGAGTTTTTCGTAAAATATGAATATTGTTAAAGAGTAAGGCGATAGTCTACAAATACATCTTGTATTTGAGATGATTCATGTCAATCTGCTGCTAGTCTACAAATAGATCTTGTATTTGAGATGATTCATGTCAATCTGTTGCCTCCATGAAAAGGAGATTCTAAGTTCAAATAAAGAGCATTGAGAACTAATGATCCTAAACTACTTCGAATCAAATAGAACAAGCTTTTGTGAGGGTAAAAAGTACATCCTAGAGAAAACTTGACCATAATAGAATGTGTATTTCTTACCCATTGTCTTCATGCTCAACCCTTCGATCATGACCCTCAGTCTGCAAGTTTTCCATCTGCTCACCTACTGCCATTTTGTTCCAACCACCCATATTCCTTGTATTTCATATACAAAAATAAAAATCCAATTGAATCAATTAGGCATGCATGCAATTGGTAATAAAATATTCACTAACAGATATCTCCTCTTGTATTTGTACTAAATAATCAATAACGCAAACTATTAAAAAAGCAACAGATGTGAGGGTTAATCAATTTCAACAGAATGGCTAATACATAGTGTTGTAGTATACTTGTCATTTAAAATGCAAAAAATATTGCAATGGTTAATATACCAGTGTTATATAATTAACATGGGAAGTGTTAGAAACAATAATATCCAGGAAAAATTCCTTCAACTTCTTATTAATACAATGAAAGTATATTCACAGTCCCTACGCCATCATTCTATAATCTACAAAGACAAGATACACCAACAGGCAACAAAAGTAGTAAAATCAGGATACTTGAAAAAATTCTCTTTTGGAGCTTGCATATCAATCTATACAATTCATATAATATTGACACGGCAACAAAATTGTCCTATGGCAATAAATATTTTAAAAAAATGTTGGTTTATCTCCGGTTTTGAATTTATAACAAATAATTTGTACTAATTTTATAAAAATTTGAGGTTGCCTCCCTCGCGGACCATTGCACCTCTGCCTCCCTATTGGGCGTGTCTACTCCTTGCTCTCATGTGGACTTGCTGCTTCTGCACCCTCAGTTACCTCCCGAATGTTCCCTTGGCTCCCTCGCGGACCCATCATGGTGTTTTACCCTTGCCTTCATCTTGGATGCACTGCATCCTCGGTCTTGGGCTTGTTATGCCCTCGACTCCCTCTCGGACTTACGACATCCCTAGCTCGACAGACTCGTTGTACCATCACCTCCTTCTCAGACCTATCACTTCCCTAGCTCTCATTGTACTTCCTCCTCCCTCTCAGACATGTGGCTCGCTCGTGAACCCATTAGGCCATTACCTCGTGTACTTGGTTTCGAAGGAAATTTTAAAAATATTCTGTTCAATTTCTATACAAAATAAAACATTAAATTGTTCTGAGTTCAAATATTATCTGATTATCCGAAATGTCTTTTTTATCCAAAATGATATTTATTAAAAAGAGATAGGCATACATAGCTGATGGATTATTACAATCCCTAGTGCCTAGCTGGTCAGATTTTTTTCGCAAAAGGTCGTTAGATTGTGGGCATGAGCTACATTTATAGGTGGTTCAAAAGCCAGACTGATGTCCAAAGTGCTTGTCAGGATCCTCCAATCCGGATTGATAACAGGGTTTATCAGATAAACTACAGATTTGTGGTCAGATATAGTAAGCATGGTGTAGTTCTTGTAGAAGGCTACAACCTCCAAGCCACATTCAGTTGCTGAAAATTTTGTTACAGGAGCAGAGATGTCCAAAGAGGCTCTGACATTAGCCTCCAGTAATTCACCCATGGAGTTTAGGCAAATAATACCACAAAAAGGAGCACCCAGTGAAAGATGCATCTAGTTCAATGATGATGCCAGATTTTGAGTATTCCTATTTTTCTTCAGGACAAAGTGCTTCTCGGAGGAATTTTGTCACTTTTTGGTTATTAAGGTTGGATAAGGAGTAATTTGCTAATAGGAGTGGCTTGACTTGCTAATTTTGGAACTTCTTTTTTCATCTTACCAACCAAATGTTAAGGATAAGGAAGCAGGCAATAAGGAAATAATATATATAATATTCATTTCACTTTTGATCAGTGATAAAAAATACAATCATCAAGTGAAAAAATGATAACTTGCATTGAATAACTACAAAGAAAGAAGCCCGTCTCATCTAAAATGAGAGTACAGTACCTATAAACTTAAGTGATTGAATACGACAACAGAAAATTAAAGATATAAATTTCGCACAGCTTGTGGAATGATCGGGGAGACTTTTTCAACCATTGCCATATTTTCCTACAGAGCTATAAAAACCAATTAACTGCATCAAAGGCAAAAAAAGAGTAGAGTGGGCCACAACAGTTGCTTAGGAGTTAACCGGGGGCAGATTCTGGATTATATCTAAGCAAGCGCCCCCACTCTTCATAGATCAGATCACCTACCAAGTTCAAACCAGAAACACGCACCGTTTCAATCATGCAAGCTATATGTATATTTTTTCATAAGAACTAATTATTTCAAGAAAATCCAATCTGAGAAGCCCACTAGTGATCAGCTGTCCATTGACCATATCTTCCTGCCGTGGGAGACAGAAAATGCTAAAAGCTCATGTCCCTGTCCTGTGGCACCACTCATCTGGCCATTTCGTCACATCGTCCATCATGATGAATCCAAATTTCATCATCTTTATTCTATCATTTTGGCCTCAAAAACCCTAGTAAATGCGTGTAAATACCCTTAATTTCTATTTCTTAGCATTCATGCACGTGCATGTAAATATTGTATAAAATACTGTAATTAAAGCCAAAATTATAGAATAAATAAAATAAAAGAAAAAATAATAAAATATTGTAAATATTTTATGACCCAAAACCCCGAGACCTAGGCATCTTGATAAATAGGTCGACAAAAAATAAAGTAGGGGAGATAAGGGTCAGAATACAATGTTTTTCCTTCATTCTTTATTCATTTTGGGACCTATTTTTGGTTCCACTTTTTATACTTCAAATAAAAAAACTTTGTACATGAAAGTTGTAGATAATTAAATAAATAAAAATACAAAATTGATTTCACTCAAAAATAATGTACAGATAATTAGTTATGGTCTGAATAAAAATCCAGAATCCCAACTTCCCAGACCCGTATCTCACAAATGAAAACTCCAAATGCATCAAACCACCTTTAGTTTATATAATTCAAAATAAGCTATTTAATGGCGGTGGTTTCGCATTTGGCGGAGCTACGGTTTGAAAGTTGAGTTTTGGACCCTTATTGTATACTTGTACAGATTAAAATATTCAATTTATTATTTATTCATTATTTTTATAATTTCATATTTTTATAATTTTGTAAATATTACTTATAATATATTTGTATATTAAAATCATAATAAAACACAAAATAAATACAAAATAAAAATACTTGTATATAGATTACATTGGTATAATACATATACTTATACCTGTATAATACATACTTATGTTTTATTAAATATACAAAACACATCAGAAAAATAAAATAAAAATATATTTAAGTGTATACAAGTATTTTATAAATTTATAAAATAATAAATAAAAATAAAGAAATTAAAATCACAAAATAAAAATAAATTAGTTAAATATATAGGTATATGTACCTACAAAGGCCTAAAATAGCAACTTGCAATATTAAACCTCATAAAAATAATTAAAAATTACCATAAAATAATTTATAAAATAATAAACATTTTTTATTTAATAACCTAAAATTAATAAAATCGTTTCCTATTTTTAAATGAATTTTTAATTATTTTTCGCAGGGTTTTTTTCTGGTTGGTCCACGTGGACCAACCAGGAGGCAGTCAGCGTTGACCCCCGGTCAACTGACTGTCCTCCCCGCCTGTCCACCTGACAAACCTCGGTTTGTCGTTGTTTTTGTCGATTTTTACAGACTTCATCTTGCACTTTTTGAGATCGATTCCTTCACGACTTTTGTCCCTCGATCCTTGGTCTATCACGCCCTTGCATTTTTTGGGGAGAGGGCCATCGATTCGCCCGATCTCCCTTGGTCTTTGGTGCCTCTTCACCATCGAGTCAAACCACATATAATGGAGCCCCAACTTCCTTTTCAAATTTGATTGCCTCTTTCCATAGGCTAAGCTCCCTTTTCGTTCCCAATAGCAAGGAGGAGGTGACAGCTCCCCTTTGCGACCTTCGGGAGGGTCGAGCGGTGCCTGAGGTGCTTCCACCACCTCCCCCTTCATCGACGGCCGAGGTACCATTCCCTCCAGTGATCCACCGTCGAGGCATCCCTATTCCCCTTTATTTTCTTTCACATTTTACTCACCGTATCCTTAGGATCAAAAGCCCTCTCGAAATTTTCATTTTCATCCATTGAATCACCAAATCGTCCCCCTCGGCGGAGCGCTCCTCCGGACGAGTTCCATCTCCGACATATCGTGCCACCACCTCCACTCTGCGGGGTCCAGGCACTTTGCCCTGGACCCTCTCACGTTTTCTTGCAGGTCAAAGCCCGTTGACTCGAGCCCAGGAGCGTTTTTGTGCTTCGTCGGAGCTTCGTGGAGCTCTCCAGCTCCGTCGATCTCCCTCGCGAGCCTCGACCGTCGCCGAGGTCTTTTGAAGCTCCTGGGAGATACCCCAGACCACCAGGAGCCTCCAGCTGTCTTTTGGAGCTCAGATTTCGCCGGAGAAGGAGCAGGAGCTCGGAGAAAGTCGCCTCGCCGGCGCTCCTCCGTTGTTCTTGCTCCGGTCTTCGTAGCCATTGGATCGAGGCGGAGCTCTAGATCGCCCAGCCACCGTTGGATCGTGCCATGCTCGCCACCGTCAGATCGTCATCGTGGATCTAATCGTGGCCCTCCATCGCCGAAGCGTCATCGTGCAGCGAGGTTTTGCCACGTGTCAAGTGGGAAGCCCTCCACCGTTAGATCGAGTAGCGAGGGGTATTTTGCATCTGACACCCCCCGCATTTTTGTATTTTTATTTAGTCCGCAAACTTTCAGCGGTAGTTTAAAAATTATTGTAATATTTGCAAACAAGCCCCCGCACTTTTACTATTTGCAA
Source organism: Ottelia alismoides (assembly GCA_037367405.1). Classification (NCBI taxonomy): domain Eukaryota; kingdom Viridiplantae; phylum Streptophyta; class Magnoliopsida; order Alismatales; family Hydrocharitaceae; genus Ottelia; species Ottelia alismoides. Next base: position 1,058,720 of record JAZKJV010003078.1, read on the forward strand.
ATAGGTCCTGACCACGTCACCTCACGTGACCAGTACATGTGAGGTGAAGGGCATTTTGCAAGGACTCCCTCCAGGGTTTTCTTATTTCGTTTCAGTCCTAGGATTTAAATATTAAGTGTAAAACTTTTAGTTATTTTGCATTAAGGCCCCCGTGGTTTTTGATATTACATTTATACCCTTCCCAGGCGCATGCTAGTCATGCGCGTGGGTGGGTTATTTGCAGGCATACCCTTGCGGGTCTTGTATTTTATATTTGATCCATTAATTGTGATATTCAGTATAATATTTTGTGTGAAAATTGCAACTTGACCCCTGGATGTTTGTTTATTTGCACTTATACCCCTGTCAAACCTTGTATATTTGTATGCTTCTCCTATTTATTTAGAGCATCATTTTAACACGAAAAATTCCCAAAAAAATACTATATGCTCCCGTTTACTTGCTTATTCATGCCATATTTTTTTATTGCATTTTTATTGCATTTTCATATTTATTAAAATCAAAAACATGTATTTTAGCTACTATTTACATTAGAAAATACCCAAAAATATAAAAACCCTTTGAAAAATTCCAAAAAATTACCTAAGGTCTATTTTAGTGTGGTCTAGTGTCAGTCCAAATATCATTAAAATTTCAAAACCAAAACCTGAAAATTATAAAACTCTAAAAAAACTTCATAAAAATCTAAAAAATCACAGAAAATCCCTAAAAATGCAAACTCAAGTTATGTAGATTCCTTATTTTATTCTCTTTTATTGAAAATTAATTTGGGAAAATTTTGCTACTGTTTGCTATTTTTCATTCCCATTTTAGTCTTGGCCAATAATTAATTCCCTGATTTCTTGTATTTTCACTTTTAAAAATACCAAAATATTTTGAAAAGCCCCAAAATTCATAAAAATGGTAGAAAAATATAAAAAGACCAAAAAGATTTTATTTCTTATTTTTTGAGTATTTTTACTTACTTTTATAAATCCTTATATTAAAAAATATTAAAAAAGAAAATATTAAAAAATATAAAATATAAAAAGAAAATATAAAATCAATAAATTAAAAATCAAAATACAAAATTTAAAATTAAATAAAAAAATTTAAAACATTAAAAACCCACAAAAACATTTGCATAGTGTTGACACCACATAACATTCACATTTTTGTGCATCATTGCATAGATCTATCATGCCTTGCTCCCTGTGTTCGACCTCTATATACTTACACCTATACACTTTCTTATGTAGAGTTAATAATAAATTTTAACTCCACTGTTGCTTGTCATTGCTTGATTTCGTATTGTGGGTTAATTGTTGACTAAATCCGGATTTCTTAGCGGTCACCGCAGCAACTTCTGTGTTCCCGCCTTGTGTGGATCACAAGACCGTTGGAAATTCGGGTTTATCAAATGGCACCGTTGCCGGGGAGCAACAGCATATAGTTCTTGTTTTTGAGTGATTATCATTTATTTGTCTACATTATTGCTCAATTTCCCTCTCTTGTATTTGATTCACATTTTTGAGCTATCTAAACATTGTTTTTCTTGTCTTCTTGCGAGGGACCGTGGATCGAGGAGGATCGCCTAGTTGATTCGGTGCAGCCTTGGGATGCAGAGTCGGCTTTTCTAGCCCAAGCTGACAGGAGAGAGCAGGAGGAGTGAGAGAGAGTGTTAGCTAGCTTTTATTTATTTTTGTGAGAGAGAGACCATTTATAATTTGTAATAATACAGGTACACTTGGACACTCAGGACACTCGGGCCTAATTTCCAGGTGTTTGTACACCTGGGGGCTCACCGCAAATTTCATCGAGTTTCTCGCTGTCATTTTCCGATTTTGATTTTATTTTCCCTTTCTTTTGTGGAATGAGCCCTTAGATTTTAGGCATTGCTTGATCGAGTAGATTAGGTCCAAACACCCTAATAACCATTGCATGTACCTATAGTGCGTATTTGGACTTAGTCTAATTAAATAGTTGATCACCATCTTCAAGCCGTCGCACTGCGAGCTCACCCTACCAAGCGCTTCTCCTGAACTCGATTTGTCGAGAGGAGGGGTGAGCCTACACCGAACTCTAGGATTGAGGATTGGTGATTGACTTGTGGTTCTTCACGTTAACAATTGCCTGCTTAGGACGATTTCCGTGTGCATATCGGTATTTAGATTAGGTTTAAAAATTTCTACCTTGCATCCCGCATGGAGAGAGCTGGAGGCACTGTAAGTCTTTCTATCTTTGCATTCATCATATAGGCACAAAGGTGAGATTTCCATCTTGGTATCGACTTGCACGGATTTTCTGACTCTTTTCTCCCTCTGTTTTTGGATCAAGTAGGAATCAAGAAAATACAAAAACGTTAGGCACTTGTTTGAAATTGACTCAAAGCAAGTGATAACACCAAAAAAATTAAAAAAAGGGACTGCTAAGAAAACTTGACCTAAATAAAATTGGTTAATTGGATTCATTGCTTGGGGAGAGTAACACCCTGACTTGTATTCAGGTTGCATGGAAAGGTCTCCTTCCAAGTGAGCAGAGTGCTTCGTAAGGATTAGAGCTAAAAATCCAGCTTGTGGCTGCCTTGTGTATCGCCTAGATTTCCGAAGTATTGGTGCTACTATCGTACGTAGATGAGTAGGGCTTGGTCACCATTGATGACTCGCTATTGTGTTGAGCATCGACCTTGTCTGAAGTATCGAGCATAGGCCACGCCTTCACGGGTGTGTCTGTCTCATCGTCTTGCGTCTGAGTAGGATCTTGCACGCTCACGGGTGATTCCGTTGCGAGCGAGATCCAAAGTATCGGTTTCGCCTATCGGCTTCCTCCCTCTTTTCTTTGGCTGAGTGGGGATCCAGGAAGGGTTACAAGGACCTTAAAAAGCGCAGGCTACAGGTTACACAGGAGGAGGACAAATACGGGAATACTTTTCCGGCAGTACTCTCTCTCCTATAGGCATAGCGCTCTAAGGACTCGTTGAAAGATAACTTCCTAAATTCAAGCTAAAAACTAAAAAGATAAAAGTCGAACATTCACGGCTTCATGCGTTGAGTTGGTGAATCCCCTTGTTTTGTGTTTGATTGCTAGTTGGATCTAGGTCAAGATAAAAACACAGCACAATTGTGCGCAATTTTGCCACCTCCTTCTTCTTCATTTCTCAGCCTTACTCTTCTCAATAATCAAGATGATGGGACGGAGGTCTCTTAGGCCGTCTTTGGCGGCACCACTATCCAGCACTCCTCCCTATTCATCTAGGACAACCTCGGAGAGTCCAGACCCACTCTCCGAGCCTGAGTTCACTTCCACCCTGTTCCCCCTCGACCACCCTTCTCCTTCCATCAGTCCAAGAGTTTCAGAATTTAGTACATCACAGAGCTCAAATCATTTGACGGCACCTGAGATGGGTTCTTTTGCATTTTCAGAGAATCCAGACATGGCAGACCGAGGAGAACACCCAGATGAGCACGAGCACCCTCCATTTTTATATGATCAAGCCGCCATCAACAATTCACTTCTAGCATCCCTGGAGATTATGCAGAGACAGATCCAGGACCAGGGAGTATTCATAGGTGACCTCATGAGAGAGATCGCGCAGATGCGAGAAAACAGACCTGGGGGCGGTGGAGGTGGAGGTGATATACCAGTTGTAGCTGACGAGGGAGGAGAACCCAACCAGGAGAGGCCGCCACAGACCATCATGAGAGAATTGCACAATCCAACAACCTCCCTAACTCATCGGTGGATCCGACTCCCGCCCATCCATGGAGACTTCGAGCTTCGCCCACACACTATCCAGTTATTGCCAAAATTTCATGGGCTGGCGACCGAAGAGCCACACCTCCATTTGCAAGAATTCGAAATGATCTGCAGTACAATTCATGACAGGCTGGTGACTGAGGACACCATCAAGATGATAGCCTTCCCCTTCTCTTTGGTTGATAGAGCCGCGTACTGGCTGAAACATTTGGGGAGCTTTATCGACACTTGGGCACAACTCCGGATCGCTTACTTGAAGAAGTATTACCCTCTCGGCCGGACGTACGCAGCAAGAGCTATGATCAGTAACTTCACAATGATCCCTAACGCAGCAAGAGCTATGATCAGTAACTTCACAATGATCCCTAATGAACAGTTCCATGAAGCTTGGGATCGATTCAGAGAGCTCATTGATCGGTGTCCACACCATGATATATCCAAGCCCAATCTGGTTCAGAGTTTCTTTTGTGCACTAACATTGGAGCTGCAGGGGCTTATTAATGCCTCTTGTGGTGGGTCCTATTTTTCCAAGGGTGAAGACGATGTTTAGGCCATCTATGAAGGGATGGCAGAGAACTCAACAATCATGGCCCAAGCCCGAGTCTACACGCAGCAGAAGCCCCACCAAGGAGCGGGATCATTTCAGAGGATCCCCCGCATCGATGCCGGTCCTCATACTCCGTCGGCAGCCACAGCCCAAGCTGAATCAGCCGCAGCCGACATGGGCATCATTAGTGAAAAGCTGGACCGTCTCGAGATCCTCGAGACGAAGTAGATGCAAGGACTGGCCCAGATGGACCAGATTACCAAGACTATGAGTGACCTGAAGATGCAGATTCTTTACGTCCAGGAGGCACAAACGTCTATGCAGCAGCCTCCCAGGTCACGGGCTGATCCCAGCAGTAGCAGCTCATCCCAGCCCTCTGCCTCACACCATTAGGTCAACCACATTCAGGCAGAGCCAGTCCCGTTGTTACAGTACTACCCATCGCAGCCACCATCTCAGGATACTCAGATGGTGGTCTATCAGCCGGATCAGCCATTGGCGGTTCTACCTCCACCATCTTTCGAGCAGGAGCCATTGATGAAAGTCAATGGGATTTCGTACGACCGGTACCCACAACCCAGGATTCGTCGCGATCACCTCGGATTTCGTTGGACCACTGGTGGTACTTCATCCCAGCAGTAGCCTCCGGCTCAAGGATATCAGAATAGCCAGCAGCAACAACAACAACCCTAGTATGCTCACCAGCAGCAATACCAGCATGGTCCTCGTCCCGCCTGTCACAACCAGCAGTGGAGGCAACATCACCAGCCTCAACAGTCATATCCCCAGCCTCGTGAGCACTTCTCCTCCCAGCAACAACCTCATTTCCAGTAGGGAAATACATCCGGTTCTCAGGCACCTGCCTTCGAGAATCCAGCATTAGATAACCTCGCCCGATTGCTCTCTGAACATCGAGAATCCTACCGGCGGGACATGGACGAGTTCCGGCAGGAGGTGAGGGATTTGATCAAGGGCAAAGCCGCCATACCAACTCAGATTGAACCAAATCCGAACAATCTGAAGAGGAAGTCTGCTCAGGTACAATTCACAAAGGATACCTCTCCTAGTGACTATTTGAGTGACATGTCTTCTTCTTTGTATGATGCTGATTTTGTGACTACTAGGAGCGGTAGGATGCCAGCCGGCGGCGCCTCATCTGAGTGACAGCCACATGCAGAACCACGAGCGCCAGATGAGCAGAGGAGCGGTGCTGATGACGCTGATGATGTTGATGACGGTGGTGCTGATGCCACCAATGATGGAGACCCAGACGACGGTACTGAGGCTGTCGTGATACCCGATGCAGATGGTGGTGCTGAAGCCACCATTGCTGATGCCGCGAAGACATGTGCCGATGGTGGTGATGAGGCCACCACTTCTACTTTTGTTGAGCCCCCTTCTGTGGTGTTACCACCTTTTGTATCTCATGACTATGGTAACAAGAAAAAGAACAAAAATATGAATAAAGGAAAGGTTTCTGTTCATACTTCAGATCCATATGTGTTGAATGATGATTATGGTATGGATTCTATTCCTTCACAGGCGCATGAACCTCTTCCTAGTCCTCCATCTGCGGAGGCCCCTACTATCCCCTTCCCCGAAGCACTTCACCGGGCGAAGGGGAACAAAAGAGAAAATCCAAAAAAGACCCGGCAGGTAGAGTTCAGTAACCAGATGATTGACAGATTCCACATTCAGCTGACTCTACGGGAAGCATTTGAGCACATCCCCCTCTTCAAAAAGAACTTGAAAGAGAAGACTATAGTCCGAAGGAAGAGGAGGGGCCACCATGATCAAATCCATGTGCTCACCCATGACACTTGCTGCACCATTCAGAACAAACTGCCAGCCAAGCGACCTGATGCAGGAGCTCCCTATGTCAGATGCGAGATTCAGGAGCAGTAGTTTGATCATACTCTATTAGACAGCGGCTCTTCTATTAACCTTCTTCCGGCAGCCTTACTCGATCGATTCGAGTTTGGTCCTCTTCTTAGGAGCAGGACAGTCCTTCAGTTTGCTGATAGGTCGACTAAGAGGCCGAAGGGGTTGTTGAGAGATGTGGTCGTTACCATTCAGGGCTTGAAATCCTCGTGGACTTTGTTGTATTGGACATGGAGATCCCTGAGTCGGTAACCGATACCCCCATCATACTTGGACGCCTATTCTTGGCTACTACCAAGGCGATATCCGACCATGATAGTGGGAAGGTATGTTTTCGCATAGGAGGCGAAACCATACAAATAGAGACGATCGAGGAAACCAGAGTGAGAGAACTATCATGCTCAGAGCAGTCCAGTGATATTGAGCAGATGACAGAGGAAGAGCTAGACATCCACCAGGAGTGTGACTTTGTGATGACAGATGATGAATCCAATTGGACAGATCCCGTAGCACAAACTCTCATCTTGCCTACAGATTCACCGTACTTACGGCTTATGGCAGTTGAGATCCTGGAGAGCACACCCCTGGACGAGGATACCGTTGAGGCTGACAGTGTCGGGGCGAGTGGTGATGATGATTTTCAGTCTTGTTCTTCTAGTTCAGATCCCTCAGATTCAGACATTGATTGGGATGATTTTGATGATTATTTGCCGTGTCTGATTCCTTCTGAGCCGACAGCTAGGACGGAGTGCGAGCCAGTACAGTTTATTGATGATGCAGCAGGCTTCCCTTCGTCATATGTTCATTCACAATGAGAGTTCTCTCATACAGACCTGGTAGCCTTCACACAGACATATCAGAAGCCAGATCTGCCACCTCCCAGTTGTCCAGAACTGAAACCCTTGCCGCATTCGCTGAAGTATAAATTCCTTGCGGGTGAGCCAGATATGTACCCAGTCATTATCTCAGCAGGTTTGACTGGAGAGCAAGAATCTCGTCTGATGGAGGTTCTTGAGAGAATCCGCAAAGCGATAGGATGGAGTATAGCTGATCTCCAAGGGATTAGTCCGGCTCTGTGCTCCCACCACATCTATCTTGAGGAGGACGCTAGGCCGTCGCGTGAGTTCCAGCGACGGCTGAACCCAAATCTTCGAGATGTGGTCATGAAAGAAATATCAAGGTGGTGGATTACCGATTTTATCTACCCCATCTCCTCCTCCAAGTGGGTTAGTCCATTACATGTGGTACCCAAGAAGACTGGTATCACTATAGTTGTGAGTGAGTCTGGAGAGGAGATCGCTACCCGAGTACCCACTTCTTGGAGGGTCTGTGTGGACTACAGACGATTGAATCAGGCCACCAAGAAGAATCATTTCCCACTGCCATTCATTGACCAGATTATCGAGAGGCTAGCTGGGAAGAGTCATTACTATTTTCTTGACGGGTACTCCGGTTACAATCAAGTGGCCATTGCACCCGAAGACCAGGAGAAAACGACATTCACCTGTCCGTTTGGGACTTATGCTTTCAGACGGATGCCCTTTGGTCTATGTAACGCTCCGGCGACATTCCAAAGGTGCATGCTGTCCATTTTCTCGGACATGGTGGGTGACTGTTTAGAGGTCTTCATGGATGACTTCTCGGTCTATGGCGACGGGTTTGATGCTTGTCTTGACTGCCTAGACCGTGTGCTTCAGCGCTACATTGAGGTCAACCTTGTATTGTCTTGGGAGAAAGTCACTTCATGGTGACTCAAGGGACGGTCCTTGGTCATATCATCTCCAACAGGGGCATGGAGGTCGATCCGGCCAAGGTGGATATCATTAGAAAACTCAATCTACCGTCCAATCTGCGTCAATTGCGGTCTTTTCTAGGGCATGTCGGTTTCTACCGACGGTTCATCCAGGACTTCAGTCGTATTGCCCGACTGCTTACTGATTTGTTGACAAAGGACACCGAGTTCATTGTAGATGATAAGTGTCTTGCGTCTTTTGAGACTCTCAAGAGTATGGTTGTCACGGCTCATATCCTTCAGCCACCCGATTGGTCTCTCCCATTTGAGATCATGACGGACGCTTCTGATTTTGTCGTTGGGGTTGTGCTTGGACAGAGGAGGGATGGTTTGTTGTTTGCCATTCACTACGCCAGCCAGACTTTGGATGTCGCTTAGCGGAATTACACTGTGACAAAGAAAGAGATGCTGGCCGTAGTCTTTGCTTTGGATAAGTACATATCATATATTCTTGGATCTAGAGTGACTATTTTTACATATCACACCGCCATCCAGTACTTAATGGCCAAGAAGGATGCCAAAGCACACCTTACCAGATGGATCCTTCTGCTCCAAGAGTTTGATATTGAGATAAAGGATAAGCCTGGAGTCAAGAATGTGGTGGCGGATCACCTCTCATGCTTAGAGAACCTTGAGGAATCTGAGCCCAACGCACCTATTACAGAGACATTCCCAGATGAGGCGATCTTGACTATCACCTCGCTTCCATGGTATGCCGACATTGTGAACTATCTTGTTGCCAAGACGGTTCCACAAGGTTGGCACAAGCAGAAACTTGAGACCTTCCTGACGAAGGCCAAGTTTTACCATTGGGAGGATCCCGTCCTTTATCATGAAGGAGGGGACAACATATGGAGGAGGTGCATTCCTCAAGAAGAGCAGCATAGCGTCCTCACATACTGCCACAAGCTTGAGGCAGGAGGACATCATTTCGGGCGACGGATAGCACAAAAGGTGCTTCAATCCGGCCTTTGGTGGCCTACTCTCTTCAAGGATTCGGAGGAGTTTGTGAAGAGATGTACTGACTGTCAGAAGATGGGTACTTGCGAACAGAGAGACATGATGCCCATGCAACCCATTCACTTTTGTGAGGTTTTTGATGCATGGAGGATTGATTTCATGGGCCCATTTCCTAAGAGTCAGGGATTTGAGCACATTTTGCTCGTTGGGATTATGTCAGCCGATGGGTTGAGGCCATTCCCGCCCGAGCCGCAAATGCTAAGACCGTGTGTCAATTTTTGAGGAAAAATATCATTTCACGGTTTGGGGTACCTAGAGTCTTGATTTCAGACGGGGGGTCTCACTTCATCAATGACAAGGTTAGGGCCCTTGCAGACGAGTTCAGCATTGACCATCGGGTTGCCACACCGTATCACTCTCAGACTAATGGTCTTGCCGAAGTATCGAACCGGGAGATCAAAACTATTCTACAGAAGGTTGTCCGCCTAGACCGAAAAGATTGGTCACAGCTTTTGGACTCGGTCTTGTGGGCCTATCGGACTTCCTTCAAGAATCCACTAGGGACATCTCCCTTTCGTCTCGTCTATGGAAAGCCATGCCATCTTCCTGTGGAAATAAAGCACAAGTCACTTTGGGCAGTAACAGAGCTACTATTAGATCCCGAGATTATAGGAGAACAGAGAAGAGCAGAGTTGGCAGCCCTGGAGGAACCGAGAGACACATCCTTTTCTAGCAGCCTACAGTACAAGGAAAAAGTGAAGACATGGCATGATTCCCATATCAACCATAAACAGTTTGAGCCAGATCAGCGAGTATGGTTGTTTGACTCCAAGCTGAAATTATTTCCAGGGAAATTACAGAGCAAGTGGAAAGGTCTGTATGTGATCAGGAAGGTACATGACAATGGTAGCATTGATATATCCGAGCCATCATCTTCCTCTACCTTCCGTGTTAACGGTCAACACCTGAAGCTATATCTAGATCATGATCCGTCCGCCGACCATTGACGTTGTCCCCATTCTTCTGGTATGAGATGTGTTCTTTGACTCATATCATTTGCATCTCATACATGGTGATCAATTCCATCTTCCGTTGTATAGATCCATCTGTCCATATCACTCTTTCATCTGTTGATATTTTTTCTTCTTTTCTTCTTTTCTTCTTTTCCTTTTCTATCTTCTTTTTGTATCCAAAAGGTGTCGCCCCTTGTTGACAGTTTTCTATACTTAGGACGTACTTTATCCTAAGTATAGGGGGGTATGCACCCCGAGTTATGCTATTCTTTTTTATCTTATCCATTGTCTTCTCTTCTTGTCTATACTTAGGGATATCTTACCCTAAGTATAGGGGGAGACAATCTGAGTACGATCTGTTCATTCCCACCCTTGACCCTCCCTGCGTTGTGTACAATCTGCTATACTTAGGATTATTTGATCATAAGTATAGTGGGGACGGTCAACTTCTCATTGATTCATTTATTCATTCTTTAGACTTGCCTATACTTAGTACAAGTTATATCTTCTTTTTTCTCTCTGATCTATGAGGACATAGCTCAAGCTAAGTATATGGGGTCGTATATACTACGTATATACTTTATCCATAACTCGTACTTTCGTATTTTCTTAATAACATGGCTAAAAATTCTTTAAAATTCATTAAAAATCCTAATAAAAAGATGTGATCATTCCTCAAAATTCTTTGTGTATTTACTGATTAATAAGTCATGTGAAAATGTTTTTTGTGAAATGTTTGAAAAATAGTTTGGAAATCCTTGTGAAAAATATTTTGAAAACTATTTTGAAAACATTTTGTTACATGTTTTCAACCTTTGTAAAAATATTTTGGTTTGTAAAGTTTATTTTCTTTGTGTGAAATAAAATGTTTGAAAAACGATTTGTAAATGGTTTGAAAAATGATTGCAAAATATTTTGAAAAATCTATCCATACTGTTTGAAAACCTTTGCAAAATGATTTTCAAATGTGTGTACATGTTTGTAAAATGTTTGTAAAAATTATTTTGGACTATAGTTTTCAAAATTATTTGAAAAACCTGTGTCAAATAAGTTTGAGGATTACATACATCACACCAAAATCCATTATATATACACATATAAAATTGATCACTTACCCTTGTAAATTCTTAAAATCCACTTCATATAAAAATAAGAAGCACTCCCGTGTACATATTTTTAACCTAGTTTTCAGCCAAAATCTTTTTGTTTTCAAAAATCCAAAAAATATTTGCAAAATTAAAATCCAAAAACACTTGAAAACATCTTTTTAGAAAATACAAAATAATGCATATGCATCATCATCATCATCTTTTCAAAAATCCATAAAAAGTTGAAAATCTTTTGAAAATTGCATCACAAAAATATATTCTGCATTCTGCATATCATCTGCATAACATGAGCATTTTTCGGATTGAGTTTGATAGTTGAACGAGTCTAAGTAAAATCCGGAGATTGGAGCTTGATTGGACCTTAAAATCTACCTAATAACAGGAACCTTATAGGAACTGGGTTTGAGGTACTTCAGGTCTTGTTGACTTAATTCTTTGAGGATCATGAGACTTGGTTCAATGGATTCTTGACTACCAAAGTAGAGTATTTCGGAGCATACACACGACTCTTGTTGATAATGACCTAACTTGGACACCTGCACCTTTCACATGGCTCAACTCTGTTGGAGTGGTGAGGGAATTGGATTTGCCGGTATGAGACGCACACAAGTGGAAACACTTTGTCCTCCTCTAGGGAGGGAAGTGCACCCCAACCCGTCCAGTGATGAGGAAGTCTAAAGACAGGAGAGTGTGGGTTGCGATAAAGCTTCAAAAGAGGGATAGTCTACTGGCTCAAGAGGAAAAACTCCTTATGTAAATGTTGTTGTGAATAGTATTTCAAAAAAAATGGTCAGGCATGTACAAAAATAAAATGCCTGCAAAGGATGTACATATGTTGTAAAGCCAATAAGCAAGCTTGAGTTCCAAAAGTCAAATATGTAAGCCTGCAGTTGGATGACTTGACTACACTGATCTTGCATCCCAGGATAGGTAGCTACACTGGCTACAGTCCATTCTTCTCTTCACCCCCTCCTCTTGAGCTGGTTGCATTTTGAACTTAGAAGGAAATACCCCGCTCCTCGAGGATGGAGTTGTTGGATTGGGGAATCATTGGGTTGTCGTACTAGAGAAGTCAGTTTCTTTGTCACTCTAGTTGGGGAGAGCCACCATCACTTACACTGTACGAGTCAGATTCATAGTCGTAAGGGTTTATGTATGAATTGAGATATTTCTGACCTGGCTATTGAGGAGACTTGAGCAGAGTTTTTGGATTCTCAGGGACTGCTGGATTTCAAATTCGGTTCTCAATAAGGTTCCGCCCGCACTAAAACTCCAAAGGTCCTACTTAATCTCCAAACTTTGATTTTGTGAAGACAAGTTTGATAATTAAACTTCATCCATCTTTCTTCTTTTTCTTTTCTTTATTTTTCTTTTTATGCACTTATTGCATAAGTGTTTGCTAGGGACTATCAAAGGTAAAGTATAGGGGGGTGATGAATAAACATTTCATCATCTTTATTCTATCATTTTGGCCTCAAAAACCCTAGTAAATGCGTGTAAATACCCTTAATTTCCATTTCTTAGCATTCATGCATGTGCATGTAAATAGTGTATAAAATATTGTAATTAAAGCCAAAATTATAGAATAAATAAAAGAAAAGAAAAAAGACCCAAAACCCCGAGACCTAGGTATCTTGATGAATAGGTCGACAAGGAATAAAGTAGGGGGAGATAAGGGTCAGAATACAATGTTTTTCCTTCATTCTTTATTCATTTTGGGACCTATTTTTTGTTCCACTTTTTATACTTCAAATAAAGAAACTTTGTACATGAAAGTTGTAGATAATTAAATAATAAAAATACAAAATTGATTTCACTCAAAAATAATGTACAGATATAAAGTTATGGTCTGAATAAAAATCCAGAATCCCAACTTCCCAGACCCGTATCTCACAAATGAAAACTACAAATGCATCAAACTCACCTTTAATTGTATATAATTCAAAATAAGCTATTTAATGGCGGTGGTTTCGCATTTGGAGAGCTACGATTTGAAAGTTGAGTTTTGGACCCTTATTGTATACTTGCATAGATTAAAATATTCAATTTATTATTTATTCATTATTTTTATAATTTCATATTTTTATAATTTTGTAAATATTACTTATGATATATTTGTATATTAAAATCAGAATAAAACACAAAAGAAATACAAAATAAAAATACTTGTATATATACTACATAGGTATAATACCTATACTTATACTTGTATAATACATACTTATATTTTATTAAATATACAAAACACATCAGAAAAATAAAATAAAATATATTTAAGTGAATAAAAGTATTTTATAAATTTATAAAATAATAAATAAAAATAAAGAAATTAAAATCACAAAATAAAAATAAATTAGTTAAATATATAGGTATATGTACCTACAAAGGCCTAAAATAGCAACTTGTAAAATTAAACCTCATAAAAATAATTTAAAATCACAATAAAATAATTTATAAAATAATAAACATTTTTATTTAATAACCTAAAATTAATAAAATCATTTACTATTTTTAAATGAATTTTTAATTATTTTTCACAGGGTTTTTCATGGTTGGTCCACGTGGACCAACCACGAGGCAGTCAGCGTTGACCCCCGGTCAACTGACTGTCCTCCCCGCCTGTCCACCTGACAAACCTTGGTTTGTCGTCATTTTTGTCGATTTTTACAGACTTCATCTTGCACTTTTTGAGATCAATTCCTTCACGACTTTTGTCCCTCGATCCTTGGTCTATCACGCCCTTGCGTTTTTTGGGGGAGAGGGCCATCGATTCGCCCAATCTCCCTTGGTCTTTGGTGCCTCTTCACCATCGAGTCAAACCACATATAATGGAGCACCGACTTCCTTTTCAAATTTGAACGCCTCTTTCCATAGGCTAAGCTCCCTTTTCGTTCCCAATAGCAAGGAGGAGGTGACAGCTCCCCCTTGCGACCTTCGGGAGGGTCGAGCGGCGCTTGAGGTGCTTCCACCACCTCCCCCTTCGTTGACGGTTGAGGTACCATTCCTTCCGGTGATCCACCGTCGAGGCAGCCCTATTCCCCTTTATTTTCTTTCGCATTTTACTCACCGTATCCTTAGGATCAAAAGCACTCTCGAAATTTTCATTTTCATCCATTGAATCACCAAATCGTCCCCCTCGCCGGAGCACTCCTCCGGCCGAGTTCCATCTCCGACGTATCGCGCCACCACCTCCACTCTACGGGGTCCAGGCACTTTTCCCTGGACCCTCTCACGTTTTCTTGCAGATCAAAGCCCGTTGACTCGAGCCCAGGAGTGTTTTTGTGCTTCGCCAGAGCTCCGTGGAGCTCTCCAGCTCCGCCGATCTCCCTCGCGAGCCTCGACCGTCGTCGAGGTCTTTTGAAGCTCCTGGGAGATACCCCAGACCACCAGGAGCCTCCAGCCGTCTTTTGGAGCTCAGACGTTCGCCGGAGAAGGAGCAGGAGCTCGAAGAAAGTCGCCTCGCCGGCGCTCCTCCGATGTTCTTGCTCCGATCTTCGCAGCCGTTGAATCGAGGCGGAGCTCCAGATCACCCAGCCACCGTTGGATCGTGCCAAGCTTGCCATCGTCAAATCGTCATCGCGGATCTAATCGTGGCCCTCCATCGTCGAAGCATCATCGTGCAGCGAGGGCTTGCCACGTGTTCAGTGGGAAGCCCTCCACCGTTGGATCGAACAGCGAGGGGTATTTTGCATCCGACACCCCCGTATTTTTGTATTTTTATTTAGTCCGCAAACTGTTAGTGGTAGTTTAAAAAATTATTGTAATATTTGCAAACAAGCCCCCGTATTTTTACTATTTGCAAATAGAACCTGGCCACGTCACCTCACGTGACCAGTACACGTGAGGTGAAGGGCATTTTGCAAGGACCCTCTCCAGGGTTTTCTTTTTCATTTCAGTCCTAGGATTTAAATATTAAGTGTAAAACTTTTGGTTATTTTTCATTAAGGCCCCCGTGGTTTTTGATATTACATTTATACCCTTCCCAGGCGCGCGCTAGTCACGCGCGTGGGTGGGTTATTTGCAGGCATACCCTTGTGGGTCTTGTATTTTATATTTGATCCATTAATTGCGATATTCAGTATAATATTTTGTGTGAAAATTGCAACTTGGCCCCTGGATGTTTGTTTATTTGCACTTATACCCCTGTGAGGCCTTGTATTTTTGTATGCTTCTCCTATTTATTTAGAGCATCATTTTAACTCGAAAAATTCCCAAAAAAATATATATGTTCCCGTTTACTTGCTTATTCATGCCATATTTTTGCATTACATTTTTATTGCATTTTCTTATTTATTAAAAATTAAAAACATGCATTTTAGCTACTGTTTGCATTAGAAAATACCAAAAAAACAATAAAACCCTTTGAAAAATTCCAAAAAAAATTGCTTAAGGTCTATTTTAGTGTGGTCTAGTGTCAGTACAAAAATCAATAAAAATTTCAAAACCAAAACCCTAAAAATTATAAAACTATAAAAAAATTCATAAAAAACTAAAAAATCCCAAAAAATCCCTAAAAATGCAAACTCAAGTTCTGTAGATTCCTTATTTTATTCTCTTTTATTGAAAATTAATTTGGGAAAATTTTACTACTGTTTGCTATTTTTCATTCCCATTTTAGTCTCAGCTAGTAGTTAATTCCCTGTTTTCTTGTATTTTCACTTTTAAAAATACCAAAAATATTCTGAAAAAGCCCCAAAATTCACAAAAATAGTAGAAAAATATAAAAAGACCAAAAAGATTTTATTTCTTATTTTTTGAGTATTTTTACTTACTTTTATAAATCCTTTATCCCCTCTTTTCTTATATTGTATATATACTTATATTAAAAAAAGAAAATATAAAAAATATAAAATATAAAAAGAAAATATAAAATCAGTAAATTAGAAATCAAAATACAAAATTAAATATTAAATAAAAAAATTAAAAACATTAAAAACCCACAAAAACATTTGCATAGTGTAGACAACACATAACATTCACATTTTTGTGCATCATTGCATAGATCTATCCTTCCTTGCTCCCTGTGTTCGACCTCTACATACTTACACCTATACACCTTTTTATGTAGAGTTAATAATAAATTTTAACTCTATTGTTGCTTGTCATTGCTTGATTTCGTATTGTAGGTTAATTGTTGACTAAATTCGGATTTCTCAGCGGTCACCGCAGCGACTTCTGTGTTCCCGCCTTGTGTGGATCACAAGACCGTTGGAAATTCGGGTTTATCAATCAGACCCCCATTTATTTATTCCATCTATATGCATTCAATGCTGGGGGATGCCAATATGAGCATTATTATGCACACACACGCATCACAGATGAGAGCACACTCCTCAACTTGCAACCTTTGTCATGCTCATATTGATCATATACACGAGAAACTCTAGAGACTCCTACTCTGGACAATATTTCAGAATATCAATCTGCATTTACTCAAGCATTGGTCATGTAAATAGTATCTCAAAGACCAATAGAGAGGACTTTCATTACAATGAAGCAAAATTCACCAACTACATCATGTTTCCTCCTTGTAAGTATTGTTGTTCTCGCCAACGAATAATGAAACATAACAATGCAACCCAAGCTCCCTAAAAGGTCCTGAACATGGTGTTAATAGGAGAATCACACTCTATATAGATCATAAGTAAATTTAATCGCAGAAGAAAATACATTGCATGGGTTTGTGGATTATAAAATTAGAACGCGAAATTTTACCCAATATCTTCATGTTCTGCCCTCCAATCATTAATTGTGTGTTCACCAGATTGTCCTCCTTGTGCATCTTCCATACGTTGATTGTTGCTCTCCGTCTCCATGCTTGGTATCTGCTCATATCCTCTTACACCGCCTACTGCCACAGAGCTACACCCTCCCACGTTTCCATAGCCTTGACTTTCATTCCATCGTCCTTGGCTCTCCGCACACGCCGTCATCCACTGACATTCATCTCTACAATCACCCAGTGCCTATTGCTCAACCCACCTTCCATAGAAGTTGTGTTTTGCTGGCTATACTCATCCCAACTGTCACCACCCTCTACCAACACCCTTGCCCTCCAACTTTCTCCTCTCTCACAATCCATAGTCCTTGTGTTCCACCCATCTCCCATCATCCCCACACCCTGTCGTTCGACCTCAACAGATGGATCACCGCCATCAAACACCACCCCTCCCCTCCACTCTTCACGTCTACCATCACCTGCTACCCGTGCCCATCTGTCATCATCCTCGTGACCTATCCACAATCCATAGCCCTCCTGACCTGTCCATTGCATATCACCTTCAACCTCAGACCATTGATCATAGCCTACCCTCACCCCTCGCCGGTTTTCTCCACCTCGAAATCTAGCTCCTCCTCGCCTGCCACCTCCAAATTGACCTCTGGCACCACCTCGACCTCCAAATCCATCTCGCCCTCCAGATCCAGCTCGTCCTTTGTCCCGACCTCTAACTCCAACTCGCTCTCTGCCTTCTCCTCGACCTCTGGATCCACCTCTCCCTCAGCATCCATCTCGACCTCCGGCTCCACCTCGCCATCCGCCTTCAACTAGACCCGCTGCTCTATTTCAACATCCACCTTGCCATCCACTCGGACCTTTAACTCCATCTCGCTCTCCGCCTCCACCTTGCCAGTTGCCTTCCACTTGCCCTCCACCTTCGCCTCGACCTCTGGCTCCATCTCGACCTCCACCTCCGCCACTACTTCTCGCTCCGCCTCGACCTCGAGCTCCGCCTCCACCTCGCCCTCCGCTACCAAGTCCTGCCATTACAGATGATACGAGGTTCTAGGGTTTTTCGGGTGTAGAGAGAGGAAGGGCAAGTGACGGCTGGAAAGGGCAAGTGACGAGTTGAGATGTCTTTTTATACCATTGTTTAAAGAGTTTTAATTTTTTATGTCACGTGCATCTACATATATGCTCAAGAGGTGCCGATTCTATGTAAGAGTTTAATTATTTCCGATATCTTACATGTGCACTAATTTCTAGTACCACTTGTTCATTAAAATAATGCAAAACTGGTTTTTTCTACATTATTAAATAAGAAACCTACAATACATAAAAAGAATTTGTAGTACATGCTGTGTTTTTAAGAGGTTAATTATTTATGATTACAATATTATTTAATTTCAAAGTTCAAGTTGGCTGCACGAGCAACCTAACTTGTTCAATTTTAAACTTTGTAGTTTTAGGGTAGTTTTATAATTTTCCCTTTAAAAGGATTGTGGTGACGGTCTTTTTTGTCATTATATGTTTCCCTCATCACAAATCTTTCACTAGAACCCTTTTTCCTTGTAGTGATGCATACATACATACATACATGCATGCATGCATGTGCGCGTGCATACATATACCTTCTACATAATATATACTTATACATTTTATTCATAAATATATACCTATAGACCTACCTACCTTCATAATTACTTACGTACATACATAACTACCTACCTGCATACATACATAAATAAATAAATGCATGCGTATGCATACATACTTTTGTACATACATACGTACATATTTGTGTGTATGTATAATTATATCGGTTAACTACTAAATACCCAATACTAAAAAAGAGTAAAAAAATATTAGCCATAAATTCTAGTAGAAAAGAACATATATGTAAGATTTTTATCACACTTCCCTACATTACATTATTTTGGTGTTCCCGCATTCCCTACCACACCTTTTCCCTTATCATTTTCATCCTTTATCAAGGATCCATATCTTAAGATAGACGATGATGCTCTCTCTTCTTGCACGTGAATATGATAGTCACCTTATGCTAGATCCCTCCTTGATGTCTCTAGTTTGTGGCATATCCAAGTATTCCTCCTTGTCCTTTTTGTTTTGTTGATTATCCTTGCTGGATAATTTATGGTGATGACTATCACTATCAAGATGACATTGATCATCACTTAAGTGAATTATAGGATCTCCTGACCATCATGATTGTTGTTCCTATATATATTGAAATCTTGAGTGATTTATGACTTACTTTTGTTTTGACATGTCGATGATCACCACAATGTATTAAGTGGTATTGTATTGCTAAGTGATTTGTTGTTAGTCTCATTGTTAAAATGATAATACCAATTCGTACTAATTTTTAACGGGATTTTAGTCTTATCTTGCATTATTTTAACTAGTAGGCACCCCGTGCTAAAGCACGGGAAAGTTATCTTTAAAAAAAATCGAGGTGATAGTCATCATCAAATACAGCCCTTGTGTTGTAGGCAAGAAGATACAACCCTTGCTCTATATGCGCGCAGATCTATTGCTGCCCTCCTCTGCATATCTCCTCTGCCACCCGCACCATCTCGAGCAGCACTTATCAAGTTGATGTCGGCAAAGAACAAACTTAAAAATATACCTACTTTTGTATAAAATGGTGATTTGCAATAAAAACAATACCTACTCTATAGACATTGGTTCCTAACCTTTACCTTATTATTTGATATCCAAAAGGAAATATTGACCCTGAAGAGGTTCTTGATCATTCACAAACTATGTGATGTGTGTCCGTGTACAGGGGTGTGTGTGTACTTTATAGGGAGTGTGTGCAGGGTCTGTTCATATGGTCTGTGGCCCTTGAAAACACTCAAATGATTTGACGAGAAATGATCTCCAAGCAGCAAAATCCTCCTAATTAGAAGGTCGTGATTGTCCACCTTGATCGATCTACAAACTCAACCCGTACCATCACGAGTTAATCATGACCACTTCTTGTAAACCCTTTAAAAAGACCTCAACACAACTAATTTTCGTAGGGGTGACTACTATGGATTGATTTATCCTTTGGTTTATAAAAGTACATCTAACATTTTCTCTACCTTAATCAACATAAAATAAAGCAGGAGAAGAGAATAGCATCAACTTCATAATGTCCTAGAGCAGATCCTCACATGCCGTGAAATCAGCAAGCTACCTTTACCGCAATATTATGTTAAATGCTAAAATTATTTAAAAAACATGTTGCAAATGGAAGACTATACGGTTGTAAATGAAAGGTAGAGAACTAATCCAAGAAAAAAAATATAAAGTCGATTACCCTTTTGCTACCCCGATGCCGTTGAAAGGATATTATCCAAATTTATGTCTAATGCTGTTGTCACTTTCTTAATACGATGCTCACTGTATACCCCATCCTTCGCCATCTGATCAAGTAAACGCCCCGGAGTACAACACCATTTTAAGCATGACAACGTCGGCATGTGCATCGTCTTCACAGGGGACCTCGATCGGTGAAGACGCACTCCCTGGAGTACTTGACCAGTACCATGCGGCAGGAGATGTCTCGGAAAACGGAGACGGTGCCCCACGGGAGCACGTCGTAGTTGGTGAGGAGTTGCGCGGTGAGGATTTGGGCATCGTTGATGCCGTGAATGCTGCCGATGAGGCCGTCGTGGAAGTCGTGTGTATCCTCGGAGTCAGACCAGATGGGTTGCTGGGTGTTGATGTAGCGAGAGGGACCGGAAGGCGGAGGGCGAGTGGGATGGGGGGAGGAGTGGATTTGGTTGCGGTTGTGGTGGCATCGAAGTCAGCGAAGACACACATG
Source organism: Ottelia alismoides (assembly GCA_037367405.1). Taxonomy (NCBI): domain Eukaryota; kingdom Viridiplantae; phylum Streptophyta; class Magnoliopsida; order Alismatales; family Hydrocharitaceae; genus Ottelia; species Ottelia alismoides. Next base: position 1,079,311 of record JAZKJV010003078.1, read on the forward strand.
ATCTCCTTGGTCATGGTGGTGGTGCTTGCGGGCGATGTCGCGGGCGGGAGTGAGCGGAGGCTGTCGGAGAGGGGGACAGAGGGTTGGTGGGCGTGGAGAGGGCATAAGGGTTGAGGGAGGCCTGCGAGGAGGTGACAACGGTGAGGGTTTCTATCAAGAAATCCGAAATGTACCACTCGGATTTGTGGGAAGACGTTGGGCGGGATATTTGGACATATAAGTCAGCATAGAATTGATCTAAGGGCAAATCTGGAATGTAGAGGTCAAAAATTAATAGGTTGTCGGTGGCATCCCCTGCTTAATATATAGTAATAGAATAGATAGGAGCTTGTATCTTCCTTGGTTGTATAATTTTTAACTTATCTTAATAATCTATATTAAAAATAAAATTATCAGATGAAAATTTTTTAAGATTATAATTATAAATAAGTTTTATAACATCAGCTTAACGGTTCAAATTTCAATAAAATGGATCGAATTTGAATATTTGAAACTCAAAACGATAAAATAGATCGAATTTGAATATTAGAAACTCCAAACGAACTGAATCTAAATTCAAGCAAGCAAATTCGTTTAAATTTCAATTCGAATACATATTCGAAAATTTTAAAATGAGTCGCATATAAATCTTGGTTGATCCGAATGTATTTGATTCAATTACCACCCTTATTCGTGACATGGGACTTGATTTCTTTTTCTCTTTTTCATCATGATGGCAAGTGATCTTTTTTCTTCTCTGTGGCATGTTTCTTGTTTAAGTATCTCTAATCAAATTGGTCAGCTTAATTTGTTTCTTGTAATGATGGTTAGAGACCGATGGAAATTTCATGCTGTCATGTTGTAATAGGTTAGTCTGCTGGGGAGTGGATCGTATTCTGTAAATGGCATTTGCAGCATGTGTTGTAATCTACGATGATCGTCGGATGAGAATCAGACGATCCTCATGAGGGCCGGGGATAATGGGTTCGCATCTCAAAGTCGTCCATTCGTGATCCGACAGCTGTGACATTTACAACAGGATCTGTTGTACAGCAAACGATCCTCTCTTTTGAATAACCTATCATAGTATTTTTACTATAAGAATTTCAAATAAAATCTTACAAAAAAATTCTAAAATAATGGATTATATATTAGGTATTGAATTTTAGTACTTCTATAGTCAAGTTTGTTCAATGAATGAGTTATTATTCATTTTTTTAACTTTTAATGTTAAGTTGTTTAGTTCCTAATAATCCTAGAATTAATTCTTAAGGGGTTGATGCCCGGACGGTTAATGGAGAGGGACAATTAATTTCATTGGCAATATGTCTTTAAATTCAACTCGACCCAATAATTCGTGTTAGTATGAAAGGTCCTTACTTCCACATACTGCTATCTTGAAGAGTACAAGTTCTAGAGACACTTCAAAATGATATGGATATATTATGAATGTACTTTTTTTGCTCCGAGATAATACATAAATATATTCATACATTCAACATTCTTAAAAAAATCCACCATAATTATGTGCCTTATTTTTATGAATTTATTAAATAAGATACACTATATCAATAACTACATTTTCTATTATTCACATCTTATTAAATAATACATATAGGAAAAGAATATGTTATATAATTTCTATGAGAACATGGATTATGAATTCTTAATGTGTTTATAATATTTAGGGTTTTTATTAGTTGTGCCCTCTGAGATATTGCAATATCAGTTATACCCCCTTTTGGGAGTATCAGTTGTGTCCCGACTTCTTGTCGTTCTATCACTTGTACCCCTCGAGTTAGTTGTTGTCCATTCACAGTGCAAATGGACGTTAACTTTGAGGACATAAGCAGAATTAATTTTAAAAGGGGGAGTTGAATGGTCTTTCCTCACCCTCTCCCTCCTCCTGCCCCTCCCCCAACATTTGCCTCCCCTCTCCCTCTGCCATCCCAAGCTTCCTCCCCCTCCGCCACCCCTGACCTCCTCCTCCCCCACGCCTCTCCGACTGCAACTTCATCCTCTGCCCACAACCGATGTCCTTACGTCTCGTGCTGACGTCCTTCAGTTGCGTCTCCCAGGTCGGCCCCCTGCCCCTACCGCCCTCTGCCCCGAACTTCTCTCAGGTCAGCCTCACCTGCCTTATTGCCCCCCTGCCCCGAGCTTCTCCTATGCCCCCTGCCTCAACCTACCCTGCCTCCTCCACCTGCCTCCCCCCACCCCAGCCCCAGGCCGCCCCCTGCCCCTGCCGCCCCCTGCCACGAGCTTCTCCCAGGTCGGCCTCCCCTGCCCCTGTCGCCCCCTGCCCGAGCTTCTCCTGAGCTTCTCCCAGGCCCCCTGCCTCCACCTATCCTGCCTCCTCCCCCGCCTCCCCCACCCCCGACCCCAGGTCGGCCACCCTGCCCTGAGCTTTCGCCCATGCCGCCCCTGCAACTCCCCTCCCCCTGCCCCTAGGTCGCCCCCTACCCCCGCCGCCCCCCATCAACTCCCCTCCCCCGCCCCCAGGTCGCCTCCTGCCCCTGCCGCCCCCGCACCTCCCCCTCCCGCTGCACCTCCCCCTGTCTTGCCTCCTCTCCTGCCCTGCCTCCTCCTCCGCCCCTAGGTCGCCCCCTAGAGAGGACGGGATGAAGGAGATGTTGATGGTGAACGATGGATGAGAAGGAGATGGAGGAGGTGGTGGTCGGAGGAGATGGACGACGGTGGTGGTGAAGACGAGTATTTCCAATATTACCCTCCTACTCAAACCATGGTTTGAAAAAACAATGATTAAATTCAAATCATTAATGGTAAAAGTAACGGAGGGGCACAAGTGACAGAACGACAAGAAGTCGGGGGTACAACTAATATTCCAAAAAGAGAGGGGATAACTGATATTGCAATATATTATAAAAATCATAGAAGAAATATTGTAATAAAAAATGTTACGATCTTTTAGAGTATTATGGACATATGCTCATTCAAATACATGGATAACTATGAATCATATAACATTTATAATTACCATTCATAAAAATGAATGTATTATTATGATTCAGAAGAAAATTCTTTCCGATCTTTATGCATTTCACTACACCACCGGAAATTCCTCTATCCCTATTGTACTCCAGCTTGGTAGTTTCCAATGCATGTCAAAGGTTAAGGCCTGAGATTTGGCAATGGACTTGAAAAGCCATCTGCATACACTTTATGCCCAAACATTCCATATAATACTTGCAGTCTTCGTCTTACCACTACTATTGGCACATAATTAATCGCTGCTTATTCCTCGGATACCAATCATACCATCATTGCTTCTTCTCTCAGAATAAAAGTTCATGACCCGTGAGCCTTCTACCTCCATGTAGCATTGCTTCATCAGGAATTTCTCATTGCAGAAATTTCCCCACAACTACCTCCCTAGGAGCCTAGGTTGTGTGCATCAGTCCTAGTATATTTCATTCTGAACTTGTATTTATGCACTTCATACTAGCCTTTATAAACTATGAAACATGCTATTGACATATTTTATGGTGTTTTTATAGTTCGTTATTATTATAAAAATAAACATCTTTATAATACTACATATTATCATGAAAATACATGTGTTATTAAGATTAATAATATTTATGTTACTTGTTGTATTATGAATTATTAAATATTTATGGATCATTATGATGCATAAGAATACATGTATTAGTGTAAATTATAAAAAAAATCATGCATTATTGTTCACTGTACAAAAATACATGTATTCACGAAAATACATGTATAAGTATGAAGATATGTATTATGATTTTTAACAACATATTTATTAATTAAATCAAAATAATAAATGTATAAATCATAATACGTTTATGATTATCAATCATGTATTATTATGAATAATTTAAATATGCTTATTTTTTGGCAACCAGATACTATTGTGGATTATTATTAGGGTAAATTGAAAAAGAAGACCTCAACTATGCCCTGATTGCCAATAGGGGCCTCATTTTTCAATTGTAACAAATTAGGGCTTGGACTTTGAACTTAAGGGTTTAACGTCGACATATAAGGTTGTAGAAGCTTATGGAGGCATATATTTAAAACAAAAATATAAGATCAGTTGTTTGTTTGTTACATAGAAAATTGATGCCCTGTATTGAGAATCGAGATATAGTTGGGATCTTTTTTTGTAATCTTCCCTTAGTATTATAATATATTTATTATTATAAATCATGAATTATAATTATAACTTTAAATAGTGAGGAACATATTATTAATAATGAATTATTATTTTGGATTTTGTATTATATTATTCAGGAATCATAGAATATGTATACGAATATTCGTATTAGCATGCTTTAAATATTTTAATGTATTGATCACATGAACATGTGTTTGTATTTAAGAAAAATATTAGTTTGACTCAAAATTGTGGTACACTATAAAAATATTATTATATTTATTTTTATGATTCATAAAAATACATGTTTTATTATAACTCATAAAAATAGTACACCATATACATTTAAATATGCTAACCACAAAACAAATTGGGTTATATTGATGTTTTAAAAAATCCTTTTTAAAAATCTATCGCTAAATCAGTCATTGTTAGATATATAGAGAACATATTATTTGTTGCAGGATGATTTTTTGTACTTGAGATTAGCAACGAATATCATACCCATTACTATATTATTAGTGATGGTCAACGCTTATCTGTTGTTATTTTTCAAAATTTAAAATAATCATTGCTAATTTTTGAACTAAAAATTGATGATTAGCTAAAATTTTGAAAAATAGCAATGGATAAGCATCTTTATATAGATTGTTGCTAACGATATAGCAACGGATATTGATATCCATGGCTAATTTCCAAGTATAAAAATATTTTGAAAAGAATAATATTGTCATTATATATATAACAATGGATGATTTAGTGGCAGATTTAAAAAAACATCACTATAGTGCAATTTTGTTGTACATTTTTGTTGGTTTTTATCTTGTGCGGACACATACAAATGGGTGCGGGTGGGTCGGACTAAATGAAATGGATCGTTGCAATCACAATACTCTAAATTTAGCATAGTGTTACGTAGAACTTTCAATCATATATAAATAATCAATGATATGTGAACAAGTATTTAACGTTAAACCCACATAAGTAAAAACCATACCTGGGTATACCGACTCGAGCTTTCAACCTAACCCACACATGTCTTCCACTAACCCGTATTTCTTACACGGACAACCCAACCGTATTACAATGTGAGTTGATTGCGCAGTCAATTCAACCCTATACAGATTAAACAAGTCTAATAACCTTCATATTAAAGTAAATATGTAATAAAAAATATGTGGCAAAAATGAAAATGATTTGACACATAATGGTTCCTATTATATTCACAAACACTAAATATATATGATACATAAGTACTTATTAATCAATTGCATCTATAATCTTTTGGCAAATAAAACTACCCATCAAATTATTCCGTAAAAGATGTATATTTCTTTTACCAAAATGATCCGTATCATTTATCAATCACATTCAGTTCATAATATTATGTTTTCAAAATTTCCTAAAAATATTAAAAAAACATTTGTAATGGATGGTAAATAAAGCACAAGAGGCTTGTGTCTATGTATTCTATCTTACTTATATTTCTATTTAGTTGCATATATGTTTCCTTGATTTTACATTTTACACTTGTTGCTAAAATCAATATTTAATTATTGACGGTGTGAGGTTTAATAAAATAATATACTCAAAATTAATAGCATGGTTTAAGAAAGTTTGTCCTCAAAACAAAAAACATAACGATCACATAAATTTATCGGATAAAAGATGTAAATTTAGTTTATTAAATATCATATATAAAAACAAAAACCATATGATTTTTAAGAGATAATTAGATGTGTATTTAGAAGTATTCAACCTCAAAGATGTAATTATACATACATATAATAAATAGTTCACTTAATTTCTAAGAAGCTTGATGTACATCAAAAGCAAGAAAGAAATCAAAAGAGATGCAAACACCCACGGTGACGAAAATTTACAACAATATTTTCTCGCAAACTTCTGTAGGTATGTCTTAGTTTTTCACTTATTTTTTTTAGAGCAATAAATAGTTCAGTATGAATTAGGATAACCTATTATCGTTGATTAAATTAAATAATACCGTAGCACAACACGAGCTTTCACCTAGTTAATATTATCATCTGAGAAGCTTATTGCGAAGGAAAAGGAGGTCTGAGTTAATTAAATTAAAGGAGTCATTACATAGATTAATGCACCGCTATCCATAAACCAATTCATATTCTGGTCATCCGATCTCATAGTCAGTGTCTTGACATTTTGTGGATTTTAGGCAAAAGAAGAAGAAAAGTCCTTATACAAAAGCATTGAAGGAACACACTTCTTTGCAAATTGTATATGGGAAAGTGAGGGTAAAATAAACAACAATTAATTGAGTTCTTCACGGGTTCCATCAACAACGAAACGACAATAATAACAATAATAAAAAAATTATTGAAATTACGTATGAGAGATTGAAAGATAAAAAGTAGACAAATATGCAAAAGGAAGAAGATGGGATAATAGTAAGCCCTATAAAGTATGGGATGTATTGGCTTTACAAATCATTATATTAAATATAATTAATATAATTAGCTTATATATAAATGTATTACTCTATGATTTATGTAAAAGATGATATTTCATAAACTAAATATTAGATCGCATGTAAAGATGAGCCCCCTAAAATTGACGTGTCATGGGCTGTTACATCCAAAAACTACCCTCAAGATCGGCTTTGCTCATAGCTCTATTGTATCTCATATAGTGCAATTTCTAAGTATAGTTGAATTAGATATTACAATTGCTTCAATTATCAAACAATGCTTAGTTCTTAAGCTTTGGATCCTTTATATTTATATGAGCTAGATATTCAATATTTAATGATTAATGTTCATATTCTATTTACAAGAACAATATAGAACATAAGACCATTTAAACTTTCCACTCACAAGTACATCATTAAATATATGCTAAAATATTGCATATTTACCTGTATACAAAAGCAAGAACGAAACTACCAAATAAAAGCACAATAAGCTTAAATGGGTATTGTTGAAGGGAATGAGCAAGATAAAATTTCATCTAACCCTAGAGCTCTCTTATATAGGAGAAAAGCTCTATGGGTAAATTACAGAAAAAGGACAATTAAAAACAAATAACATAATTACTCTAACACTCCCCCTCAAGCTGGAGCATATATATCTAACATGCTCAGCTTGGAACAACATAGATGAAAAGGACCTCTAGCAAGAGCCTTGGTGAACATGTCTGCAATCTGCTCTCCTGATGATACATAAGAAGTTGAAATAAGCCCCTTTTGAATTAAGTCTCGTGTATAATGACAATCCACTTCAATGTGCTTTGTCCTTTCATGGAAGGCTGGATTATTGGCTATGAACAAGGCTGCCTGATTATCACATTTAAGATGCATAGGAAGAGGTACTTCAATAGTTAAATCAGTCAAAACCGATTTAACCCACATCATCTCAGCACTACCTTGGGCCATTGCCCTATATTCTGACTCTGCACTGGATCGAGCCACGACAGTTTGTTTCTTACTCTTCCACGCTACTGGTGAGCTGCCAACAAATACAATAAAGCCTGAAGTAGACTTTCTATCATTCGGGCACCCAGCATAGTCTGCATCAGCACAACCTGTGACAGATATAGAGGTATCTTTCCTAAACAGAAGACCAGCACCTGGAGACGACTTCAGATATCTCAAGATCATAAAAACAGCATTCATGTGAGCATGTCTGGGTTGTTCCATAAATTGACTTACCCTACTAACAGCAAAGGATATACTGGTCGGGTAATAGTGACATATAACAACTTCCCCACGAGCTCTCTATACCGTCTCTTATCCACCTCCTCAGAATCATCATCATAGAGTTTAACATTAGGATCCATAGGAGTAGTAGCTGGTCTACATCCTGCCATTCCTGTCTCAGATAACAGATCAGTAACATACTTCCTTTGTGTCATTA